>VYXD01008560.1:91194-129413 GCA_013397195.1 Hylia prasina | reverse complement strand
CCTGGGACAGTGGAAGGTGTCCCTGCCCATGAATCTGTTGATCTTTAAGGTCCTTTTCAACCCAAACCAGGCTGGGATTCTCTGATACCCAAGGCTGGACACCTCCATGTGCATCAGAATTAACTCCTTGCCTTGCCAATCACCCCCCAACTACAAAACCCTCATTACCTGCATGTGTTCCAGGTGAGCTGGACGATGTATTAATAAAAGAATTTTCTTGGTCAAAGCCCAGTCTTCAGGCTGCCAAGCTCTCAGAGGGAAAACAAAACCCCAAAAGCTTCCTGCTGTCATGTCAGGAGAGCACAGTTTGCCCAGAGAAGCTGTGGATTCCTCATCCCTGGAAATATCCAAGGCCAGGTTGGACATTGGGGCTTGGAGGAATCTGGGGTAGTGGAAGGTGTCCCTACTCACATCAGGGGGTTGGAATTAGATGATCTTTAAGATCCGTTCCAACCTGAAACTTTGCTTTTCCTTCCCCTTTCATCAGGCTTTTCTCTTTACCTTCATTCCATGTCTTGCCTGTCATGTCTAGTAGCCTTTCAGTATTTATTATTTTCTGGTCATTCTAATTGAAAAAAACAACCTCTGGCACAGCTGTGACAGTCACACGGCTCACACTTTGCATTCAACTTGTGCTTTGTATTTATTTCCTTCAACTTGTGTCTCTCCTGTGTTAGCTGTAAGCCTTTTCTGACAAGGTCTGTCTAATCCTTTGCCTTAGTTCTGTGCCCAAGACAGCAGAGTCCATTTATTTCTTGCATAAAATTCATTAGTAAATATTTTTGCTGCAGAATTGCAGTAGTTTAAGTAAAAGTGCACAGTAGGAAGTCAGCACATTGTGACATGAGTGTTGCCCCACATCTCCCTCTCTGCAGAGTGCGCCTTTCATGGTCATGCCAGGTCTCACTGACAAATGGTTGTGTTTGGGTTTTCATTGCACTGACTGCAACATCAGTGAGTTTGCATCTTTTATCAGCAGAAAAAAAGAAAGGAACCACGTTTTTCTCTTTCATTACAGAAGCTGTGTCTCCCTATCCAAAGATTTCAAAGCTGGTCTGATTCTCGATTTCACAGATTCATAGAATAGTTTGGGGCGGAAGGAGCTAAAACATCAGCCAGTTCCAAACCCCCTGCCATGGACAGGGGCACCTCCCACTGTCCCAGGGGTCTCCAAGCCCCAATGTCCAACCTGGCCTTGGGCACTGCCAGCTGCTCTGGGCACCCTGTGCCAGGGCCTGCCCACCCTGCCAGGGAACAATTCCTGCCCAATCTCACCTAATTTTACCCTCTTTCAGTGGGAAGCCATTCCCCATTGTCCTATCACTACATATTTTCATCTTCTAGCTCTCCTGGACCCCTTTAAGGCCCTGGAAGGGGTTCTGAGGTCTGCCTGGAGTCTTCCCTTCTCCAGCTGAACACCCCCAGCCCTCCCAGCCTGGCTCCAGAGCAGAGGGGCTCCAGCCCTGGGATCAACTTCATGACTTCCTCTGGACTCTCTCCAGCAGCTCCACGTCTTCCCTGTGCTGGTCCCAGGGCTGGAACAGCTCCTCTGCAGGTGGGATCTCACCTGAGCAGGGCACAAGGGCAGAATTCACCCTTTCCTGCTGCCCAGCCTGGGGCATCAGCCCAGGCCATAGTTTGGGGAAGAGCATTCTGATTGTGTTGATTCTACGTTAGTTTTTTTCTCACTTGAATAGTCCTCGTGGACAGAAAGGCTGAAACTATTTGTTCCTTCCTTCCTTTTATTCCTTCAAATACAGAAACGGGGTTTTAAAATGTCACGGTAACATTTATCATTTTCTTTTATCACACGTGTCTCACTGAGTGGTTTTTATTCCTGTGGTTGCTTGGTGCATAGGTTTTCTTGGTCTACTGAATAGCAGGAGCACTGGACATTGCTCAGGTCAGCAGTGAACTAAATGAACAAGCTCATCTGGTTTTCCCTTCTTACCGAACAACATCGATCATTTTGCTTTATTTAGTCCACGCTTTCATTTTATTAGATTGCAGAGAAGCATAAATGGTGTCTGTTTACATTCCTTGCTGATTCAGCTTGAAATGCTGACCAAGTATGGCTTGAGGAGTCTATAAAAAGGTGGGCTAGTTTCTGGCTCTCACACATGTAAAGGTGTTCCTGGAAGCTCCAGACCCAGAGTGCAAATCAGTTAAGCCTCCTCGACGATTTTGAAACCTCAAATCCTTTGAAATAGTTGGCAACCTGCCTGTTGCATATTCACAGTTACACAACTCACAACTCTTCCCCTCTGTGACTTGTAGAAGTTCCTCCTTCCTTTTTTTTTTTTTCTCTAGGTCCCTTGGCAGCATCACAAGAGCTCCTCTGCCTCCCTCCCGCTCTTCCCTGCCTTCCCCCCAGCCCTCCTCCCCTTTATATCTCTCTCTCTCCTTAGTATGGCACATTGTTCTGGGGAAATGGGTTGTTTGGAGTTCACACTTCGTTTTCCTGCTGTTTTTCTGGGAAGCTGGACGTGGCACGAAAGATATGGGAACAGCTTGTAGGAAATGGGTTTGTTTGGGGAAACAATAAAAGAGAAACAGCCTGCATACCTCTCTACCTCTCCTGGATGTTGGAAGGCCTGGATTACAGTATGTAAAGACATTTTTGGAGTCATTTTTCAATACAGCTCAAAGAAAAGCAAATAAAAATATTTTCATTCAGCATATCTTAAACTTTGCACCCACCCAGCTTCATTTCTTGTAGCAATGTGTTAGTGAGGTGTGGGGAAAACTATCTTAAAGGTTTCTATTGCTGTAGTAAATGCAAATCTCACAGTTCTGGACAGGAGATTCTCTTCATTTGCATTGATGTTCTCAGTTCACTTTTCATCAATGGCAGCAGCTGATCATTTTTGTCTTTCTGGAGTTGGTGTTGGTGCTGTTGCAAAAAACAGTCAATGTCAGAGCTGCAGGGCCTGGTTTTTGACTGATAACTTTGGTAATCTCAAGTTTGGAAGAAATATTGCCACAGGGAAAAGCTGCAGGATTTTTCTTGCCACCACATCAAAGATATTGCCACGTGCATTTTCCTTTTCTTCTTCACATGTAAAATTAAAAATGGACCACAACCTGTTTCTGCAGCATATGAGATTCAGCAGAGAGCCACAAGCTCCTACAGTCACAAAATGGTTTGAGTTGGAAGATAAAGGTTAAATTTGTGAGGCAGATCTCTAAAGAAAAAGGAAAATGAATGAAACAGTTGAAAATTTTCTGAAGTAATTATTTATGTTTTGTCATTTTTAAGATTTTATTTAGAAAGACATTGCTTAAAGAAAGTAATAAGACAGTTTAAAAGCAAAAGCACAGGTGTATATGGGATTAGATTTTTTTATACTGTCACAAAGCAAATTGTTTTGTGTGTGTGAGAGAGTTTCTTTTTGGGATGGTTCTGTTTTGATTTATCTGGGGACAAACAAAGAATGCTCACTCTGTCTGCCATAGGTATGAAACACCATTTTCTTCTGATCCATTGGTTTGGCTACTGCTCAAAATGCAATGTATCAAAAGCAATACCAGTCTCTTGGAGTGACTGTAGTTAATATTTGAGCTAAAACAACAATATCCTTATTTTACACTAGTTCAGTAGAGCAGGTTAAATATCCTTAAAGAAAAGCAAGCACTTTACTGCTGTTTCACTAAACCCTCTCCTCTCTGAGTCTTTTGCACACGAAGAAATGACTTAATGCTGTGACATTCAACCCCGTCTCCATTTCATTAGTCATGTTTTGCGGCAGATGACTAAAATAATGTGTGCAGAAGTATGAATCAAGATATTCATTATAAACAATTATAGGAAAGTATGCTGGGCTATACACTGCAAAGGTTATCGTGACAGGAAGTCATATTTTACATACACAGTGGGCATATTTGGGAAGCTCATTCTGAATTTAGAAGGATTACCCATCTGAGCAATATTCCATATGCTCCTGAAATGGGGAATGCCATGAGAGGCATGCAGTACTACATATGTATATATCCAGTGTATACATGGGAGCTCCAGAATAAAAGGTGTCTGAGGAAAAGGAAGGGAGAATAATGTAAACAAAAGATTTTCTTCTCCAATGCTGGGCAAAAATGGAGATCCCTGATAACAGGGTAAACTGTTAAAAAGCAGTATAAATTTGTGGTTTAATTCCAGTTGTCTAATGTGGAGAAGTCAGTAAAATATATAGAATTATAGAATTATGGAATGGTTTAGGTTGGAAGGGACCTTTAAAATCTCTTTGTTCCATGGAATGGTCATGGGCAGGGACGCCTTCCACTGTCCCAGGTTGCTCCAAGCCCCAGTGTCCAACCTGGCCTTGGACATTTCCAAGGATGGAGCATCTTCTCTGGGCACCCTGTGCCAGGGCCTGCCCATCCTCCCAGGGAAGAATTTCATCAAGGCAAAATACACTTGGGAGTGAATAAAATCATCCATACAAATAAAGATGGCTGGAGCAGCATTTGCAGAAGCTTTCAAGCGAGGAGATTCATGAGAGCTGAACGTGGTCAGTGCTCTGTAAATGGCAAAGTGAGAGTTTTAAATACATAGGAAGGTGAACACAGGGCACCGTCTTGAGATTTGCCAGCGCGCTGCTGGTTGGACTCACACACCCAGCAAGGCACCCTTTTTGTTTTCCTGTGGTTTCCTTGGGGCAGGGGATGTTCGAAGCTGAGACTGCCCTGTAAGCGCAGCGTTTCCAGCAGGAAGGTGAGTGACCCCCTGGTGACACAGCCACGCTCACCCTCGTGTGTGCACGTGCACAAACACCACGCACAGACCCTGCAGGGAAGTGATGGGTCACCGAGGAGCTCAGCTCGTGGCCTCCATCCAAGTGTTATTTCCCTAATGCTCTCAGGCATTCCTGCAAAACGAAGCCTCGCTGGAAAGGAAACTCGTTTGGATGTGGTTTTTTTCGGGTTTCCTCAATGCAGTGGCTGTAAAGGTCTCTTCATCCCTTCCCAGACATTTCTAGTCAGTTTGCTGATGGGTTTGTCCTTGGTACATGCTATGCTTTAGGGAAAGGTATTTTAACACCTGAGTTATTTTTATTCTAAAATTTGCATGGAGATTGAGGGTGGGATTCTCTAAAAATGTGCCTGTGTACATATACTTAAGAGTGTGTGTATATAAATATGTATATATATATAAAAAATAGGAGTATGTAATTATATATAAAATATATCTATGGTGGGTCAACCCACCACAGAGAACAAATACTAAATGTAGCAGAACAAATTACAAATGTAATGTATAATCTCATAGTTTTCCTTAGATGGTAGGGAAAAGAGTGGCAAATGTTACCATAACACTGGACAGATTTTTTTGAATAAGACTAAAAAAAATAATGTTAAAAATTTTCTCGGTACAGTTCCCAAACTTTATTGAGGGTAGCTACTGTGTACAAGGAAAGGCTTTAATTCTGGACAGAGAATACTGTGATTAGCACACAGTAATTCTTGAATAAACCCCAGCTGAACTGCTGGGGCTGGCCAAGATGCAGAGGAATTTAAGAGAAATAAGAAAATGGCTCAGACTGATGGTCTAGAATGGGATCAGTGCCTTGTTCTGGGCACTGTTTTGGTTCCAAGACTCTCTCCCAAGGTTCTTTCCCAATATCATTTTGATCTGTTATTTCCTAGCAGGTGTGTGCAGCCTCAGTTCCCTTCCTATTGGGCTCTGGGCCAATTTACAAACCTGAAACCTGCTTTGCAAAACAAATTTTTGCTGGAAAGGTTGCTGAAAAAACACTCAAGATGTTTGTATTTTTTAACAAAGTAGAAGATTGGCTGCTCTTCAGATTGATACAATCCTGTACTAAAAAAGCAAAGTAGCAGCAACAGGCTATCCCTGGGCTGAGATAGAAATTAAAGAGTTCTACATCCAAGTTTCCCCAGTTTTCTAGGCATTTTGAAGGCCTAGAAGTTAGCAGCCGAGCATGAAGGAGCAAAAAAACTTAAAGCTTTCAAAGTTTATAATTGACAATACTCTCTCAAGATGAAAAGGAAGAAAAGTCTATTGTATTGACTGAAAAAGAAGTCATTCAAACGTCACTGCTCGAGCCCTTTCCATGGATGGAAGTCCTAAAATAAGCATACAAAGCTCCAGTTTCTTTAAAAATGCAATATATTGTATGCAATATACAATCTGCAGGATATATTTGTATTGTTTCCAGCCCTAGTGATTTAAGATTGACATAATCATTCAGGAATATGTATTCTGATCATTGTGCTGCTCCAACCCTGCACCCTCTTCATTCAGCTCATGGTGCAGCTGATAAAATCTGGTGTTGCCTCAGTGGTTTTTAAGTAATTTTCCAGAACTTTGCTGGTGCAGGAGGAGAATTTTGAGGTCCACTTTCACTTGGGAGCCAGGTGGGCAGAACTGCTTCCAAGCAGCTTGAAGCCCACTCAGGTGTTGAGGAGGTTGAAATAGGTGCAGGGTGGAAGTTGTCATCTCTGTGACATGTATAAAAGAGTTTCCTATTTCCATTTATTAAATCTTGGCTTGGTGTTAAACTGTTAATTTAACAGCAAGTGTTTAACATTTAAAGTGTTAATTCACACTTTGCTGACAGATAAAAACTGCAGGTGAAATAATTGATTGTGCAGTGGCAACTCTTTAAATCAGGTGCTTGTGCCTGCTCTGGAAATTGCTTTATCCAGTGTGATAATTTTAATGTGTGAGATGCAGGGTAGTCCCAAATACAGCACACAGCTTGGCGTGAGGGAGATATGTTTTCTAAGAATGATTTTTACTAATTCCGACCAAAGTTTCACCATCTGCAGTAACAGAATGGCGATTTTTTTATTTTCTGAAGCACTTGCAGACGTGGAGTTGAAAGGCGCATGCTGCACATATTACCTTATGTTTTGCTGACATTTCAGGAATGACAGTTTATTAGAAATTGTGATAAGGCAGCAGGGTCTGCATTTGAATTTCTAGTATTTCAGGATTTGTTCATTAAGACACAAAATATTAAAGCCTTTGGGCTTAGCCACGAGGCCTCTGTTCACGTTAGCGGTGAAGTCTGAGTTACGCAAAGACGGCTGCAGGATCAGGCCTCAAACATCTGCTGCTGTTTCCCAGAAATGAATCTAGCCTGCAATTTCATAACATCAGCTTGATGGATGCTTGATTATTCCTTTTTTCAAGTGGGGCTCCAAACATCCTTGTATTTTTCTCAGCAAGAGGTGAGGAGAGGTGATAAGTGGCAGCACCGGGCCTGTGTTTGGATTAACACGGAGTCTCCAAATGCTCCCTGAAAGGAGGTGGAGGATGTTGGCTGAGCTGGCAAATCAGATTCTCGTGGGTGGAGGTGAGGACAACATCTGTCTTTCCTATCTTGTACTTGCCAAGGCTTTTCGTTGTTCCTGAACTCTCCTCATGAATATAATATGCGGGTTTTTGTCTGATCTAATGAATCCAGGACTCGGAGATTTAGAAGGAAAACATATTCCAGATGTGTGTTGCAATTCCTGACTCAGGTGACTGCATTTTAAGCAGTAACCTTTTCCAGCATGTTCCCTGCACCATATTGAATATCCTCCTTCTGCAAGCAGTCAGGAGAGACTTGTACAAGCATCATGATTAATAAGCTCCAGCAAGGCTAAAACATCAATCATTTGCCTTTTGTTTCACCCAATTGCTGCTGGATGCAATGAATCCAAGGCTCAAAGGCTTGGCTTTGGAGCAGGGCTGCAAATTTAGGCTCTTTAAGCAGTTCAATGCCAGGGCCTGCCCTCGTGCAGTGGTGCCTGTTGCAGACGTGAGCAGAGTCTCAGGCTGGAAGAGTTCCCGCTGCTCAGAGAGGTTCTGGTGTCCAGCCTCCCTGTGCTCTCTGTTCCAGCCTGGAAATGACATTCCTGGCCTGTTGGAAATTAGGTTTTCACTCCAGATGAGCAGCCTCCTAGAGCATCAGATGATGCAGTCTGGTGGGGGATAGGTAGAAGAGCAGCAAGCAAGAAGAGTGACTTGGTCAAATCTTGTGCCCTGTATGCTCTCCCCCATGCCCTCATCTGTTCCTTCTTTCAGTAACAGCTGTAATTCAATTTACAAACCTTCAACAACAAATGTTATCAGGTATACAAGGGATACCAAGAGCACTAAAGCATGGAAACACTTAAGGAGCTAATTGCAAGGCCTTAATGAAAACAATCTTCCCTCAGAAAATGCAGGTCCTCTCCAAATGTGACTGCTTATTAGAAAGTTGTGACATCTGCAAAACACACGCTGGTGTGTTACAGTTAATCCTCATAATAAACAGTTTGGTGAAAGTTTTTGTATAACAGCTTTTGGTGTGATTTAGAATGAAAATAAGTTGCAGTATGTCAGAATTCTTTTTAGAACAGAGAGGTTTTTCGGACCAACTGTAGACATCTGAGAAGTGATAAGAAACAGCCCATGTCTGAATGGATTGTGGCTGTGGGGAGGTCAAAGCTTGTGCTTATCTATGTATTATCATGAAATCAGATTAGAAAAGTAAAATGTGTTTACATCGATGAGGAGAAATATTATAAAACTGGTGTCAAAAAATAGATTGTACAAATGCAATACATATGGCAAAGTTAATTAAAAGTTCTTTATTGCAGTGTTGTTGTAAGCCAAGGGTAACAGGGCCTTTTGGGAGTCTGGGAATGATGTCTGAAGATGCAAAAAATGCATTTTATTTCTGTAGCATCTCAGTGTACAATGAGGGTTTTGCTGTGTTTGTGTCCCCTCAGTCATCCTCCTCCTTGGGTCAGTTCTTGCCTGACCCCATCCAACCTGGCCTTGGGCACTTCCAGGGATGAAGAATCAACAATTTATCTCAGCAGCCTGTGCCAGAGCCTCACCACCATCACAGCCAAGCATTTGTTCCTGAAATATGATATACCTGCCCTCCTTCAGTTTAAAATAATTGCTCATAAAAATAAAAAAAAACCAGTTCACAGTTTAAAACCATTGTCCATTCTAACCCCTGGGTCAGAGTGGCCTTTTAAAGTACTTTAAAATCCTGCTGTTGTATTTATTCCCCAATATCCCTCATACCAAGCAAATTCTGCTGCACAACCACACACCTCACTGTCTTGTGTAGCCATTTCTCAAGTTTGACCAAACTTTAGGGGGAAAAAAAAAGTCTTTGTCCTTAGTTCCTGACATTGCATTTAAAGGAGAGGGCAGCTTGCATGTGCTTCTCATGATGGGAACTACTTCAATCACATTTCCTGTAACTTCATGTTTTTAGGCCAAGTAATCTTGCATTTGATTAAGTAAACACCTTTGTCCTAATGACTTTATGCCTACTTTAAAGGCGTTGCTGTACCTATTGTTCTACAGATTTGTCAGTCTGTTATTCTTTTTCTTTTTTTAAACTTATCAGTGAAGTATAAGTCAAAACCAAGTAGAGAAATCGTTTTGTTCTTTTATCTTTAGTACAGAAAGTCCAAGGGAGAAGCCAGGTTTGGCATAGTGCAAGCAATTAAAATATAAAAGGAATATAATGAAGGAACACGCGTTTGTTTGGGTTTTGTGGGGGTTTTTGTGGGTTTTTCTTTTTTTTCTGTGATGTCATGAGAGGAAATATTTGGAGACAGGACTAAAGAAAATTCATGTTCAATACTGACCTCAAATACCAACAGCTCTGCTTCACAGACTTGCATGAAAGACCCTCCCCACCTTCTCCTTTAAGCTCCATGTGTTCTTTTCTTCATATCCCTTTACTCCAGACATTAATTACTAGAAATTAAAGGCTTCATTCTGAGATGTCGTGAGAATATGTTGCATCATGTGAAATCCAGGAGGACAACCCATTCACTGCTAAAATTATTGTCAAAAAGGTACAAACCTTTGCAAAACTGAAAGAAGCCTGTAGTGCATCTATTTTGTAATAATTATTAATGTTTACATTTCTTCATCCCACTTACGGCTTGATGTTGCCAAACTGCTCCAGAGACAGCATTAATATGGATGAGAAAAAGAAATTAACATGTAAATGAGTAATGAAAAGCATTTACTAGAAACAGAACTGGCATCCACATGTAATAAAACCTTGCCAAACATTGTCAGTATTAATAGCTTTGTTTACATTTATATGGGCAGACCATGCTGCTATTTTTTCATGACGGTGAATTCTGACAATTTTCATATTAGATTTGGTCCAGGAGCTTGAATTTGCAATTATAACTCAAAACAGATTTTGAAATCCCTGTGTTTAGGAAAGAAATAATCCACACTGCTTTCTGTGGGCTGTTCCAGGACAGCAGCTGGCTGTTGGATCCTTCCTTTCACAGCTCACAGTTTGGGGACACTGAGTTATGCCCATTATCAGACATTCCTGTATCACTGAGAAATGCTTCCTATTGCTGGGTGCTGTTTCTGTGCTTTTCCCCAGGATGAGTTTCAGGGGTGGTTCTGTCAGGGGTGATTGAGTTCTGGTTGTTCAGCATCCCTGGGTCTTGGAAGGCCAGTGGATTCAGAAAAGCCTGGACCAGAAATCCTCACCTTTTAAGTGGCCTGAGTTGATCCCAGGGCTGGAGCCCCTCTGCTCTGGAGCCAGGCTGGGAGAGCTGGGGGTGCTCACCTGGAGAAGAGAAGCTCCAGAGAGAGCTCAGGGCTCTTCCAGGACCTAAAAGGGCTCCAGGAGGGCTGGAGAGGGACTGGGGACAAGGCCTGGGAGGGACAGGACACAGGGAATGGCTTCCCAATGCCACAGAGCAGGGCTGGATGGGATCTTGGACAGGAATTGGTCGCAGGATGGGCAGGCTCTGGCACAGGGTGCCCAGAGAAGATGCTCCATCCTTGGAAATGCCCAAGGCCAGGTTGCACTGTGGGGCTTGGAGCGACCTGGGACCATGGAAGGTATCCCTGCCCATGGCAGGGAGTTTGGAATGAGGTGATCTTTTAGTTCCCTTCCAGCCCAAACCGTTCTTTGATCCTCTGATTTAAGATCACTGAGAGGAAGAAGAGGTTGGAGAGGACAGGAGGCTGATTCCAGCATGGGGCACATTCTTTAGTGGTGCTGACTCCTCAACACCTTGCAAAGGCTTTGATGGCTGGTGCACCTTTTGTCTCCCGGGGAGGGCTGATCCATGTCCTGCTGTCCTTCCAGACAGGCCAGCCAAGACCAGGGGGGTGAATGTCAGAGGCTCCCTCTGCACATTCATGAGCCTCCACAAAGGGCCAGACCCACAGCACACAGAGCTGGCAGGAACTCAGTTATTCCTCCAGAGCCTTCCCAGACCTGTCAGCGAGCACTAACTGATAACCAGCAGGATGGAGTACAGATGAGGGCTATTAAACCACAGCTAAACTCGGGCTGAGCTTGCTTTCTCCATGAATTTTCCCTCTGAAACGTGAAGTTTCATTCTGTCTCTTGGGCTCATTTAGGTTTGTCTTGTTTTGTATCATTAGTTGTAGATATTCACACAGCCCTAGGTAATTGGGTTCATATTTCCAGCATTTACTATGCTTGTCAGGAAGTTTAAATGTTTGCACTTTCCCTCTTCAGGCAACATATTGGGCACTCACAGTACAAGCAGTGTTTGTTGTCATTAGTAATGCCAATAAATACAAACCCCTTTTTTTCTTGTTGTTCTTCACATTTATACTTACTCTAAATATCCATAAATTAACTTACAGTAGGTGGAGCCATTTTTAATAGGAACCAGAAAAATTTGCTTTGTTTCACTTATGTGGGGGAGGATGAGAAATAAATCCATTATATAGTGCTTGATGCCTGCTTTGAAAAGGTCCATTAGTAAATGGTTTACAAAGTTAAATAGTGTTTTATTTGCAACCTGTATCAGCTTTTTCCTGTATAATTCACACTTTAGTGTATTTACTGGAGCTAACTCTTCCAAAATTAACATTCTGTTATGTGTTTTTTGTCTCATGGATTAGGGCAGAAGAGAGGGAACTGTGCATTCATTAGTGTCAGACATGGGATCCATTGTGGTCATCTAGCCAGGTTATGTTTGTGCACATATATATATTTAATTTTGGGCAGTTATTTAATGAGAAAATCTCGTGGACTGCTGAGAAAAATCTCTTTATTTTCCTTCCAGTGCAACACCTTCTTTCTTTAGTTCTTGTTGTGTGATCCCTGCTACTTTATTATCTAAGCAGATCAAGTTCCCTGCTGTCCCTCAGTGGAGCCAGGGAAGAATCCTTGGGGAGCAAGGGGCCAGTGGCCATCTCCCCCCACACCTCCTTGGCCTGCAGGTTTTCTCAGAAAAGGCTCTTCAAGAGAAGAAAAGGGCTCTTCAAGACCACCAACAGCAAAGGTTTCTGGCATGAGAGGCAGGACAAAAAGAAGACGTGCTATTCTGGCATCCTTTTTGTCTCACAGAACCAAAGAGGCAGCTGGTTGCAGGTTGGTGGGAGAGTTTGCAGAACACAGAAGAAAGGGTGGTAACTGAGAAATCACTGGTGGTGATCTTTGCACTCAGATGACATCTGAAAATCAGCAGTAAAAAGGTGCAGATCACTGCCTGAACTCTGTGTTAGTGTTAGTAATTCAATTCAGTGAGTCTCAGGGTGCTTGAAGGGTTTGAGATTCCGCCCCCCCCAAGCCCTGGGATTAAGGGGTGATCTCAGTTTCCACGGGCAGAAAGAAGCTGGAAGTTATGTCCCCACCTTTGCAGCTGCAGAGCAAACTATGAATATTAGCAGAGTGCACCCCAAGGGCTCACAAACCAGGCGGATAAAAAGGAGGAGGAATGTAGAATCACAGAATATCCAGGGTTGAAAGAAACCCACAAGGATGAAGTCCAGCTCTTACCCCTGCATAGAACATCTGCAAGAGTTACACCATGTCTAAAATGAACACTGATTTTAGGGCAGCATGTGACTGCTGGATCTTGGCAAAGCCCAGGGAGGATGGGAGCCTGCAGACAACCACCCACCCTCCCAAGACTGGGGACCTCCCATCCCTTTTCTCTCTCCCTTCTCCTCTGCTGACAGGACCACGCATTTCTGGCCGTCAGCAGCAGATCTGGCAGGAGCACGGCCCACCCACGCTGCCTCATGGAGCTCCCTGCCCCGAGTCTGGCTCAGGATTCCCCCCATTCCCTGATCCTTGGCCCCCACACTCGCAGCCATGGCCAGCTGGCCCAGCCTCCCCCTCAGCTGCTGTCAGCCCTGGGCTCACACGGAGCCTCCTGGCAGGCCCAGGGCTGAGGATTGTCCCCACAGTGGCAGGGAGGAGGTGCTGGGCTGCACCCCTGCTCCATTCCACAGGGCCAGGATGGCAGGATGGAGTCACACAGTGGGCTGCTGTCCTTTCACAGGGTCACTGAGGCTGGAAAAGCCTTCCCAGCCCATCCTGCCCAAGCCTTGTCACTGAGTGCCACGTCCAGGTGCTCCTTGGACACCTCCAGGCATGGGCACTCCAACACCTCCCTGGGCAGCTGTGGGAAATCAAGGCACAGAAAACTCTCAAAGCCTCGTGCACGTGGGCCCAGATACAGCAGAGAACACAGGGTTAGACTTGAGGCCTTGGAAAAGGCTTCCAAAGTTAGAGACCATAAGTAAGAATGTAGATTTGTAGTTTAGATAGAAACATATTAAGCTAGGTAGTGGCAAGTTTTAAGGTTTTAAAGTTAAGATACAGAAGTAGTTATAAAGGTAGTAAGTTTTAAGGTGTAGTTCTATAGGATTGTGTGTCACTATGATTTGATTAAAAAGTCCTCATTGTAGCAGGACATGTGATCCAGTTTAATTAGCCATTGGTGTGAAAGTTACAACAATCTGTGTGGCAGTAGATTGTTGGCTAATAAACCAAGGGGTTTAACCCCTTGTAACCTGTGGCCTTGTGACCACTGACCACAAACCCCTGGTGTATGCATTGAAGATGTTCTCACCCTTCATGAGACTTGAGGCAATAATTCATGTTTTAAGACATCTCCCAGTGGTCCTGAATCTCTTAATATCGCAACAGGCAGCCCCTTCTAGTGCTTGAGTTTGCACCCTTACGCACCTTGTCCATCCAAAGTGACCCCTGGAGAAGGTGGATTTTCTCAGAATTCTGCTTTTGGAGGGTGCTCCCTGAGCCTGTGCGCTGCTGGAGGACAGCAGGACAGCCTAGACATGCTCTTGTGGTTGGGGAGCCTCATCTCAGGTGGGATGTGTCCCTCCAGGAGTGTCAGCTTTTCACACACTTCCTGATGGATCCCATCCTGAGCCTGGCCCAGGCACTGCCTCGCCCACAAGGCTCAACTCCAGACAGCTCAGGGAAGGAATTGGTGCCAGCAGGAATGTTTGGCAGTGGGGATAGAGGGTCACTGTCCCTCCCTCTGGTGTCTGTCTGGCCTCCAGACAGACATGATGGCACTGAGGGACCTGGTGGGCCCTGCTGCCCTCGATGACCATAACCCCAGTGCTGGCATGAAGAGGGTGGGAAGCCCTTCTGGAGTGGGATTTCCACCAGGAGGAGTTGCCATGAGAAGGAGGGAGGTGGCTGGTGGACATGGCGACCCTGGATTGGAGGTTGTGCCCAGATCTCTTGGCTCCTGGTCCAGAAAGGACTTGGCTGGGTCCCTGAGGAAGGAAAGGGGGATCCCAGCAGGTCAGCAGGGCCTGGCTTTCGATTTCTCCTCTCAGGGGCAGCATTTTTTGCTGCATTCAGCAGATCTCACCCTCTGCATCACTACTGGGACCCCACAGACCTGGGCTTTGCTGCCCCACTGCCCTCTCCTCTGTTCCCAAGTGTTTGACAGTGTGTGTTTGTGCATTGCTCAGCTGCTCTGGGAGGGTCTCCCCAGGGAGAGGTTCCCCTGTGCAGATGTTGCTGACATCTGTCCCCATGGGTCCTCACCTCCACAAAAAACAACGCTGTGCCCAAACCTACTGAGACTGCTCCCCTCCCTGTGAGAGGGACAAGCCCCTTTTCCCTTGGGGAATGTTGTGATGTGTTCCCTGGTGCGTGGCTGCCCTGACCTGTCTCTGGTTTGCAGGAAGCGTTATCGGTGGTGAGCGAAGACCAGTCCCTGTTCGAGTGTGCCTACGGATCTCCCCACCTCGCCAAGACAGAGATGACGGCCTCCTCCTCCAGTGAATATGGGCAGACCTCCAAGATGAGCCCACGTGTCCCCCAGCAGGACTGGTTGTCACAGCCCCCGGCCAGAGTCACCATCAAGATGGAGTGTAACCCCAACCAGGTTAACGGGTCGAGGTAATGAGGCTGGTGGTGGCTCAAGAAGGGGGATTTTTCTGATGGGTGTGGCTCAGTTGTCTAAATCTGTGTATTTTAGCACCATTTTAGGTGCCTCAGGATGTCCCACCGGGCTCCAGGTTGCCCTACCTTGACCTGCCAGCTCTGTTCAGGTGTTACAGAGGATCTAAAATGGTGCTACAGGCAAAGACTTCTTGTGTGCAACAACTTTTTCCCTGACTGTGGATAATTTTTGGATGTGAATTTGCTTTGCACACCAGATGAAAGAGCACATGTTAAAGTTAATAAAATGGGGATTTGCTGTAGCCTGGAGCAGCACCGTTCATCTATTGAAGGTGTGGTGTGTGTGATCTAACACTCCCTGGAAGTTGTCAAATCCAGCAATTTGGGCAGTTGCCTTTGCTCCAAAGATCACCAAACAGGGAAACTGGAAGTAAAATCTTGTAATGGCAGAGGGAGTGACCTATTGCTCTTTCCTTTTGTATTTACTGCAAACATAATGCCAAAAAGTGGAGCTGGATTTAAGAACTCAGACTGAAAAAACAGCATAAATATGGAGGCAGGCAGGGGAGTAGAAAGGAGCAGAAAAAGAAATGACAGGCAGTAGCCACAGAGTGTCTGTGTATTAACTGTTGTCTCAGGACATTTTTTCTGGAATGTCACTATAAAGGAGACTTGTATCAGTTGGGCTGCAAAGGTATTGCAGTGGATTTTTGGATACTGACTGGTGGCTTTCCCAAGCTTAGGAGCACCCTGTGGGACATCTGAAAAAATACAATGAAGATTTTTTTTTTTTTTTGAGGAAACTATCCAAACAAGTGCTTTCCTGTTTAAAAAGCCTGACTGTCAAAACAGTTTTCCTTTGGTGTGGCTGAAAGGGCAAAGGTCCAGAAGAGTCAGTTGCTGACAATTGGTGATGTACCAGTGGAGCCTGTGCTTCACATCTCTCTGTCACAAACACCTGTGTTTGAATCTCATCTCTCAGGATCAGTTGTTCAGGAAAACCTCAGCCCTGGGGCCTGTGGTTGCTGTTCACACTTGCTGTGCTGATGTGATGAGCACCACAAGCAGGGCAAAGTGGTCTGCCAGCTTATCACACCTCCTCTGTTCTGTGGTGAGGCTGGAAACTGTGCTGAAATCAAATCAGAATTTCCAGTGAGTAGTCAAAGGTTTGAGGTATATAGAAATAAACAGTGAGCTGAAGTTACAAGGAATTAGAGGAAGTCATTTTGTAAGGCTGCTTATTCAGAAGTTAAGGTATCTTTAATCTATTTCAGTGTCTTTTTAAATTTTTTTGTGCTAAGCAAATGCACAGGTATAATCACAAATGATGTATTGATTCAAAATTAGTGTCACCTCCTTCCTAAAATTGCCTCTAAGTATTTGTGCTGGCCTTTCTGTAAGAGAGCTGATCAGTTTTCCTCAGTGTAAATTCCATAAAGTGCATTAGAGTAGATAATCAGAGTTAATTGTTGTTGAGAGGTTTAGGCTGGAGATGAGGGAAAAGTTCTTCCCCCAGATTGTGCTGGCACTGCCCAGGCTCCCCAGGGAGTGGGCACAGCCCCGAGGCTGCCAGAGCTCCAGGAGCCTTTGGACAGCACTGCCAGGGATGGACAGGGGGGATTGTTGGGGGTCTGGGCAGGGACAGGAGCTGAGCTCAGTGATCCTATGGGTTCCTTCCAACTCAGGGTATTCCATGATTCTGTATTGTCTCCTTCTTTTTACTATTTTCTGCTGGTATGTGCAGGCACTGAAGCGCTCAGGATGATGCTGTGGCTCCCTGCACAGTCAATAGCAGGAGGTGGCTGCAGTTTCAGCTGCCAAAATTCCCCTTTGTGGACAGAGGTGCCTGCATTTCCTTCAGAGGTGTCTGCACTATCCTCACAAAAGGCTTGTGCATGTGGAGAGGGACCCTTCATCAGGAACTGGAGGGACAGGGCACAGGGAATGGCTTCCCAGTGCCAAAGGGCAGGGCTGGGTGGGATCTTGGGCAGGAATTGTTCCCTGGGAGGGTGGGCAGGCCCTGGCACAGGGTGCCCAGAGCAGCTGTGGCTGCCCCTGGATCCCTGGCAGTGCCCAAGGCCAGGTTGGACACTGGGGCTTGGAGCAGCCTGGGACAGTGGGAGGTGTTTTTTTATTACTCTTGAATTTTTTTACAGCCTTCCCTGTTGAAAGAGCAGTGCAGAGTTCCTACATGGAGACAACGAGGAAAATTCATACTTTGCTACACTTCCTAAGGCATCACTTGCTGAAAAAAAATTAAATAAAAAATCACTTACAGGCTAGAAAAAAAAAAAAAGATTGGCAGAAGAACAAAAAATATGGCATGCTCATACTATACACAAAAATCATTAAAAAATATATTGTCATTAAAAAACACTGTTTATTTCATCAGAAGAGTTTTATTTTATAGGGCCTAACTCATGCCTGAAGGAGTAGATCTTAATACCACACTTTTAATGGAGAACTAATGCTGGCAGTCAACAAAAATAAATACGTTGTGGCATTCCTCAACCTCACATACATGTGTGTATGTAATATGTTGTGTTATTACACTCTGGGAATTGAAATGTGGTATTCCTGCCAGTTTTAGGGAAAACAAAATGTATCTCAGATTGTGCTATCCTGCCTTTCTGTAAGTTCCTTTGCATTTTTTTTTTCTGCAGAAGCCTTTCCCACTCTCCTCTTTTGCATAAACTAATTTCCTTAAAGGATGTTATTAAATGATAATATTTCCTCAGTTCCTAAAATTCTTTGTATGTTAAATATTACCACAAGCAGTACCTGGAGCGCTTGGAGCTGTGTTTCATTTTTAGTGAA
Organism: Hylia prasina; assembly: GCA_013397195.1. Classification (NCBI taxonomy): domain Eukaryota; kingdom Metazoa; phylum Chordata; class Aves; order Passeriformes; family Sylviidae; genus Hylia; species Hylia prasina. The sequence goes on along the minus strand of VYXD01008560.1, from coordinate 111,444 downwards.
ACTGTACCTGCTCTCTTTAGACCCATTTTAAAATCTGAGTTGTCCCAGAGGAGCCTAAAATACAACCCCACATTGCAGAGCCATGCAAGTGCTGCCCTGAGGATCTCCAGGGCATCCTCTGTAATTGTCCTCCCATGAGGGCACCTGAATAATTCAGGATGCAAAGCAGGGAATGAGATCCCACAAAGTGGTGGCCAGGGAGAAGTTTACATTGCAATTCTTTGCAGTCCAGCTCTACCTTTCTCACTGTGTCAGTGCTTCCTGGCCATATATTTTGTTCTTTGGAGGAGGGTATAAAATTTCAGGAGCATATTGAACCTCTTAGACATCCCCAGTTAAGCACCCACTCAAGGAATGTGCCCACTCTGCTAGGACTTTCCCCAGATGCACTTTGGCAGTAATTGCCCTACATTAAATTTCAAAACATAAGGGTCTCAGAGCTGGCATTCCTGTGAATACCAAAGAAATGGCATTAGAATGAAATTAAAGGGTTATTTTCAGCATGCTGCACAGGGATTAGCTACCCACTTTTCTTTAACAATAACAGTATTTTTCAAAATAAATCCTGCAGCCCAGCACCACAAAATGCAGCCTAGAGGCTTACCTTAAATTAAATAAAGCAAGAAAAGTTTAAATTAAAGCTGTCATTTACCTGGCTGTTGTTGCATGTATAATACAGGTTGTCACAGGTGGTATCAAATTGAGTTTCTTTAAGTACATTAATTCTGTTCCTTCCAGGTACATAAATCTAATGAGACCTTTTGTGCTACCCTACAGTCAATCTTCTACCTGAATGTAACAATCCTGTTTCCTGCTATTTATTGCTCCTGGGTCAGGCCAAAAGATTCACCCTGTAGTATAAATCTGGGGGTTGCATATGCCACACTTTTACTTTGCTGTTTATTGTTCTTTATGGATTTTATCAAATTAGGCATGAGCAATTCTACCACAATGAGTGCAATTCACATCATGCATTTAGGGAGAAATTCACTCCGTGGAAATGCTCTCATGAGGCTCTGGGTACTGCTTAAACAACATTTAAATCCATGGATTTCCCAGCGATCTTGGAATACACTCACCCATGGGGCTCTGCCGTGCCCGTGGGTGGGACTACACAAAGGTCGCTTGGAATAATGACATTTACTGTAGGTAATTCATCTTCTTCAGGCAGGCTGAAGTGGAACACAGAGTCTTATTCAGGCCACAGATAAATTTCTCTTGCCATGAGCAGCGTGGTGATTTCATTGAAGAAGTATTTTGAAAGTTAACTGCAGTGAAAGCACAGCAGAAGCTTTCCAACATCAGCTTGGCTGATAGAGACGTTTTAAAGAAATGCCAGAAATAATTAGTTGTCCTTAGGATTTAATCATGTGCAAAATGTTGATTTAAGTGCTACCAGTTGTTGCTTGAAAACCATTTGAGAATGAAATTATCACTTAATACATCTTTTGTGCTGGCTCTTTTGGGAAATACCATTTTTCTTTGCATGTAACTGCCTGAATTTTCATCAAAGAGCCTCTGTACTCTCTGGGTTCAGAACACCCGACACACTGGAGGACTTTTCAGAGTCCAGGGTGAACTTGAGCTTTTTTGCTGGTGTGGTTTTTGTTTTTTTTTTTTTCTTTTTCCCTTGATGTGAAGTCTCCTAAGGAGTAGATCCTTTGTACTGTACAAGCCAGCAAATTGGAATGGGGAGCCCTTGAGGTACCTCGTACCATCAAGATGTGTGACGGCTGCTGTGCCCAGGCACTGAGGAGAGAGAACTCATCCATGTGGAGCTCTGTATTCCAACAGATCCATCCTGCTCCCAGGATGCAGGCTGGCAGGCTTTAAGCTGTAGGAGGCACCTCTGCATCATGGTGTGGTACTGGTGGATGTAATTAGAGCATTTAAGCAGCTCCACGTAATCACAGAATCATTGAATCATGGAATTGTTGGGGTTGGGAGGCGCCTCTGGAGATCACCCCTGTTTCCAAGGCAGGATGGCCTGGAGCAGGTGGGTTTGGAATGTCTCCAGAGAGAGAAACTCCTTGTTCTCCCTGGGCAGCTGTTCCACAAAGTAAAGAAATTCTTCCCTCTGTTGAGGTGGGACTTCTTGTGGTTCAGTTTATGGCCATTGCTCCTCATCCTGTCACTGAAAATTCTGGCCCCATCCTCTTGTCCCCCACCTGGTGAGTGTCCAGCATGTGGAGGGGCAGGGCTGATGTGCATCCACCACCCTGACATCACTTGTTTTCCCAAGGCATGGCTTTTTCCAGCCCTGGAGCACAGCCCCACGGCGGGAGCGCGGTGCCACGTCCTTTACACATCTGGTGGCACACCACCGGCATCCAGCCTGGGATTCCTGGGAAACCTCAGCTCAGACTAAACAAGCCCAGCCCAAATCCCCCAACAGGCCGCGGGATTCTGTCACCAGTGATGCCATGATAATTTTTTTTTTTTACCTTTTCTTTTTATATACCTTTTATATGTTCTCAATACCCTTAATGTAAATACTTGTAATTCTTTAAACCTAATATCTTGACATAATCCTAATATTCTACTAAGCCAAAAAAAAAAAATCCTAAAAACCTCACAATTAAAAGCCAAAAAACCTTATGCTGTCTTAAAAAACCAATTCCCCCTCTAAAACATATCCTATAAACTAAAATTAGGCCTATCTAAAAAAAATACTTTAAGTTAGAAAAATATCACGCTATTCATTTTTCTCATTAAGGCATCTTTGTTAAATATGCTAATTTACAAGATCTATACAATTGTGTATGCAATCTATAATATATATACTTATCAACATATTCCACCTTAACAAATTATTACACCATAAAAACCCTTGTTAAATACCAAAATAAAAACCCTTTATCCCTTAATGATGTCTAATTCTTAATACAATAACCAAAGAAAAGGTATCACCAGCAGAGTCAGCCCCTACTGCAGCCCAGGGCAGAGCTGGGAGCTTCATCCTAAAAGGATGATTTTCCTTATTGGAGCTGCCTGTGTAAAGTATTATTAATTTGGGGTAAGAAGATACTGATTATCTCAGACTGATAATCCTTTTTCCCAGTGACTGGGTGGTTGGTGGAGTGGCTGCCTACCAAGCTGGAAAAATGGCAGAGTCAGGATGTGCGACTGTTTCAAGGAGCTCCTCTTTGCTCTGAAAATCCACCAGCTTAACACGAGCACTTGCGTGTGTGTGTGGGCATGGTTTGGCACTGTTTTGAGGCAAACATGTTGCCAAGGAGAAAAACAAACTCAGCTCACTAATACTACAACTATTCTGTTTTTTTGGAAGCTTTTTGGTGGGGTTGCTGGGCTGGCAGGTGCTAAATAAGAAGCTTTCCCGTCTGGGATAATGGGCTCATTCATAATTATGATGGCTACATTTGGGATCGACCACTGAATTCCCAGAAACCAAAGGCTTTCAGATGGGCAGTGAAATACAAAAACAATCTTCAAATAATGACACAGGACCCCACAAGAGTTGTGATCGCTGTCATTATTCAGGACTATTGCCATCATTGCTTTTTTATTTTCTGTACAGGGTTTACTGTGTCGAGAGCACTTAGAGCTGGTGGTGAGTTTTCTCCTCTTCCCTGTCAGTAGGGCAGAGGAGAAAACTCATTAGAATGAAACATTAGGGTGTTTCATTTTCATCAGGGCAGCATCAGTGGGGGTGTTCAGTATTTAAGGGTTAGGAGTAGCTTTTCAAGACAAAACAGAAGGTAAGGAAAAGTGGCTAATCTTGGGCTTTAGCGTTTTGTACCCTCACAGCCCCTTAGTGCTAATCATGAAAATCAGCAAACATTCCACAGACATGGGGGATTTGTATGGTTTCCATACAAGATGTCACTTCTGTTTATGCCTGGCATGCTCTATTTTCCTAACTTTCTGTATGATCCCTGCCCACGAAAGAAGGCACGTGGGGCTTGGGAAGGGCCCCATCTCCTGGTATTTCATATTTTACCAAACCACAAATACAACAGCCTTACAAGCTCTTGAAATGAAATACAATTTGAGAAATGTAATCCATTACCATAATAATAGAATTTCTATAAAAATCATAAAAGAAAAACAAGAGAAAATAGGTCCTGAAAGTTATAGGCCAACTGGGAAGTCGTTGTGGCTTTGGCCTAGCTATCACCATGTCAAACCTCAGCCTTGTCCCAGGCAGCAATCTAATTGTAAATTATGTATATACAGAACATCATTTCTTAGCTTTGGCTTTCCGTGACCCCCTTCCCTGCTTTCCCTTTCTTCACTCCAACCTGACACGTAAGAAATATTGAAGTGTTTGCACTAATGGAGAAATGACAACGTGCAGTCAAACTTAAACCAGCTGTTTCCCCACACTGGGAGCACAAAGAGCCAGCCTGGGAATATTTATAGCTTGACTGGCCTCTAGTGAGCCAGACGCTGATTGCCTGCGTTTGCCACCATGGCCTTGAGGCTTGGAGCAGCTTAAGGGGAAGAAAATAAAAAAGAAAATGAGAAGGTTGAATTAGCCGAAGTTCTTGTTTGATTGGAGAGGAACAGTTGCCGTGTGTACAGCTCAGTAAAAAAGCACCTTGTGAGCTGTTTGCAGAAAGCCAGCAGCTCTGTGTGTGCTGTCAGGGGAGAAGGGAGTCAGAGGTGCCTCCAGGTGACATCTCTGAGTGACCCTGAGCACCCATGGAGCCCAGGGCACCCCACACAGAGGTGTTTGCCCCAGCTCTAGGTGCTCTGTTCCCTTTCCAGCCTCTCCCTGGGCATGGCCTGCTGGGGCTGCCCCATTCCAGCCTCTCCATGGCCATGGCCTGCTGGGGCTGCCCCATTCCAGCCTCTCCATGGCCATGGCCTGCTGGGGCTGCTGGGCCATGCAAAGCCCTACAGGGAACAGAGCAGTGCCATGATTGAGTAGCCCAGGGATGACTGCAGTTTCCTTTATTTTTTTGCTTTTGTCTTCTTAGGAATGGTTTTGACACCTTACAGCAAACATTAGCCTGACTTCAGCACCAGTTTAAGCAGCCTTAGCCAGTGGTGTGTTTCTGAGGGACTTCCCGGCCTTCCACAGACCTGGCAGCTCGTTCCCACCCTGGCCATCCCTTTTCCAGTTACTCACCCACCCATTTATTTACTTCTTTGTGTAAAGCTCCCCAGCCCAGGTCACTGAGCAGTTGGTCAAGAGCCTGTTGGGATCACCCCAGGGATGTTTCAACCAGTGTGAGTTTTCTGGCATTTTCATGCTGGAGCTGTCTGTGGGAATTTTTGCTCTCACAAGAAGTCTCGTTTGGGAGTCCAGAGGAGGCACCAGGATGAGCAGAGGGATGGAGCAGCTCTGCTGGGAGGAAAGGCTGGCACAGCTGGGATTGTTCAGCCTGGAGAGGAGAAGCTTTGGGCTGAGCTCAGGGTGGCCTTGCAGGGCCTGAAGGAGCCCCAGGAAAGCTGGAGAGAGACAATTCCCAAGGGCTGGAGTGACAGGACATGGGGAAATGGCTTGAAACTATCAGACAGTAGGGCTAGATTGAATATTAGAAAAAAAAAATTACTGTGAGGTTTATGAGGCCCTGGCAGAGGTTTCCCAGAGCAGCTGTGGCTGCCCCTGGATCCCTGGCAGTGCCCAAGGCCAGGTTGGACACTGGGGCTTGGAGCAGCCTGGGACAGTGGGAGGGGTCTCTGCCCACGGCAGGGGGGGAATTGAGTTATCTTCAAGTTCCCTTCCAACCCGAACTATTCTGTGATTCTCTGATTCTCTGACATGTGCCGAGGCCTCCAAAATCACCCCTGCAAGTGCTTCTCAGAGTCTCAGCACAGGCTCCTTCTCACCTGGGAGTATCTGGCTGTTCTCACTGTACTTCAAACAAATAAATTTCAGGGAAGCTTCAGGTTTTTTCTTCATGGGCTGCTTTTTCAGTGACAAACTCCTTAGGGAGGTGGCACTGACCAAATGCACAACAACTTGAGTGGCTGCAGAATGAGGATGAGGCTGAGCAACCTTTGCAATGCCCTCAGTATGAGCTGAACTTGTACCAGCCTCTGTAATCCAAGCTGTGCTTATTAAATAAACTGGTAAAGACATGTAGGTTTTTGGAGAATACATTTTTTTTTCTCATTTATTTCCTCCTGAAACTCAGAAATATTGAACAGAGAAGTTTGTATTACAGGAATGACACATGTAAGGTTTTGATGATTCCTAATCTGAATTTCTCGGACACCTTCCACTTTGGTGCAACACAGGTGTTTTATGTCACCTGGGGAAAAAAGTAGCATAGTGAAAAGGAAAAAATGTGTTTCATACAGTTATTTATGAACTTATGCTTTCATCAGAGTCAATGGCTGGCAAAACTCCAACCAGCTTTGGTAGGAGTGGGTGATAAATTTAGCTATCAAATCAGTTTGATTTTAAGTAACCCTGAATAAAGGTGAGGCTTTTAGGTCCAAGGAGAAAATACTTTGTCAGCAGACATTTATCAGCTCAAGACTGGACAAATTGTTCTTGGGTACCATGATTGTGTGTAGTTTTACATCTTTTTAATTTTTAATTTTTTTTTTTTGGAAATTCCAGGTGTAACACAGTGTATTTACAAAGGGCAAAAATAACAGGCAGCCGTGAAGAAAAACATCTCAGTTTTCATTTCAGACCTGGAGCTGGGGATGAATCACTGCAGAGTTGCACCCTGCATTCTGGGCACACTTTCCAAAAGCTGCTTTTCCACCCTGCTCCCCCGGTGGTTCAGAAATAAAGCAGACTCACAGAAAGTCCTGAAAAAACCCCTTTGTAGACACAATCACTCTCTTGTTGTTCTGAGCATTAGAAACACCATTTTCTAGTGTCTGCCTGCGTTTTCAGTTTTGCTTTCTGTACTGTAGAAGTTAGTTCCAGGCAGTTGAGTTAAGCCCTGGCTCAGTGGTTTAGGGCACACACTCAATTTGAAGCACCAGGGTAGTCCTGTTAAATCCCATGGAACTGATTCCATGCCTGAAATTAAGCGTGGTCTTCGGAGATTTGATGGATGGGGGATTTGCTTGTCCACCCACTGAGCTAAAGGGACAAAACTCTTGACCATCTGCTTCTGGATTTTAATGAAAAGTTATGACTTATTTATGATCTTCTTCCCCACCCCTGTCTGTTTATATTCACATCAGAAAAGCATCTCAGAAGCCCTGTCAGATTGCCAAAATCTCTGTGCTACTGGATCTTCCACATCATTTACTGCTCAGTGTTTACAAGAATGTTTTTAATGCACCATTGCCTGTAGAAGTGCTGTAGGCTGCTACTGATGGGATATTTCACTTTGGAGTCCCTTTATCCCAAGTTTTTTTTCCTTAGAAAAAAAAATGAAAATTAAATAACTGTGCCAGTTAAACCAAAAAGATGTTGGTAGCTCTCTGTTTCCTAAAAATTCAGTGAATGGGCCAAATAGTTCTTTGTAACAGAATTGCTTTTTGTGAGTTGGGGTCCACAGGTATAAGGGCAGGTGGTGGAGGATGTTTCCAAATGTCCATGATTTAAAGTGCAGACTCACTCACGTGTTTTTGCCATTTGTATTTGTGAAAGGGAAGCAGAAAAAGCCAACATTTCACTCACAAGGAATCATCACTAAAACTCTCCTTCAGCATTTATGTCTGAAACAAAAAGCAGCTTTGTTTTGCTCTGCTCTGTTTGCACACAAACAGGCTACATCCCAGGGTTATATTTAGTGGTGTGTGGTAGGAGAGCAAAACTAAACCTGAGAAAATATTGCCCAAGTGCTCTGGTTGTGAGAGGAAGGGCTGAATTCACCACCACACCGTGGCAGGTGCTGACTGTGTTTTCCCTCGTGGTTGTTTTTCGGTCCTGGGGCTGACAGAGCAGTTGCAGGGTTTTCACACAGGGCACATTTCATATGGGATGTGTTCAGAGGCATCTTGGAAAAAGTGTGTGAAGCCAACATTTTCCAGGCAGCATTCAAGGCCCTCTTCCTTCTCCTGAAGATGATGTTGTCCGCCATTGAATGATCTCTGTGGTATATTTTATTTTTAAACTGAAAGTCAGCAGGAGTTGATTTTTTTCAATGTCTGCCTTAACACAGAAGGATAAAATCAGTAGAAGCACTGCATAGAAAAAATAATACCGTATTTTATATTTTCATTTAGTATTTAAGATGTACACTGATTTTTCAGCTTTCCAAGTGCTGGTTCTTTTTTAAAAACACTTAGGTGAGAATTATAACTGGATTAGTTTCTGAACCATGGTGGTGCTGAGGAGTCAACATAACTGAGTCACAGGGCTTAAAAGGGGCTCCAAGAGAGCTGGAGAGGGACTTTGGACAAAACCTGGAGTGACAGGACAAGGGGGAAAGGCCTTAAACTGAAGGAGGGCAGAGGTAGATGGATCTTGGGCAGGAATTGTTTCCTGGCAGGGTGGTCAGGCCCTGGCACAGGGTGCCCAGAGCAGCTGTGGCTGCCCCTGGATCCCGGGCAGTGCCCAAGGCCAGGTTGGACACTGGGGCTTGGAGCAGCCTGGGACAGTGGGAGGTGGCCCTGCCCATGGCAGGGGGGGGGCGTGGAGATGAGTGATCTTTAAATTCCCTTCTCACCCAACCCATTCTGTGATTCCATAATTCCATGAATCTATGGCTTGCCTCTTGTTTGGTGAGACCACAGCACAATTTCAGGAGTTAAATGGCAGGACTGAAGGAAAGCTGGTTAGTAATGAGGTATTGCTGAAGAAACCAAACCCCAGCTAACACCCTTCTTCCTTTGCCAAACAACCTCTTTACATTTAAAGGTATTCCCCATGGCTGAGTTCTTTATTTTGATTTTTGTAACAATTTTTCTCCCTCTGATGAAACACGTTGTAGACATTAAATTAAGGGACAAATATGTCTGTGTCTGCCAGAAAGAAAACTGTGATGCAATTAAAATGCCATTAGGGAACCCCCTGTGGGATGGTAAACCTAAAGACTCTATTCAGAAAGCAAAGCCAAAATTAAAGAGGTGTCTGGTTGCAGATCCTCTGCAGATTTCCCTGTCTTGACTACAGGACCATGGAGACCGAGCTAGGCAGGAGCTGAAAGGTTTTTCCAGTCATGCGTGTGGTATTTTGAATCATGGCTTTGGCAAATATTCCCTTTTTTTGTGAGCCTTACACAGAAATGTGAATACACTGCATGACATGAAGTGCAACTGAGTGTGGAACAACGATGGCAGTGGAGGTGGGCAGCTCTCCAAGCCTTGGACTGCTTGGACAATGGCAACTAAGAATAGTTTTCCTCCAGAAAATATGCAATGAGTGCATTTCTGTGTTTCTCAGTTGTCTGTGAGATGTTTGGAGAGGGAAATGCAGCTCCTTGCAGCCACCAGGCTGAACAAGCTCATGACCAAACCTCCATTCCATGTCGGGAATGAAATTATTAATACTTATAATTTCTGGAGAGAGATGAGGGCCTGATCCTTTGATAATAGAAATAAATATATGGTCCATTGAACGTGGTTGGTGTTTTTAGACAACTGAAGGGATCTGCAGAGTCACTGGGTGGGGGGTACTGGGTTTTCCAGGTGCTTGACTCCCAGTTTGCCATTTCATTCCATTCCAGGTGATTCTCTGCTGGTGACATTAATAAAACCTGGAATATATATAATAATGGAAGCACACCTTTCTTGTCTGCCTAGGAATTCTCCAGATGACTGCAGCGTGGCAAAAGGAGGGAAGATGGTCAGCAGCTCAGACAGTGTGGGGATGAACTATGGAAACTACATGGAGGAGAAGCACGTCCCACCCCCAAACATGACGACCAACGAACGAAGAGTCATTGTGCCAGCAGGTTAGACCCTCTACACCAAAACTGCAGGCTAAAAAACCTGCATTTCCCTCAAGCCCACTAAGATTATTTAAGAGGGTTTGGAGGAAAGTAGTGATGCAGGTGATCAGGAGGAAAAGAGCAGTAATTTTTAGGGGTTATGGAGAGAATGAGCTGAGGAGGATTACAGTGAAGACACCTCCTCAATCTGTTCTTACCATTTCAGCAGCAGAACGGGCTGATAACAGGCACTCAGATCGTGTCTGACTCCTGTGGCTCCTTTTGGAGGATTTCACCCTAAAGTGGATGAAAGGAAGAAGCCACGTCCATTTCTTATCCCTTGGACAAGCTGGGCTCAGGGTATTTGGGGAAGAGAGAGAGAAAGGATCACTGTAGCACAGATTATCTTTGAAAATACCAAAAAGTAGCATCTGTGGGATCAAACAGGGCATGAAAAGCCTTTATGTGGGTTATCCCCTGAGTCTGGGCAGCATGAAACATTTTAATAAGCAAACTGACAACTCCACTGCAATGTAAGAGCACAATTGAGAAATTCTTGGTCAGGCTTGTCTGTGGGATTCAACAGTTGATGGGACAAGAAATCTGCAGCCTTCTTGTCACTTCTGGCTGCCTTGTCCTCCAAACAAACCTGGAATACTCTGCAGAGTAATTAGCGTGCCTATTTCCAAGTCACAGCATCATGACATCTGTGGGTGTTCCTAAACCACAGGATCTGCACAGGGTAAACTCAACACCAGCAGCCAGGAGGGAATGTTTTGCTGCTGGTTCCTCTCCAGCAGAGAGGTGCCTGTCTGAAATATTTCTGCCTCTGCCAGGTTGCTTAATATTCTTACAGTTTTTCAGTTGCTTAGACATGCAAGAGTACTGCCTGTGGCCAGTTTTGCAAGCTGTGATTATTTCAGTTATTTGTCAAGAAAGGTGTGGACAAATCTGTTGCAGTGTCCTCTGCAATGGTATTGTCAATTCTGTTCTGGAGACAGGAGAGTGATGCTCTGAATAATGAGTGTCCTGCCAACACTGAAATACACAGCTTTTGAAGATTCTTCTGAAACATTTCTCTTCCTGGTGTTTGGCACTATTTTTTAAATTTTTTTAGTAATCCTTTGCATGGCTAGCTCAGCAAGGGATTTTTTTATTTAGTGTATTCCTGGAGGTGTGTTTAAAGTGGGTTTGAATGACTGTCGAGGAAAAAGATGGTCACAGTCACAGCCTTGCCATTTTGAGGTCACTTGAAGAAATTAATGGTCAAAAGTCAGTTGGTTTTGATTATTGCATAGGCAGTGTTCAGCTCATGTGGTGAAGTTAAAAGTAAAAGTCACATTTCCAGCTGTGGTAACTTTCTATTTATCATAATGAGGGGGCGTTTAAAAATTACTGACATAATGAAAATATTTTGGTGATTTTCCTGGTGTTTGGTTGTTTACTACAGAGCAAACTGAAGTTTTCAGTTCTCTGCTGTAGGTGTGGGCAATCTCATCCAGATTTACCACCAGACTTGCATCCCTCTAGATTCCTGTTTATTCCATACCAGATGGAGGCATTATTTTAAGTGTTTTTTGGTGGAACTCAGGAGATCTCAACCTCTTTCAGACCAGCCTGAAAAACAGTCAAAATAGAGGGAATGGCACTGAAGTTAAGCCATAGAAAAGCTATTTAGGCTGCCATTCATGTCCCAGATTTTCATGGGATGGACAGCAGTCAATTGACCTCACGTGTTCCATTCTCAGCCTTGAGGATGTCACAAAATCACAGAGTCAATAAGATGATAAGGAAGAAAGTCTTGAAGACTTTTTTTTGCCCCTTGGTTTTAATCTTTTCTCTGCAAAAAGTATAAATTCTTCATGGTATGAGCTGAGGGACCTTCATGTTGCTGGCTCCTTACTCAAGAACAACAAAAAGTAGAATGGGAGAGAAATAGAAAATGAGGAGTTTAGAGGGAAAAAGAAACAGCTTAAGTTAAAATTAAGGATTTATTAAAAAACATTTTGTTAGAAATCTCGACTGTTTGGGGTTCTTTTTCCCCAGATGGTTTTGCCAATACTTCAGGTATTGAGTAAAAACCCACATAGGTGTGTAGCAGTGTCCAACACAACAGTCTGGGGAAAAAAATGCAGGATATTTTAATATTCTAATATTATTAACCAGAGACACACTCCAGTTTGTGAAATAACTACCTGAATCTCTGAGTGCTTATTTAGCCTGCAACCAAGCAAAATTCTTTCAGACACGACTGGAAATTTCACTTGAATAAAGATAAGGATTGAACAGAGAGTTTTAAAAATTGTTCAGCTACAGCTTGCAGTGCTGTTGGTGGGCCAGAAGCTCTGTTAATCTGTGGCTAAAAACCCTAAAAACAATGAGCTGAGTGGGAGAAGGAGCTCACTCTGCAGCACAGGGTTTGCTGTTAGCACAGAGCTCACAGCTCTCCACAGTTGTTCCCCCTCACACTCAGAGCACCAAATTAACTCCTCCAGCAGTCAGTAAAGATGGGATTATTTTGCACTGGTCCAGTGTTGCAGTGCACCCCCACACCTTCACAGGTGTTTCCACATTAGGAAAGAGTTTAAATTTCATCCCTGAACTTACAAGGAAAAAGAACCAGAAACTTCCATGCTCTTCTCACCATAATTGGCCTGGTGCCAGCACAAAGGCACTTGTTGGGTCCTTGAAATGTAACTCAAGAGCTGTAGCTATTTTCTATTGAGCAGCGTGCCCAAAACCCCTCCTTGATCATTACACCCTTAAGAGAGAGCACAGAGATTCTCTATGCATTTTTGGGGTGCCTTAGCAGGTGCAAGGGACCTTCCTGCACCATGCATGGCTTTTACTCTTTTGTTCTGTAGAGTTTGTTATTTTCTGCTTTAATGAAAACCTTTTGCTTTTCAAAACCCCTCTGATCACGCTGTCTCGCTAATTTTTATGAGCCATTTTCTGAGGCTGCTGGCATCCCTCAGGAGTTGATGCACCTTCGTGGGGCTAATAACACTCTGGCTTCACACAGCCACACCTCAGTCCAGTGCCTCAGCAATTCCCTGTTGGAACCCTGAGCACTGAGGATTTCAGACTTTCTGTGCTGACAGGCACTGACCCCCAGGCAAACACTGCATTTGACCTGAGGTCATGGAAAAGGCTTCCAAAATGGAATGATAACACTGGGATTATGGGTGTGGAGTTTGAATAGAAGTGTGTGATATCACAGGGTGGAAAACATAGAATTTAAGGTTTTAGAGTATAGTAATATGTATAAAGCAAGATGGAGATTTTAGGGCAGAAGCCAGTCCTTCTTTTTCACCACCTTCTCCATGGTCTGGGTGGGATTTTGTAACTGGATGCAAAATTCTGCATTGTGGGCCATGGGTTTTTGGTTATTGGGTTAAAAGTAAAAAAAAATAATTTAGGTGCCATTTCATAATTGGACAGATTATCCTTAAAAGGCCTTGTAGAGAGAGAGAGATACGGTTCCATTTTTACTTTGTTAGCTAGAAGTGCTGTAGAGCTCACAGTTTGTGAGACTGTAATGTAAATAAGAATTAATAAACATCCATGTCCGAACATGAAATACCTTCTCAAGCATTTAATCCTGAGTCTGGCAGAAAAGAAGATAAAAATTCCCCTTCCCTGCCTGATTTTCTGCTGTGTGGCCCCCGCAGACCCCACGCTGTGGAGCACTGACCACGTGCGCCAGTGGCTGGAGTGGGCGGTCAAGGAGTACGGGCTGCCGGACGTGGACATCCTGCTCTTCCAGAACATCGACGGCAAGGAGCTCTGCAAAATGACCAAGGATGACTTCCAGAGGCTCACCCCCAGCTACAATGCAGACATCCTCCTGTCACACCTACACTACCTCAGAGAGAGTAAGCCAGCCCTCCGTCGTGCCTGCAGTCGGTCCGAGGTTTTTATGGCTGTGGATAATTGGGTTTTCAAATGTCTGTTGCAAATGTTCCTCAGAACGTAACAGGGAGCCCAACCCAAATCCTGTTGAGTTTGATGGAATTATTCCCATTAATTTCACTCGTGTTTATCAAAGAGAAGTATTAGGGACTCTTTCTATGTATCCATCTCAGAGAAAAATCGAGTTGAAGCTCAGCAGGAAGAAAAATCACATGGGGTTCAGTGCTAATGTTTTTTCTGGTCACATACTCATTTCTTTCCATTTTAACCAAATGAGAGTGCAAACATTGATTCATAAAGTGAATTCCAGGCATGATTCTAAGGACTGACAGCAGTTTGCTGTACTCTGGGTAGGATCGGGAAGATTCAACTGAATTGAATAAAAAAAATTCTGTAAATTCATGGAAAAAAAATGAACAGTCCCTGAAATGCAAATTAATTGTAGTGCATGGCTAGAATTTCAATGGGAAAAAAGGGACTAGGGATTACCTGGATTGAGGGCTTTCACCTAAGCTTGAGGAAAATTTGCTCAGTTTAAAGAAGTTAAAATGAAAATGGTTTTTAGAGAAAAAACCACCAAGCATTGCAACACCAGTGCGGTGCAGTCTCCTCCACACGCACACCGTCAATAACAAGCCAGAAATTTTGTGCATTCATAACAATAAATTATTATATTGGATAAATGAATGCCCTGCTTTGCCCTGTAGCCCACACACCTCCCTCCAAAGTGCAGGTTGTTGATAGGTTCACATTCAGGCAATCCTGTCAGGGGAAAATATGGTTTTAAAAGATAATTCACAATTTTTTTTTCATTTTGGTGTTGCTTTTTGTTTTGTTTTGTAGCTCCTCTTCCACATTTGACTTCAGATGATGTTGATAAAGCCTTACAAAACTCTCCACGGTTAATGCATGCTAGAAACACAGGTAATGCTGGCACTGCTCCCACTGCTGTAGGTCATCTTCTAAAAGCACAGGATTCCTTTCCATGGGCTGCTTGCTAAAAAAAAATGGAAGTGGTAAATCAGGAGGGAGGCAAGAGAATCCCCACCCTGCTGTCTGTGTGTTTTCTGCACAGATACACAGAGAAAAGGTGAGACCACGCAGGGCCAGGTGGTGCAGAAATGGTGCAAAAATTGCTTGTGTCCTGCAAGAGAGTGGGTCCCTGACACAGCAGAAAACTGCAGGTTTCAGGCCTTTTATCTGAGGATTTTTTTGGTCCTTCTGTCCATTCTGCTGTCAGATCTACTCCATGGATCCCTAGAAGCTTCTTGGAGCTCGAAAGTGCTTTGGGCTCTGGGGAATGGAGATGTCTCCCCTCCCATGAACTAAATGTTGTGGAAATCAATAAAATTTTTCTTTTGACAGTTAGCTCATCTCATTTTCTAGCTGCGGTGGGACTTCAGCTGGGAATTCCACTAAGTCTGATGTTGTAATTGCCACTAAGTCTGACCTGAAATTAAAATTTTTTTTGTTGATATTTACCCTTCTGTTAATTTGGCCCAGGAAAGTGTTGAGTGTAGGCAGGAGGAGGACACATGCCTGATCTGCCTTTCAGGATGCAACTTAAAATACTTACAAAAAAATAATGCAGAATCTATTTTAACTTGCTCTAACAGTTGTGCAACAGAGGATGGCATGGAATTGTACAAATAATGTGCTTTATATCCCTACAAAAGACGTTTGGAATATTGCATGATCATGCCTGAGGGTGTTAGTTACTTACAGTGACCAGAAATAACAATTCTCTATGAGAAAGGAAAAAGATAATACAAAGGATAATGCAAAAGAAAAAGCAAACAAAACTTGGATTGCAATGCTTCTTTCATATTTCATTTTGTTTTTCACTCTGAATGAGTTTCATAGCAAAATTCACTGTATCAGAAGATCTTTCCCTGAGATTAAAGGTTTGTCACTGGTCATAGTGGCAAACAAAGTCCTGCTGTGGGCTGTCAGCCTGCTGCAAACCCCACCAAAGGCAACAAAAATTTTTTCCATTTACTTTGATGTGGTTTGGAATAAGATTTAAGTCCTTTTTAAAAATAGATGGACTTGATGGTCTTTTCCATCTCTGTCTTTAGAGATTCTAATTTGCCAAGCAGCTTCCACTTATAGATATCCAAGTGTTGTTCAGCAATTCTGTGTGTTATCTTTTTCTCTGTGTGCACTGACAATGATATTCTGAAATTCATTTCACCAAAATGAGATTATCTGTCATTGGGGAGTGTGAATAATGTCATGGCAATCATCAGCACATGGGAAATGAGTTGTTCAATTTTCAGTGGGCCAGAAAAGAGTTAGAAATAAAGTTCTTGTAATGAGCAGTAATTGACCTTTTTGATCTTCCTGGAGAGGGTCATTAGAAGTCCTTTGGTGTAGTCAGAGCAATTTCAGTGCCTGAGAAAAGGGAGATTCCATTTCCTACATCAAGCTCAATATTTCTCATTTTTTCACTTTGGGGAAGATTAATGAGGTATCTGAGGGTCTGACCCAAAAGTCTCTGTTGAAAATAGGAACCTTTCTGGGAATGCACTAATGAAGGCAAAGATGTTTTATTTCAGAGGTTACAAAGCCATCTTACCAGGTGGAGGTGGTTGTGGTAGAAGGGATTTCCTGAGCTTGACTGTCTCCTTCTTAAAACAGATTTTCCACAGACTTCTATCCAGTAATTTGAGTGGATTTACGTAGATGTAAAGATTCTTGGAAGGAACTTTTATATATAACAGTCCAAAGGCAGAAATTAGTTATTCAGACTCTTCATTCGTTCACTCTACAGGAGGGGAAAATATTGGTGGATTCAGGGGCTGTGGAAATGAATCTTTAGGTGTTATGTCCTCTTCTTTCTCTTCAGGAGGTGCCACTTTTATTTTTCCAAACACATCAGTTTATCCAGAAGCAACACAAAGAATTGCAACCAGGCCAGGTATGAACAATAACCACTTTTTCTGTGCTGTGATCTTACTCATTTCATCTCTTGAAGTATCTCATTCTTTTTCTCCTTCAACTCCCTTTTCATAAATATGAGGCTCTATTTTGAATATACACATTATTTACTTATATCACATATGTATGTGTCTGTATAATTGTGGAGAGTGAAATAATTAGTAAGTCCATTTCTTCCACAAATCTCTGTCTTTGAAGCAATTGTATCAACTTTTAAAATCACCAGGGAATCAGAAACCTGAGCTCTGTTCACTGGTTCTGTTGCATTGTCCCAGCACAGTCACTTGTCAATGCCCTTCAACTCTCTGTAAAGTGAGACTAAAATTCCCTTTTATTTGAAGTCTATTGTGGAAAAATACTCTAAAAATGCAGGGTATGTGCTTCTCCTGCTATCTGCAATTTTTTTATGTTTGAGACCAGCAGAACCCACAACAATCTGATTGTGAGTTTAAGAGTCTGAAGTAAAATCAGAACATAAGGAAGTTCTTAAATGCTCAAAATTTTGAAACCTGTGAAAGTTTTGTGGATGTGCTGATTTGTGAAAGGCTAATGGGAATAATTAAAGGTGAGGACGTGGCTATGAAGCCAAAAATTTTCTTTTTATCACCCTTCACCACAAAAAATGCTGGAAAAATGCCTAATCTGGACATTTGCTTTTCCAGTAATGAGTACAGAGTACTAGGAGACATCAAGAGGGGTTGCAGCAGATACTGAATTTAAAGGAAATACATTACTGAGCAAGAGGCAAAAATCCAAGTGCTCTGAAGGGACATGCACTGAAATTGGGCGAGCTCTGGTGAAGAGATCCATTGTCATATTAAAAAGAGGGGGTTTGAACTGCAATTATTCTATTTGTGCTCTAGGGTAGAGTCCAGGAGGGTACATAGAGATATTATTTTATATAGTGTACCTGTATATATGCATGTCTGTAGGTTTGATAATTGATAAGAAAAATGAGAAAAGGAAACAACTACCAGGCCATTACATCAACAAATTCAACTTGTTGGATCCTTGGAAATCAAACTCTGCTGGATTTGTTTGTTTATATTAATGGCTGAAAAGGGAACTGCTAATTGAATGCATTCACCAAAATTTCATAAGCCATTCAACAAAACGCCCCACAACTATTTACAATAGAATTTAAATCAGTGTATCATAAGAAACAAATTAAGAACTGGCTAATTAACCTATCTCCGGTAATGCACACCTTAAGTTAAGTTGGGATTGTTCAGCCTGGTGAAGAGAAGCTTTGGGGTGAGCTCAGGGTGGCCTGAAGGAGCCCCAGGAAAGCTGGAGAGAGACAATTCCCAGGGGCTGGAGGCACAGGACACAGGACACAGGGAATGGCTTCCCAGTGCCAGAGGGCAGGGCTGGGTGGGATCTTGGGCAGGAATTGTTCCCTGGCAGGGTGGGCAGGCCCTGGAATAGAATTCCCAGAGCAGCTGTGGCTGCCCCTGGATCCCTGGCAGTGCCCAAGGCCAGGTTGGACACTGGGGCTTGGAGCAGCCTGGGACAGTGGGAGGGGTCCCTGCCCATGGATGGGATGGAATTAGGTGATCTTTTACTTCCATTCCAACCCAACCCGTTCCACAATTCTATGATTTTGTTGTCACTTAAACCCAGAGATTCCTATACAGGTACCCAGGAAGTTCATCAGGGAGAAACAACTTGGCAATATATTAACAACTGAAAGTGCAAGTTGATAAATGCAGCACATGTTATTTGCATATCTTGCTGATTCCAAATTAGCCCCCTTCACTCATGAAGAAACAACTTAACACAGTCATCCTTATTTATGGCACAGTGACAGCCACTGCTCTGCTCTGGGCCCAAGTGAAAAACGTGAACAAATGAATAACCACAGTGGAGAATCCCGTGGGAAATGTGGCTGTGCCATTAAATACCCCAGCAGTGTGGCCTTGCATGGAAAGCTGTGTCAATCATCCCTTATCAAAAAGGCTCTTTGCGGAGTTTAGAGGTTCTTAGAAACGCCTGGGAAAGCCATGGGGGTATGGAAAAATCTTTGGAGCATGTTGAGAGATACAGAGGTTTGAAATTGTTCAAATCACAGTCTGGGGTTGAGGAAATGTGATGTAATTATCAAAAATAAAGAGTGTCACAGAGCACCTGCTTAGTGTCAGTATAATATGAAGGGATATTCCAAATAAATTAAACATTTTCATGGAGCATTAAAGCAGACCGGGGCACCCAGGAGCTCTCAGGGGCACTGGAGAATGTCAACACAAATAGAGATGAGAAAACAAAGCAAAACTATAGAAACAATCACCAAACTAATCCAGAGGCCCCAAACTCTCAGAAATTCCCAGCAGACGTGGACATATAAGACCAGAGGGACTTGGTGTCCTGCAGGAAAAGCTTTGCCAATGGAGAGGATTTCAGGCAAAGGCTGGAATAAGTCTATTTTCCACTGGACTCAAATGAAAATCAAGTTTTTTTGCTCCCTGACAAGGTCTGTGATTTCTATATTTATTTCATCCTACGTGTGATGGAAAAATAAACGTTAATTTTCTCTAGAGGAAAAGGTCCTAAACCACATATCAGACATGGTGAGCTCCTTCATTTCAGCATTTTTATCTAACTCACATTTAAAATGACACGAAACAGAATGCTTTGTGTCAACATCTTCCTGCATTCACATAATTACTCATGGAATTGCATTTTAGTTTTAGTGTGTCTCTATTCTTCTGTGTAGAACTAAACATTTTCTACAGAGAACTGTAGTGATTTTGGAAGCATTGTTTTATTTTATCTTTCACAACTGAAAGTTGAGAGACGTCTTCAAAGTCAGAATTTTTATTTTATTTAGTCAGAGAAAAAGGGGTTTTTGCAGAAATGCACTTTTCTTTCGGGAAACTGTCTTGTTGGCTTATTCCGTGGCTTTCCTTTGAGTTAAATGTCACATTTCTACCAGGCTGCAAAGAAGCTTTCCCATAACAAAGCACTGTTCATGTGAGAGCAACAGCAGACCCTGGGGACAGCCACTTGATGACATGAAAAAGGTCAAAAATGAGGAGCAGGGGGAATAAATAATGTTCAGTGGGAATCAGCCAAATCCTGGGGTGCTGTTCTGGAGAGAGTAATTAAGCACTGCCATTGTTAAGGCACTACAATAGAAAATGGGAAATGAGCAGGGCTTGCAGTGCAAGGGAGGATTTCTCCAGTCACCTTTACAACAGAACATGAGGTTTCAGTGACACAATGAGGCTCTCAGGAGCTCAGGGACACCTGGTTGGGGTTTGTCTCACCAAGCAGGAGCATTCCCATCAGGGGGCTGTCCGAGATAAGGACACGTTGTGCTGATATCTCATGGACAAGAACAGATCTGCTTATCTGGAATAACAATGTGTTTATCAAGGCTGAACGATGCTGAACCAAGTATGAAGCTGGAACTTTGCTCTATTTCAAGAAAAGCTGATAACATGATTTTTCTTTCCATGGAGAGGGCGTAGTCAAATATCATCTTGTGATGGGATGAGTTGAAAGGCAAAACATTTATGTCACAGTTGTGAATTTGTACCAAGTATGTTTCAAGTGCCACCAAGTACAAGCACACACAGCATCTCCCAGTCCTCTCAGGGCACAGGTGTCTGATGATTTGGAGATCCAAAAATAGGGGAGGGGG
>VYXD01008560.1:32679-90861 GCA_013397195.1 Hylia prasina | reverse complement strand
AAAGAAAGAAAGAAAGAAAGAAAGAAAGAAAGAAAGAAAGAAAGAAAGAAAGAAAGAAAGAGAAAGAGAAAAAGAAAGAAAGAAAGGAAGGAAGGAAGGAAGGAAGGAAGGAAAGAAGAAGAGACTGTGGGTGGAATTGTGGTTTGGACAACATCTTTCTGGGCAGGGAGTGGAAAAACTGGAGGGAAAAAATAGGTTCCTTATGTCACCAGAATCTGCCTGGTAAGAGAGTCTAGAGAGGAGGAGGCAGAGAACCTGCCATGGAGGTAGGGAACTGGCCAGGCAAGGCAGGGCTGCACAGGATACCTGCCAGACCCCCACAGCTGTACAGACAGAACTCAGAACCCACTGGAATTACGACCAGAGTAATTCTGGATTTTTTTTTTTTTGCCAGATGGTAGAGTCTCTGACTAAGCAGCAGTGTTCATCTCAGCCTGGACAGGACATCTGCAGGTCACAATGATTCATATTCTGCTCAGAGATGAGCACCTGTAAAATTTACATTATTTTCTCTGAAGCTGAGGAATAGTTCTGAAGAAATCAGGGATATGAGGTTATTCATTATGAAAATGCAGTACAAAAATCAGTATGCAAATCTCAGCAAAAGCAAAGATTTTGAAGTGTAGTGCTGGTAGTGCCAAACAGACTAAATAAATTAATGGCAGTTTGGTTGTGCCTTTTACATTACAGTTTATTTCCATGCAGTGCTGCTTCTCCCAGTGCTTGGGAATGGGCAGACACATCTGCCTTGCACAGAGCCAGTCTGGGGCTGTTTCTTTCCTTTCTCACTGGTTTCATTTCCAAACGGGAATTCTGAAATAAAGCACAAGTAGTGTTGAGAGTCAAAGACATCTGCACCAACTTAGTTCCACCAGGTGGGCACTGCTCCCTTCCTGAGATCTTGGAAGTTAAATAAGTCTCTGATTTTGGCAGTAATTTTAGCTAATGTGCTAAAGTCAGCCGTGGAAAAGCACAGGAAACTGCCAAAGATTTCTAAGGGTAAACCAAACATTTGAATTTACTACATTTTCTTTATGAAGAAAGCTTTTATGGTTTAGGGTTTTTTTTCATTTTTTAATATGCTAAAGCACTGAAATAAAATAGAAGTAACAAGTAAATGAAAGAAAGGGAAATGAAAATATAGATGTGCAAATCTAAGAAGCTTGTCCCAAGAAGCAGAAAGGAATAAATCAAATAAAAGCCTGTCTTAGATGCTGATTTTGGGAGGGTTTATGCATAAAATGAACTCTTAGGGGACTTTTCCTGAAAGATCCTAGCACATGATGTCAATGTGTGCCACTCCTTGATGTCCTGGGCTGAGGAAGGGGACTAAAGTGAGTCCCCTGAACCTTTGGAAGTGCTGAACTCTGTATTATCTCTGAAGATTCTTTGTGCCACCTATTTCAGTGCAGCTCTGACTCCTGGCAACAAAAGGCACCTCTTCAGAGCAGTGCAGAGCACAACTGTTGTTTTTATTGTTGTTCTTAGAGACAATAAAGATGATAAAGGTTTTAACAAGGAATTCCCTGCCTGTTTCAGTAATTTTCCAAATCTTGAGTCCCTTCAAAGGTGCTCTTTTTGGACATAAACACTTCAGGCCATATCTGCATGAATAAGTGTATTTTTTCCTTCACAGATTTGCCTTACGAGCAAGCCAGAAGATCAGCATGGACGAGTCACAGCCACCCCAGCCCTCAGTCAAAAGGTAAAAGCATCTGCACAGCTGGGGAAACATGGATTAGACTCCAGAGGGAATTACAGGAGCTCTGGAGGGGTTTTATCTGTGCATTTTTGAAAAGCCAATTGTATAGGCAATTCTGGGAGGTGTCACTGGGCAGCCACATCCTTAAACTTCATCAAGTCCATCACCACAGAGCCTTAAAAAGCTTTTTAGGAGCTTTAAATCCTGTTGTGTCCATCCTGGAGCAGAGGCCAGCAGGAGTTCCAGGCCTGGGGACCTCTCATAGGTTTGGTGAGCAACTTCCTAAATGGAAAAATAACTTCATGGGGTTTTTTTTTCCCTTTTTCAGCTACTCAGCCATCATCCTCAACAGTTCCCAAAACAGAAGATCAGCGTCCTCAGTTAGGTGGGTGTCATTTGGTTTGAATTCTGCCTGGGTTTGTTGAATATCATGAGAAGAGCAGCCAAACTGCACAATCTAGTCCAGACCACACCAGCTGGAGACCACCAAAACCCCAGATGTGAATGGGGTTTGCTCTGCAGCTGGATTTGGGATGAATGTAATGTTTCAAGGTGGTGACAACCTTCCAGAATAAAAATGCTATTTAAAAAAAAAAATAAATCTATCTACAGTTTGGGTACAAAGGTGGAAGGCAGAGATGTCAGAAGACCCCAGGAGTCGGGATGCCAGCAGCTGGAAAATGTGCATAAGCCAAAAAAAAAAAAAGGGGATGGATTACAGCCCACAGAAACCCATCTGAATTTGGCTCCTAAAACACAACAGGAATATTAGAGGGATTCTCAGTCTGTTGGAAAACTGAGGAGGAAGCAGAAGTTTATGTGTTTGTAGAGTAGTGGTTTAGCAAAATGGGTGCCTTTTGTGTTTTCAGAGCAGCAAATCCCTGGGCTGGGACCTAATCCCTTATTGCAAATTCAGCTGTATTTTGGACAGGTAGCTGGAGAGCACTACAAAGGTCCTGAGCCAGTCATGGCTTTTGTTAACAGCAAAAGGTTAGAAGGAGGAAATAAAAGAGATTTAGAGGATATTCTTAGCTCAGAAGACTCTGAGCCAGTTTTTATCACATGGATTTTAAATCATTATTCTGGTTTTTGTTATAGCTAAACAAGACTGTGCATGACTAGGTCTCATTAACTCATGCACAGACTGCCTGGGAAGTGTTACACTGATTTTTGCTCAAAGAGTGTTTTATCTAATCTGGCCTTCCAACCATGAGAATCTTCCTAGAAATAAACCCATGGTTTATGTAAGTCCTGAGGACCTTTCAATGGCTGTGTGTGAGCTGCACAAATGATTTAAATGTGTAAAGAATGTAACCTGATTGTCTTCTTGGCTGTAAAAGCCACAGGGTCACTCAGTGCTTGCAGCCCATCACTTTGGCTCTGGTCCTGCTGTCACAGCCCTCCTTTTTTCCCTGCTGGACTTCAGGCCAAAGTAAGTTTTCATTTCCAGAGGGAATTCCTAGAGGGAAATACTGAGATGCTACAGGCATTGGAAGGCTGACAGAGGCTCTTCTGAAAACCTCAGTTACAGGGTTAATCCTTGGGATTCCCTCACTGGAGTCCACTGACAGAAGAGAATCACAGAATCATGGAATCATTGATGTTGGAAAAGGCCTCCAAGGTCATTGAGTCCAACCTGTGACCCATCCTCACCTTGTCACCCAGCCCAGAGCACTGAGTGCCACCTCCAGGCCTTCCTGGGACACCTCCAGGGATGGGGATGCCACCACCAGAAAGCTTCATAGCAAAATATACATTCTGAATGTACATATCTGCACATTAATACAGTGCAAAAAGCAAATGTATATCCTTGCACACCGAGTTTGAAAGGAAAACATGCAAATATTTCCATGCAGAGGGAGAAAATTGCTTAGGTGTTGGACCTGCTGTCCCATCAAGCAGTGCACACTGCCCCTTACAAGATTGAGAAATCATACCCAAAACATTTGACATTGCTGTTGCATGATTTTAAATCCTTCTTTCGTAATTTTATAGATCCATATCAGATTCTTGGACCGACCAGCAGCCGACTTGCAAATCCAGGTGAGAGGGGATTTTTCTGATTCAGGAGGCTTTCCTTTCTTTCCCTGCTGAGTTTCCCCACTTCAGCTTTAAGACCAGACCTGGAAGGGGATGTCCCTGATTCTCCCACTCTTCAGCGTGGCTCGGGGGGAGCTGATGATACCCAGGGTGTTGCAGAATTTCTGAATTACACAGGGGTGGGACTGAGGAATTTAGAATCATAAGGTTGGAAAAGACCTCCAAAGAGTCCGACCTTTGAAGCTGGAGTTCACTGCAGTTGTCTGAACATCAGGATTTGGTTAAGGGGTGTAAGACCCCATCTGGTCTCCAGTTACCCCTCCAGAAAGATACAAATCTCTTCATTAGCTGTGTCCCAGATTCTGTTAATCCACAACACAGTATCATACTGGCCTTGAGGAATACAAAATTTTGGGATGAATAACCCAGCAGAAATACACAGGGAAAAGAAAACAAAACCCAGGAAAGTATTATCAATTTGCAAATAATGACTGGGTTAAACACTTCAAAAATATTCTCCCACCTCGAGAAGGCAATGGGGTGCATTGTGGAGAGGGATGTGTAGCTTAGAAGACAATCAGAGACTCACAGAATCACTCAGGTTGGAAAACACCTCAAAGATCATCAGGTGCAACCTTGGGCCAGCATGTTTTTCCTAAAGACAGGGGATCTTCTGGGTGATTTAGTGGCTCTGATTGGGAATTGTGCAGATTTCACTGCTCCAAGACCTTAGGACACGCTGTGGCTGTAAAGCACCATAACCATCACCACAGCCCACCACAACAGACTGACACTATGTGTTTCACTTATGTCCCTTGCCTGGACAGTCCCAGGGCACAGCAGTCCTTGTTCCACTCAGATCTCCTCAGCCCCCAGTGAACAATGGCTCTTTTTACAACAATCTTAGGGCTTTTCAAGGCCTGAAATTGCCAAAATGCTGATCATTTTCCTTTCGCTTTCTCCTAAGTGGCATCAAACACAGTTCTAGATTAGCTGACACTCTAAACAGTTCTGTGTGGCAGAGGAAAGTAATTAAATAAGTGTTAAGAGTAGGATTTTCCAAATGGCCTGAGGTGGTGGGGGTTTCCAGGCAACACTGGTCTTGACTGGAAGTGGGGGCCTATATCCCTTTAGTTTGGTCATAAATCATGGCTTGCCAAATTTTATCAAGTGTCCATTTGGTTGACTTCATTTCTGTGGATGACACTAACACGATCTGGATTGGGATGCTTTTTAACATTTGGATATGGAATTCCTCCACGCCGTCATTCCTGTGCTTTAACATGTTTTGTGTGTTTATAAATCGGTGGAATTGCTCTCTCATTAAAAGGAAATTGACAGCAACCATTTATTTTCATAGGACTATATATTACATTTGGAAGGCAAGTGTTTATGTTAGAACATATGTTGGATTGCTTATTCAAAAATTTGTGTTTTGTCCAGTGCTGAACTGTTTATTGATTTTCAAAGCCTAATCCTCTTGTTATGTTTCGTGTATTAAAACTTGCATGCCTTGCTCATACCACGGATTCTTTTGTTTGTTTGTTTATTTAATGCATGTTAATGGAACAGAAGAAATTCATTAAGGCCAGTTTGGATAAATACAATTTAAATGAATATGGGTTTCAGTTACACTGAAGTATAAGCTGCTAATGGGTTTCAGATGCTGCTCTAGCTCGATATTGTAATTGCTACTATAAGCTTTCTAAAGAAAAGCTTGTTTATTATACCCACATAGCTGGTTTGGATAAAAAAAAAAAGAAAGAAACCCAACCGATTCCTGCTCAGAGATGTAGTTCAGAGTTAGCACATCCAGGCTGGTTGGCAAATTCTGCTGACACTGTGCTTGTGAAACAGATTGCATCGCAGGCTGCTTCAGCTGCATTTTGCATCATTTCAGTGTCGCTTTGTTAAGAAATGCTAAGCTTCTAACATGACTATCAGTGGCAAGGCCCTTTGAAATCTACTTTCACTTGTCTAAAACATACAAATTTTGTTGCCCTACCTCACTTTTGCAAAGTTTACAGCAGACTAACTATTTCCTTTTTCCGGTGGAATTGGCAGAGAGTGAGAAAAACACAACAGCAACATTTCATGTCGTAATGTAAAATAATCACTTTAACTCATTTGAAGCAGAATGATGACAAGGATGTATTTTATGGACCTTTTCACTGTTCTTGCAATTGTTTTGCCCTCTGGCTGTATGCAGTGCAACAGCAAGCTAATAAGTTTCCGTTCTGCATTTCCCCAAATGCTGCAAAGGGATGATATGGTTTGGCACGGGCCCAGCTTGCTCTAAACTTCTCCATTTTGTGTGGGCTCATTCCATAGCAGGGAACATTTAGTTGCAACATAATGCTGTGAGAACAAGCAGAGTGTTACGCAAGTGAAAGCTGTTTGTGCTGAACTTTAGAGATTAGTTTCCTAAATGAGCGCTGTATTATTTCCCCATCAATTGTCTGCGCTGAATGACATTAGGTAACAATTAAATCTCCATGGAATGGCATTCTGCCACTCACATGAGGGAAAACACGACACATTACAATTATCCCTGCTCTTTAGGGTTTCGTGAGACAGTCCTGGGAGAAGGGGGAATGGTGGAATTAGGAGCCAACATCACAGCATTTCCTAATGGGGTCCTCGGGGACAGCCTGCAGAAGTGACTCCTTGCCATTATTAACGCCAGCCCTGACAATTCCCGCTTTGTTCCTCCCCGCAGGGAGCGGGCAGATCCAGCTGTGGCAGTTCCTGCTGGAGCTGCTGTCGGACAGCTCCAACTCCAACTGCATCACCTGGGAGGGCACCAACGGCGAGTTCAAGATGACGGACCCCGACGAGGTGGCGCGGCGCTGGGGCGAGCGCAAGAGCAAGCCCAACATGAACTACGACAAGCTCAGCCGCGCCCTGCGCTACTACTACGACAAGAACATCATGACCAAGGTGCACGGCAAGCGCTACGCCTACAAATTCGACTTCCACGGCATCGCCCAGGCCCTGCAGCCTCACCCCCCGGAGTCCTCCATGTACAAATACCCGTCGGACCTGCCCTACATGAGCTCCTACCACGCGCACCCGCAGAAGATGAACTTTGTGGCTCCCCACCCCCCCGCCTTGCCCGTGACGTCCTCCAGCTTGTTCGCCGCCCCCAATCCCTACTGGAATTCGCCGACCGGAGGGATCTACCCCAACACCAGGCTGCCAGCTGCTCACATGCCTTCTCATCTTGGCACCTACTACTAGAGTGGGGTGGGGAAGATAAAACGCCAGGCAAAGCAAAGGCGCTTCTCAGTGGGATTCCGTCCCCGAGGAGTCGCAACGGACTCTGTTGGAGTACTCGAATTAAAAGTGCCTAAAGAGACAAGTGAAGGTTTGGCTGGGGAAAAAAAAAAAACAAAACCCCAAAACCACCTTAAAAATAGATGTCAAAAAGACTTTTTGTAGTAGGGATTTAAAGGAAATATCCAAGAAGTATTAAGATACTAAAATGTAATGTATATGGGCATCGACTCTGTGGACCAAACAACAATAGACTATTGTAGGTGGAAGCATGAAATGAGAAGGAAAACCTACGGAAGCTGGTGGTCTTAAAAAGTTGATAAGCTTGTTAAAGTGTGTAAAGTTTGATATCATGCTAGTGCAAAACTGGGACTATACTACAGCAATATAAGGATAAGGCTATAGTGACCTAACATACAGTATATGGATCATTACAAAAGAGAGGGAAAAGGGAAAAAAAAATAGGAAAAAAAAAAGCCTATCTGTATTTAAAAAATAGAAACATATCAGCAGAAGAGACTGGTTAGTGTGGAAGCTGATTTGGAACAGAACAGCAGTGTTGTAGTTAAAACCAAACGAGATCCATTCATCAGAGCGAATCAGCTACTCAAACTGTGAAGACAACCCAAACTTTCAGATTCCTTGACAGTTTTACAGGAACCCTGAGCCAAATGTGGGAAATGAGAATGTGCTGGAGGGCAAGTGTATGATTGTAGATCAGAGGCCTGCACCTGGCAAGCAGGAAGCAGGAAGGAGAAAGAGGAGGATGAAGGTGGTGAGAAG
Organism: Hylia prasina; assembly: GCA_013397195.1. Lineage (NCBI taxonomy): Eukaryota > Metazoa > Chordata > Aves > Passeriformes > Sylviidae > Hylia > Hylia prasina. The sequence continues at coordinate 83,060 of VYXD01008560.1, read as the reverse complement.
GGGAGGAAAGAAACTTCTTGACCGGTAGAGACTGAAAAGACTGAAAACTTTGTAGTGTTGGGACTATGAAGAAACACTTGTTTGGACTTGTGAAACATATTGCTCAGTATTATACCATTCCCAGTATTTCAGGAGGAACAGACTTGATTCAGTAGTAATAAAAAGTGGGAAAAGGGAAAAGCAGAAGAAGCGAGAAATCAGAATATGCATCTCTTTTTTTGTTTTTTTTTTAACAGAAGAAAAAAAGCAAAACTGGAATTGTGTTTGATATTTAAAAGTTACCAGTTAGAACCTCATCATTACTAAGGGAGTTTGTTTTCTATTGGTTAGAGCAAGAGACAACCCCTGACTGCCAGAATCAGAAATCACCTGAGTATTTTTGTTAGGCGGGCGCCAGTTTTTCTTACCGAGTCGCGAACGCTGTGCGTTTGTCAGAATGAAGTATACAAGTTCAATGTTATTTTTTTTTTCCTTTTTATATAATTATTATATAACTTATGCATTTATACACTACGAGTTGATCTCGGCCAACCAAAGACACACACACACACACAAAAAAAAAACCAAAAAAAAAAGGGACAATCCAAAAAAACCTTATTGTGGCCTTGAATTTTAACTCTGTATGCTTAATGTTTACATTATGAACATATTAGTCCTTAGATTGCAGAATGTATGTAATAAAATAAGCTTGGCCTAGCATGGCAATTTCAGATTGACACTGTGGTTTGCATTTGTGTTTGCATTTTTTGTGTGTGACACCCACGCCAGGTCTGCTACTCACCAGGTTAAAATAGGCCAGGCTTTTTGGGCTGTGAAAATGTAGGAGCCTGAGTTTAAAGTTTTAAGTGCACAGGTGCACTTTAAACTTCTTTTCCAGACAGTTCTGCTGAAACACTTCCAGCCTTTCTTTAACAGTGCCTTGCCATCCCTGTGCTGAGCTTCTCTGACCCAGAGATTGCAACCATCCCCAATTAATTCATCAACTGCTCCATGCCCAAGACTGGAAATGAAGCCTAAGGGAGGCCTCCAAGGAAGAGTATTCATACTGAGTAATTATCTTTTGTTGCCATGAAGTTACGCTGCAAAATCTCAGCCTGAGATGTAGCTTCCTCCTGAGTCATGTTGAATTGCTTTGCCCCCTTGCCCTTAATACATTCTGTATCATTATTAGTTTAAAAAAAAAAGTGAATAATGAACAATTTCCATTATTCCCCACTTTAGAATGGAGTGTATGGCAGCCTTGTTCATTTGTCCTTGCAGCCCATCCTGGCTGTTTACAAAGGGCAAGGTTTATTTATTTTTCTATTCTAGCTTTAGAGGCTTCCCACTCTGTACCCTGGGCCTCAAAACTGCATCTGGTGCCTACTGGCATAAATCCATTCTTTCCCAACACCATCTAAAGAACTGGTCTGGAAAATCAGCCCTGATATTTATGAGTGGCTCTCCACAGTGTTTGCTGCAGGAATCCCAGACAGCTGAGCCCTCTGTATCCCTCCTTTTTTGCTGTTCTTCTGTGTCCTTTTTCCCAGATAAAATGGGTGTGGTTGCAGGTTTTATAGGAAATGTTCTGCATATCCACTTTTTGGGGAGCAATGGGACCCAGCTCTACCAGGCTTTGTGTTAGGAGTGTCTTGGTGGCAGTTCAAAGCACACGATTGTGTTACCAATGTGTGAGACCTGAGCAGGAAAATGAGCACTGTAAGTCTGTATTTCTTAAAAAAAAAGAAAAAAGAAAAAAAAGAAAAAAAAATGAACTCTTGGAAAAGGTCAGTCGCTATTTTAGAAAGTTATGGAGTTATGGCAGGCACACCTGTGTGTGACTATAAAGACAATAATTTGCCTTTCAGTGGAAATAAATCTACAGATCCTCATTATCTGCTTCATGTGTACTTCCAGCCTGAAATGATAAGTGTATTTTTGAACCAGCTTTTAATTAAACACTAAAAATCCAGATTTAAAGAAGGTCATTGTTTAAATGGGCAAGGACATGCCTGGAGGCCTCCAAAGCATCCCCAGTGCTCTCAGGGCTGCCTGCAGGATTTCCAGATTGTGATGCCTGGCTGCTGTCCTGTGCAATGGGAACAACATCCTGGCATTGGGGCCCAGACCCTGGAACAGGGATGGAGCCAGAGCAGATGGCCTGATGGAGTCCCCTCGTGTGAAGAGTAAAATCCTGGAGCTGCCCATGGGAAGCTCACTGGTGAGCTGTGGTCACCCACTGCAGAGCTACGCCTTCCTCCAGACCTGCTCCCTGCCTTCCAGGAGCCTTGGAAAATACAGATTTTGCAAGAGGGGAGTGAAAGATGGAGAGAAACCCTACTGCTGCTGCACTGGGATTATTTGTAGGGTCTCCTTGTGACTGTGACAAGGCAGAGCTGAGGAACTCCGTGTCCATACCACGAGAGACATTCAGTGAAGCTCAGACAGACCCCAAGACCTTGGCTGGATCTTCTCTTTGCCATTTAGCACCTGGACAACACAGCCCCTGATGTGCCAATGTTTGTAGAAACTGGTAATATTAATAACTTCAGCCCTTTATTTAAATTAGAGTTTCTTTTAAAGTCAATTGTCAGCCAGTCTTTATCCAGATTCCAGAGTTCACACTTGTTACCTCAAATCCCACAAGCTTTTCAAACTGCCCACAGAAACACAGGGATCATCAGGGATTCAGACTTGTCTTCTGCAAAATTTTCTAGCTCAGATTATTTCTTGCCCTGGCTAAAATATAATTTTAAAATAAATTTTTCATTACGTGTTCATTAAAGGTAAAAGAAACCATTTAACCTATATCATATGATTAGTCATCCCATGATCTTTTTCTGTGCCATCTTCTCAAATTTGGGTCACATTGGGAAAATAATAGTCCTTGATGATCTAAGCTGCTGGTTACTCAGAAGGGCACCTCATCCATCCAAAGGGTTCAGTTAATTCCTGACTGAATTTTACCTCCTGATGCAACACAAATTCTTCATCCCCTCTCTGGGCAGTGGTGGGAGCACTTGGATATCTTCAAAACAGATCCTGCCCGCATCCTCCAAAGTGTCCTGGCTCTGCTGCTGTCCCCTGGGTGCTGTGACCTCTCCTTGGAGGCACTGGCAGCTGGAAGAACGTCAGAGCATGACCCAGCATGAGCTGTGCTTGAAGGAAGGTTAATGAGAATATTTTGAGCTGGTTAATGAGGATACTGGGGACAACTGGAATGCAGAAAATTTCAAAATTTAATTTTACAGCAGCACAGAATGGTTTGGGTTGGAAGGGAAATAAAGGTTCCAACAGGGACACCTTCCACTGTTCCAGGCTGCTCCAAGCCCCAATGTCCAGCCTGGCCTTGGGCACTGCCAGGGATCCAGGGGCAGCCACAGCTGCCAGGGCCTCCCCATCCTCACAGGGAAGAATTTCTTCCCAGTATCCCATTTAACCCTACTTTCTGTCAGTTTGAAGCCATACTTCTTGTCCTGGCACTCCAGGCTCTTGTAAAAAGGTCTCTCTCCATCTTTCTTGTCAGCTCCCTCCCCAGCATTTTTTTTAAAAGGGCACATATTTTCAAGCAAACTAACAAAACACCCAGGGTTCTTAGGCCAGGAATTGCCCTGAAATGTCTTTTTAAATCACTGGATTGAGGACTTCTCAAATCAGAAAATTCGGGGCTGCATGCCAGAATATTGGTCCATATATATTTTATAAAAACCTGAGAGGCAGAATAATTTTCTGTGCCCAGTCTTAGAAGCACTGAGGAATTCTGTTTGGAAAACCCCGTCCGTCCATCTCATTATAACAAAATTATTTTCTACTGTACATTTACTGACATTTCCTTAACCTTTTCCTTTGAAAAAGTCTCAATTCCAGGGAATTTCCACCCATTCCAGTCACACAGAGCCCAACACATCTCATTGTCAAAGGGGTGGTTTGTTGTTTTTTGGGGTTTTTTTTTTTTCGTTTTCCTGCCATTTCTGTATTTTGCAATTCCTTGTGATTGCACTCCCCATGCATCACCCTCCAGAGTTCTTCTCCTGCCTCAGTGTTTACAGCTTCCCAAATATTTGTGGTTTGTTATCACGCTCCCTTTGGCTGGGTACTTGCCAAGCTTAGACATATTCCACTTCACAAACCTATCCCTCTTCTTCTCTGACAATTGTTAATGTGCCCTTCTTCTGCTTTCTTTTTGTTTTTTTTTTTTTCCTTTTTTTCTCCCCTGTCTCCCCTGCACATTGCCAGGGCTGATGTCTCCTCCTGTCTGAACCATTCCCATCCAAGACTTTTTTGACTGCACTTCCATCCCACTGGAGTCTGTTCTTCCCAGTCAAGCAGCTGATGCACTTCTAGTCCCACCTGGGTGAAAGGTGAGCAGCTTGAACAGCTAAAAGATGGATTTCCATGTTCTTCTTTCTCTGGAGTTTCCTTCTCATGAGCTGAAAATCCTCCTTTCCTCAGGTGTCTCCACCAGCAGACCACTGGGAAGGTTTTTCCAAACTCTTGGGGTGAAATTGTTGCACTGGTTCCACCAGCTGATCCTACCCCAAAAAGTGCCTGCTTATTTCCAATTTTCTTTGTGCTGAAGGTGTCATTTTTTGCTTTCTTTTTGTTTTAATCTGCTCTGCAGAGAATCGCAGCATTGCAGAATCATCAAGGTTGGAAGAAACCTTCATGCTCATCCAGTCCCACTGACACCCCAGCACTGCCAGCATCACCCCAAAACCACCTCCCCAAATTCCATATCCAGGTGCCAAACTGGATACAGGCTTCTAAAACAGGCACAAGAATTTGGACTAAATGATTGCCATGGTACTTGTAGGCTTCCAAGCAGTTCTAAGAGGATGTGAAAGGCAAGCTTTAAGTTTTTGGCATGTCTTCTACTAAATTCTTCCATATATTTTTGCAGAATTCCCAGTTTGTGTCACAAAACAGCCGTGTAGATCCCTTGGCCACCTGACACATGGGCACAGGACTGCCAGGGATGAGAAAGGGCTTCAAAGACCACTTTTCTTTATCCTCATGGAGAAGGGCTGGAGGGCTCAAGAAGCTCCCCAGTATTGCTGCAACCACAGTGGCCACTGGAATGGTGGAGTTTAGAAACAATATCCCTTTTCTCCTGTAGGATGGGGAGGAGTATGTTCACCTGCATTAGTGTACTCAAAATACAAGGGGAAGATAGGGGGAAAATCAAAATATTCATTTGATTTATGGTTGAAAAACGCCCTCGTGCTGTCTAGTTCCCAGAATTTGGTCTGGAATATCCACACATTTCAGTTTGCTGGGATGGGAATGAGTTTGGATGACCCAGTCATGAGTCGGCTCCCATTGTGCTGGAGAGGGTAAATACAGACCATGACTAACAGATGTTGCTTTGAAGTGCTCCTATCTTTAAATACACAAGGCTAATAAATGCTGGAAAACTCTGTATTTTCTACCAAGACTAGGCTGAACATTTTCCACTCTTTCTTCAAAATGGGAGGGAGGGGGTGGATTTTTTTTTTTTTATTTCTTCCAGCATATGCTGAGGATAAAATCCAGGAAATATGTGGAAGGTCCTTGGACATTGTGGTGGGCTCATATCCTGGCACAGAGACACAGCTCATAGCCTGCCTCCCCAAGGGACTGGAGTGTCTGAATAGCTGCTGGTTTACAAATATGGAAAATTTCCAAGTGCCTCTACATGGCTGTAAGCAAGCTGTAAACATCCCACCACAGGTTTCCAAGGAAAAGACAGAAAATTAGGACTACAGCAAGTGGCACACAGCCTTTGGAGAAAGGTTTGAATCTCAAAACAGGTGTGAAAATTATTTTGGCTGTTCCAGGAGGTGACAGGGGAGGGGACACAGAGCAAAGGTTGCAGAGAAATTAAAGAGCTTTTAAGAGCAGGGCTTGGGAAGAAGGAGGAAAAATAAGAGAAAGGCAAAAATGGAGATGTAAAGAAGAAGAAAAGGAGTTCTGAAGTGCTGGCAGAGGAGTAGCAATGCTGTGACACAGACACCCTTATCAACAATTTATGGAAGGGATGGAAGTGGAGTTTAAGACATCCTTGCAGAGATTACTTGGTGCTGTGGGACCTGATTTGGTGATGGTGAGAAGAGGTCAGCTCTGAGCTGTCAGCAGATGGGGAGAGAGCCAGAGCATCAAAACATGGGCTGAGAACAGGAGGGCAGCAGACAAAGAGGTTGAACTTAGCTCAACCTCCCTTGCCCTTGGAGAAAGGGGAATTCCACAGGACAGGGAATGCCAGGGAGGCTCCAATGACCAGGGAAACCAAGCAGCTCATTTTCATGTCTAACCATGGAAAGAAAGTGAGATGGATCTGAGGGATGTGGGGAAGGAAACAGCAGCTTGGATGTCAAGAAGTTTGCAGAAAGAGAGATGAAAGCGGAAGAAAAGATGACTGCGAGCCCGAGGGAATTTAGAGGTTCAGGAGAAGAAAAGGGAGGCTTAAAAAGAAAACAAGATCAGGTTTAGCTCAAAAACTGAGCCCAAAGGATGGGCTGCAGAGCAGCTGTGATGTGCAGTTGGGTAGGAGGGGGCAGGTCAGCACATCTGGGCTGAAGCAGCAGCCTGAGCCGAGGAGACGCTGGAGCGGGTGAATGTTGTACTTCATTCCTCTTTCTCCACTTACCACTTTAATATATTTTCAGCTAACATTTCATTACAATTTCCACAAACATTTCATGTCACGACTTCATTACAATGCGGGCTGCAGACAGAACAGCTGTAAAATTGCCCTGCCAATGCTGGTAATTTGCACTGGGAATGCAATATCCAGCTCCAGTCGCTGACGAGTGCTGTGCAAAATGAGCTAACCAGCATTTTTCATTTCTTTAACCACTTACCTCAACAATTAAATGTATTGCAATGCTAAATGGGTAGTATATAATCAGTCACTGCAGACTGTATAAAAGCATCAGGCCATACATCTCTGTTGTTTTGTCATGAGCTGTACAAAGTGCTGGCTTAGCACTCTGCAAACAGCTTTGTTCACTCTTGTTACTTTAATTGTACACCAAAAAACAGGAAAGTTTCATTCATACTGTGTATGTTTCTCCTAGTCTGTGCCAAATCCAATATTCTCTCCTTTTCCTATTCAATGCAGATCACAGAGGAAGCACAACAGGCTTTGAGGTGGGAAAACAGTCACTGCTTTAATATTTTTGATGTTCCACTGTTACTGCTGGAACAGCTCTTGAGCTGAGACTTGGTTGGTGCTCCCAGTTACTGCTGGATCTCTATTTCTCTACTTTGGACCAAAGCTGAGGTGTTTGGTTTGTGACTCAGTCATCTATTTCTCAAAAATGTCTGGTGGGCTTTACTCAGAACAGAATTGTGAAATGGGTTGGGTTGGAAGAGAACTTGAAGTTCATCTCATTCCACCCCTGCCATGGCAGGGACACCTCCCACTGTCCCAGGCTGCTCCAAGCCCCAATGTCCAACCTGGCCTTGGGCACTGCCAGGGATCCAGGGGCAGCCACAGCTGCTCTGGGCACCCTGTGCCAGGGCCTGCCCACCCTCACAGGGAACAATTCCTGCCCAAGATCCCACCCAGCCCTGCCCTCTGGCACTGGGAAGCCATTCCCTGTGTCCTGTCCCTGCAGCCCTTGGCAATTGTCTCTCTCCAGCTTTCCTGGGGCTCCTTCAGGCCCTGCAAGGCCACCCTGAGCTCAGCCCAAAGCTTCTCCTCTCCAGGCTGAACAATCCCAGCTGTGCCAGCCTTTCCTCCCAGCAGAGCTGCTCCATCCCTCTGCTCATCCTGGTGCCTCCTCTGGGCTCTCTCCAGCAGCTCCACGTGCTCCCTGTGCTGGGCCCAGGGCTGGGGCAGCTCTGCAGGTGGGCTCTCACCTGAGGGGGCACAGGGGGAGAATTATGCTACAGAGTCATTGACTGTACCATGCACTTCCCCCCCGCGTTTTGGCACAATGTAAAAGGAGACAAATTGGAAGAGGTAAAGCAGCTGTATTTAGTCAGAATACCTGGCAAAACAAAGTGAAGTGAATGTGAGCTGACTGATGATAAAGTTTCCAAAAGACGAAAAGCAATTTAGGCTCTCAAATCTGATAGACTGAATGGATTTATGTTCCTGAGACTTTCCAGAAATCCCTCCCTGGTGCTTTGTCATTTAAGAAAGTCGCATTTCCTTTGGAAGGGCTTGAAGCTGAGTGCACAGCCCTAGAGTGACCCCCAGCAAAGGCAGCCATGGGGCTGGGGGGAAAATGCCCCCATAAAAAGTCATAGAATTGGCTGAGTTCGAAGAGACCCACCAGGACCATCCAGTCCAACTCCTGGCCTTGCACAGGACACTCCAGGAATCCCACCATGTGCCTGAGAGTATTTTCCAAATGCTCCTTGAACTCAGACAGGCTCCTGATGTCCAACCTTAAATTTCCCCGTCTTGAGACTCTGTCCTCTTGTCCTGTTGATGGGATCACTCAGCTCCTGATTGATCAATCTTCAGCAGGTACAACAAATAAATCCTGTTTTAAAAAGCACAGGAGTGCTATGTTGGAACCCTGGGCACTGAGAATTTCAGGCTTTCTGTGCTGACAGGCATTGACCCTCAGGAAATCACTACATTTGACTTAAGGCCATGGAGAAAGTTTCCAAAATTGAATTACAGCCCTGGGATTGTGGGTGTGCAGTTTGGATAGAAGTGTGATATCACAGGGTGCAAAACCCAGAGTTTAAAGTTTTAGAATACAGTAATGTATATAAAGCAGGATGGAAGTTTTAGGGCATAGGTTAGTCCTTCTTTTTCACCTTCTTCTTCATGGGTTGGGGTGATTTTTTGTAACTGGGTAGAAAATTCAAACCAGACCACAGGTGTCTGGTTAATGGGTTAAAACTAAAAATAATTTAGGTGACATCTCATAATCGGACAATTTATGCTTAAAAGGCCTTGTACAGAGGTAGATACAGGGCCATTTTTCACTTTGTTAGCTGGAATTCACAGCTTGTGAGTTATACTATAGATAAGAATTAATAAACATCTGAGTCTGAACACAAACTGTGTCTCTCGAGCGTTTAATCCCGGCTCTAACAGAAGACAAGAAGAGAAAAACCCCACAGTGGTGTTGTCAAGGCGGGCTGGCAGCTGGCTGGATGGGAGCCTGTGTGTGTACCTGGGTGGCCAAGGAGGCCAATGGCATCCAGGAATTGTGTGTCCAGCAGGAGAGATCAGGGATTGTCCCTCTGTGCTGGACACTGCTGAGGCCACACTGCAACCTCCCCTGCCCAGTTTTGGGCTCTTCACTTCCAAAAGGAGATTGAGGGGCTGGAGCATGTCCAGAGAAGGGAATGGAGCTGGAGAAGGGTCTGGAAAACGTCAGACAGGTGTGGAGTTTCCATGCCCCTCAGTGCTCCCTGGTAAAGTCTCCCCATCATCTCCTCATTCCCACACCAGCACCCCGCAGGGTTTTACCAAGTGGTTTTTAGGAGGTGTTTGGGGGGCTGTGTTTTGCAGCACAGGCCTTGCTCAGACTCTTCCCCCCTCACCTCTTTGCTCCCACAGTGTTATGGCTGGTGACAGCTGGCTGTGCAGGACATTTGAGGATGCTCCATGCAGTCTGAAGGCCTGGGCTGTGCCCTTTTCCCAGGCTGGAGCAGGCTGTGGTGCTGAGTCTGGTCCCCCAGGGCAGCTGAAGGAGAGGCAGAGGTGCCTGTGAGTGGGACACGAGGGCAGCAAGGGCTGGAAATGCCACAGTCGGTGCCCTGGGCTGGTTTTATGCTGCTGCAGGTACAACTTCAGTTCCTTCTGAGGACCCTGCCCTTCTCCTGTCCCCTCAGCAGGTCCCTGTGGCGAGGGTGGCAGTGTGCTCACCCCGGAGCCAGCCCTCCCTCTCCTAGCGTGTGTCACATTTGCTGGCCAAGGCATATTCCCATTTCTCCCAAAAGATGGCACTAGGATTCACCAAAACTCTGCTGCTCAGGCGCTCTGGATGTTTTCATGTTTGTGAGAAATCCCACCAGGAGCCTCCAGGCAGTGTCCACCCCTCACCTCCATAACCCTCTGGAGCATCCTTCCCTGGGCAGAGCCTAACTGGATTCAAAGTTATGGGCAACAACAGCAGAGGGAAAATCGAGTTATCACCTGCTCAGAGTGTGCAGCAGGAGGGGATGTCTTTTCCTAGGATGCAAATATTCCTCCCTTTACATCCTGTGTTTTATTTCCAAGGCAATGAGAAAAACAAATATGCAATATTCAAAATTAGGCTGGCATGCTGACATTATCTACCGTAGCAAAATTGACAACGTTAAGGTTTTTACTGAGAAGTTAATTATTTTTTCATTTGAACAACATATCCCATAAGCCTAGGAACAGATTTAACAGAACTGGTAATTTAGACCATGTTTTAAGGGGTTTTTAAAATGCGAATGAAAGACAATTATAGAAATGTTTCCATGATATTTCATATTCCATAAATATTTCATAAAAGGATACAACTAATGAAAGCAACTTTTGGTAAGATTATTTTTCCTTGCAATTTCTATAACCCATTGAAGAGAGCTTTTTATCTGTCAGGGAAGCAATCATTTCTTCTCCTGAAAAACAATCCCCATTCCAAGATAATGGACTTTTTTGTATTCATTAACATCTCTAATGGAGCTATCACCTGAAGAGGTGGAAGTTCTCTTTTCATTAAAGAAAATGATAGGCTCACAGCTCTATAAATGAAAAGAAAGTGTGCAGATGAAGGATTTCCAAAGACAGCAGAATTCCCTGGCTAAAAGTGCTGTCTCAATGCATTTAATAATGGAGCACTTTGTCCAAGAAATTCACCTGCCTGGGCTGCTCAGCAGCATCCAAGGACCACTGACTCCTACAACTGCTCTAAAATCATTATTGCTCATTAGCAATAACAACTTCAGCAGTGACACTTTTTGCTCTTTTGCTTTGCAAATGTTGGTGTCTCCTGAAAGATAGGTGCCTGATTCCCACCTGCTTCCAAAGTTTTGTGGGACCAAAGCTTAGCATGCAGCCAGCAAAGTTATTTTTCTTCCCCTCTGTGTGCTACCAGCACTGAAGAGTGATTAAAAACACGAGTATGAGAGGGAGCTGAAGACTCTACTGAGCCCTGATGTGAAAAGCCCTCGTGGCAGAGCTGGGGAAGGTGATGTTCTTGCAGTGCAGGGGTTCTTCCAAGCACCTGAGCTTGGAGGTGTCTGTCCAGCACTTTACTGTCCCTGTCCATTTTCTCTTTTTTTAACAGTGATCTGCATGTCCCACTCATGCATTTTTTGTGCTTTGCAGTCCATTTTTGCTGCTCGTGTCTTTGGGGCTGTTCAGTGAATTACAAATTGCCAGTCACCATTGCAGCACAGCTGCTAATTAAGCAGTGAAGTGGTAACACACATTTGGAGGAGAGGACTGCTGCAGGATGGATTCACTTGTGGCCCTTCAGGAGGGCTGGATTCACTTGTGGCCCTTCAGGAGGGCTGGATTCACCCAGGACATTCTGGAGGGATTAATTAATCCATGAATATTCTGGAGGGCTGGATTCATCCAGGATATTCTGGAGGGCAGGATTCACCCATGGATGTTCTGGAGTTACCCATGGCCATTCTTAAGAGGTGGATTTACCCATGGAATTTCGGGAGGGATGGATTCATGCATAACCCTTCTGGAGGGCAGGATTTACCCCTTCTGGAGGTCAGGATCTATCCAAATCCTTCCAGGAGGGTAGGATTCACCAATAACCCTTCCTTAGGGCAGCAGTTCGCTGCCTTTTATAAACTCGGGAGACCCCTGACAAAACAAAACAAAACCAAACCGCAGGAAAACCCCCAACAAACAACAACAACAAAATGCTTTCCAAAGGGTGGAAGGAGCATCAGTTCGGGATGTTTTGGAGCCGTAGGCACGGGGTGCTGTAAGAGGAGCTGGCACTAGATGGAGCAATGGGTTAGCGCGATCCCTCCTCGCCAGGATCCTGCTGGAAGCGCATTCCAGGGGTTTGGCAGGACGGAGCGTGTTTGTCAGCCTCCTCTCCGGAGGCTCCGAAGGAGCCCTGTGGTCTGGGGTCAGGGCTCAGAGAGGAGCTCAGCTGCCTTTGTTAACCCCGTCCCACTCCTCAGCTTCCATCAGCAGCATCACTGCCCAGAAACTGCAGGAAAAACCGAGCTAATTACCAAAATTCATCATCCCCAGGGGACAGGAGCCAACCTCCAATGCCAAAACAGGCCCTGGGTTGAGGCTGGCTCTGCCATGGGGGCTGAATTCCCTGATTTCCCCTATTTTCCCTGCTTTCCCCTGTTTTCCCTGTTTTCCCCTGTTTTCCTGCAGGCCTCCAAGCCCAGCTCGTACCACCACCAGCCAGGGGAGCAGAATTCCACATCTTTATCCCATTCCTGGGCACTGGAGCTGCATCTGGCAAGTGCTGAGCTGCCACGGGGAGCTGTGGGCGCCTGCCACGCTGGCTGATGTCAGTGGCAGCAAATGGGACACGAGGTGCTCCGAGGATGCCTTGGCACCTGGCTGGCAGGAGCCTTTCATGTGGTTCCTTGGGTGTGACTGAAAGCAGCTTTTGGCCCAGGGGGATGGATGCTTTTTGCCTTTGTGTGTGCCCTGTGTTTTGTCATCTCGGTGTGAAACGCCTCTTCTGGAGAGCCGTGATTAGCAGGGGATCTGTTTTAGCTTCAGAAATTTTAGGGGATTTTTTTGGTATCTATTTTAGCTGCTTCTTAGGAAATCTGTGTCAAAAATAGTGTGGCCAGCTGGAGCAGGGAAGTGATTGTCCCACCTCGAGGGCTGGGGGATTTGAAATCAAGAAAGACATAGAGGTGCTGGGATGGGTCCAGAGAAGGACAACAGAGCTGGGGAAGGGTCTGGAGAGTAAATCATGTAGGGAGTGGCTGGGAGAGCTGGGAAAGGGGCTCAGCCTGGAGAAAAGGAGGCTCAGGAAAGATCTTTTCGTTCTCTACAACTCTGGCAGGAGAGTGCAGCCAGGTGAGGGTCGGGCTGTGCTCCCAGGGAACAAGGGACAGGACAAGGAGCAGCAGGGGAGGCTCAGCTTGGACAGCAGCAGGAATTTCCCCATGGAAAGGGAGCTCAGGCCTTGGCAGGAGCTGCCCAGGGAGCTTTGGAGTGCCCATCCCTGGAGGTGTCCCCTGGAGGTGGCACTCAGTGCTCTGGGCTGGGGACAAGGTGGGCACAGCTGGGACTGCCTGGGCTGGGAGGGCTTTTCCAGCCTCAGGGATTCTGGAATTCTGTGATAAGCCATTAATTGTGATTGTTCAAAACGATTTTTTCCTCTTCTGAAGAAATTATTTTCTTTCTATCACATGCCAGCAGCAGACTGGGGGGCAGAACAACAACTCCTGGGAGGATTTCCTTCGTGCCACCATGGATTAAGCACGTGAAATCCTACCAGCCTGCACCACTGCTGATTCCAGTTTTTGGGCCACTTCAGCAGTTTTGGCCACTCTCCCACAACCCCAAGAAATATTGAGTGCAACTTAAACCAGGCCTGGTGTTTGATACTTATCTGCTTAGATCCTCTTTAATTATATGCATTAGTGGTCAAAACTGGGCACCACCAGGAGACCCAAATGTGCCTCCAGTTTAAGTATTGCTTTATAACTCACAAAGAACTGAAAAGAAAGAAAAAGTGATGCATTATAGGAGCTGAATCCATCATAACTGTTGTTCATTAAGTGTCTCCTTCTATGGTGCCCGCAATGTAAACCTGAGCTTAGCTTCCCAGAAGAACAAAGTTACTTTTAGCACATGAAGGAATTTTTAAAAGCTTGAGCTTTTCAAGCCTATGGAAAAATAAGCATTGAAAAAATACAGGAAAATAATCACCTTGGGGAGGGAAAGAGGGATAAGATAATGATCACAATAAAATGGTTGTGAGTGTGATTTCACCATCAGGAGCTCTGCAGTAGGAATTTGAGATTTTTTTTTTTTTTAATCATTCATCAAGAGGGGCAAAATCTAAACAATTGGGTCAGGAATATTTTTTAGGAACAGATGAGGCAAGCTGAGTTTGCTGTGCCTCCTGGGTTCAGCTTTGAGGTCAGCAGGGCCCAGTTTCTCACCTTGCCTGACCTCCTTCAGTAACACAAACCTCACCACCAAATCCAGTTATTCCTGCAATGAACTAAGGAAACAGGTTCATACTTCTTCATTAATACCCCCTCCCAAAAAAAACCAAAACCAACCTACAGGAATTCTGTCACTTTCATCAGTTTTAGCCCAAACATGTGCTCCTGCCAAAGTTCAGCCACTACTGTGTTTGTTGCTGCTTTGTTGGCTTATTTGTTTTCCGTCTATCACAGACGATGTGTCCTGCCCTGTAAAAGTGCCCACACGTCAGTCAGGGAATAAGAAACAATCCCACATCCCCGAGGTGACTCACACACCTCGTGGATACTGAATCACCATCGGGATGAGGTGAACATGTGGTGTGCAAAGCAGAGGCTGGAATGCTTTCAGCCAAAACACTCAGAAAACACTGCTGCAAATTAGGGAATTCACGAAGAGCAGCAGCTCCTGAGTGGTTATTTGTAACCCAAAGGGCTAAGCTAACAATTCCCAAATGCTTCTGGCTGTCACCCCTATAAGACACTGTTCATTTTGTGTGCCCCCAAACCCAGAGAAATATAGAAAAGTCAGCTTTGCTTTGTCTAGCTCTAGTTCAGAGACCCTCCTGAGCAGTCCACGCTCCAAATCCGAGCACTATTGGGCTAAAGTGTTGTTTGTTTAGTCCTATGAGCACTAACCACAAAGGAATATTCTGTAAAACCCCAAAGACCACCCAAAAATCCCTTTGTGGTAGCACAGCACAACATAGTCACCCCTCAGAGGCTCTGGAAACTCCATTCATGAGCGACCTGGCCAAGGCTATACTGGAAGCACATGAAATTATGGGAACTGAGTCACAGATCCCAGCACATATTGGATGCTTTTATAGGTTAAAAGTAAATAGTCTTTAAGAAACACTTTTTCCCCCCATATGAAGGTGATTTGGGCTGATTATTTCATTCAGGGCTGGACCCATGACGTTTTGTTGTTGCTTGAACTGAGAAGTTCATGTGTTAAAACGCTGTTCCAGGGCTGCAGCTGATTGTGTGCAGGTTAATAGACGAGCCTTTGTCAAGGACATTGTGCAAACACATTTCCACAAGACATTATTGTCTGGACACATGAGCAAATATTTGCCTAAAAAGTCTAATTAACCATTGTTCAAGAACTGCCACCTGCCCCTGGGTTTTCTGGCACTGTCCTGGAAGGGACTGCGTTGTACTGCAGTGCCTTTAGCCAACATTTCCACGGGAGCCAACTCCTGACCAATAATTAAGTAAACATTCATCTTGCTGCCTGTTATTTTAAATTTCTCTTAATTATAAAGGAAGTGTTACGAAGAAAAGGAGTAAAGGCAACCAGTCTTGCTTTAACAGCGCTGTGGGGAAAGGAGGTACATGGCCATGGGCTGACAGAATCCCCAAATCCCAGAATCACCGAGGCTGGAAAAGACCTCCAAAGTCATCAAGTCCAAGCTGTGACCCATCCCCACCTCATCACCCAGCCCAGAGCACTCAGTCCCACATCCAGACCTTCCTTGGACACCTCCAGGGGTGGTGACACAAGGGACATGCGGGGGTAGCCCTGCATGAGCCCATCAGCAGCACAAAGGATGAGCCCATCTGTGTTGTAAAGTTCCTTTTGTCAGCTGAAGCCAGGAGAAGTGATGACAGTCACGATGCCAGGGGATGGATGGACAAAAGAGGATTGTGCAGCTGTCCTGGAAAATGTGTGACATGCCAGGAGGTTGGAGCAGGAGCCCTTTTGAGCAATGTCCTTTTGCATCTCCAGTAAAGCTGCCCCAAACGGCAAATAAATGAGTTCAGAGACAAACACTCGCCCACCTGCCTTAATCTTAAAGATATAATTATACAAAGATTTATTTTGGAAAGCTACCCTCACATTCAAAGTGGAAAACCAAATATTTTTGTTTGAGAATCTTGAAGTTAAATATTTTGTTGGTTAACATTTTGTCTTCTCAGCCCTTTCTGGTTGAAGTAGTTCAATGAATTTGATAGGAATTCAACAAAATATTTGGTCAATTAAAATAGGTATTTTTCTCAGTTATACCCTTTTGCTAGAAGTTGTTTCAGGCACTTCCACTCATGGAAACTATGACTGTCCAAAGCAATTTCCCCCCCCCCGCAAATTTATATCATCTTTATTTCAAATTCCTTCTCCCAAAAATAAGTGATGTTACTGCCTGGCTAAGCTGTGCCATGGGTTTTGTGGAGGCAGTTACTGGCTAGAAACATGTGATTGTACTAGATGTACAATCTTGGTTTGCTCATAAAACATTTTGTTGCCAGTTAATAGAAATTATTATTACTTTTCACATTTCTCAGATTTCCCAGCTGCCCAGCTCCCCCAGCTCTGGCTGCTGCAGTTCTGTTGCCCTCAGAGCTCAGTGGATGAGTTTCTTTGCCCTCTTTTGAGTTTCTTTTGCCCACTCCTTTTGCTTCTTCCTCTCATACTCCCACTACTGACTGAAATGGTTGTGCTTTTTCAGGACTTCAGCAAAATCATCCTAATCCTGACCTCTATGATCTACTTGTCCTTGTCTCATTGCAGAAAATAAGGCCCATGAAGTGTGTTCTCTGTTAAGAGCTGACTCAACCACAGAAATAGGATCATAGAATTTTAAGGAAGGGAATGGAAGGGATCTTAGAGATGATCCCGTCCCAACCTCCCCTGCTATGGTAGGGACACCTCCCACCAGGTTGCTCAAGGTCTTATCCAGCCTGGCCTTGGACACTTCCAGGGCCCCATAAGTGTCTTGAATTCACCCCACACTCATTTGCATTGTCACTGTGACCTCCCCAGGCTAACACAGCTCTTCAGAGACATAATCCATGCATGGCATTCTCTACCTGAGGATCTGTGGCACCTCTGTGCTCATCATATCCACCCTTGCTCAGAAAATGTGACCGGCAGGTGAGGGAGAACCCAACCTACCCTGGAATGAGCTGAGTGGGGACAACTGTGCTTGCCTGGCACACACACACTGACCTGAGGGCCTTCACTGCTGTCACCTTCCCTCTTTGATCTGTCACTGCACTTGTGCTATGGCTGTTGACAAGAGGAGTAAAATAATGTCACCAAAACTGCCCCAAAATCCCCTCCTGGCCATCACTCGGGACGCCCTTTTCCAACGCCAGCTGTCAAGTGCCCGTGGCAGGAAATGCTTCCTCCGGCGTGTTTTCCTCCTGAGGGACTGCAAGCTCCCAAACATGCCATTGTGCAGAGCAGGGATTCAATACACAAAAGGCTAAAAACTGCACAGCATCCTGTCCTTGCTGTTCCTAAAGCAGAACCCTTCTCTCGCTCTGCGAGGTGCTGGGGGGCCCGCAGGAGGAGCGCAGGTGCCCAGGCCGGCAGCGCCGTCGTCACAGCAGAGTCACATCCCTAAGGATGGGTCCTGCACCAGAGGGGAGCACGTGGGAAACACAGCACCTCAGAGGGCTGAAATGTCCCTCCCTGCCCAGAAAAAGAGGGGAAAAAAATGGGATGTGGGATGATTTCCTTGCGCGGCCTGCTGAGCCGGAGGGAAGAGAGGTGCCGATGATT
Source organism: Hylia prasina (assembly GCA_013397195.1). Taxonomy (NCBI): domain Eukaryota; kingdom Metazoa; phylum Chordata; class Aves; order Passeriformes; family Sylviidae; genus Hylia; species Hylia prasina. Next base: position 65,491 of record VYXD01008560.1, on the reverse strand, counting down.
TACGGCGATTCCTCCCAGCAAACTGCCTGGCCAGCCTTCCAAAAAACACAGTCACGCTGTCCTTCACTCTGCAGGCTTTACTGACACCCTGCTCTAGGTTTGGTGTGGCAAAGGCCTTGGGAATGACTCTGTGTCCAGCCCTTCTGGAGAAGGGGGCAGAGGTGTTGGGCTGCAACAAATCGCGGCAGAGTCATCGGGAGCGCGAGGGGCGTGAATGCCAGGAAATATCCTCCTGCTGCTTATATTTAGTTACTGATAAGGCTGCAGAGACCCAGAGCATGCTGTGCCCTCTCCTGTGCCTTTCCTGCCTGCTGAGGAGCCAGGGGAGGCTTGTGCAAAGGTTTCACTGATGAAAGAGGAAATCATTTCTTGCTGCATGCCAAGGTTATAATTGAGGCGGGGGGATTTGCGCAACTGGGAAGAACCTAGACTTTTCTTCATCTCTCCCGAGGAAATTGAGAAGCTCCACTGCCAAATATCTGTTGGGAGAATCAAGAGGAAGCAGAGGTGTTTATCCTCTGGAGGAAGTGGGAGGGCTCAGGGGCTGCAGCAGTGACATTATCTCAGTGCAGGGCATGCCTGGGGCCGTGCTGGGACTCTCATCCTGTTGCCTTGGAGGAGCAGGAAGCCTCCATCCTTGAGTCCTCTCTCCTGCTGGTGCCCACGGTGCACTAAGCCTCTGGGAGGTCAGAAACCCCGTGGGATCTTTTATTTTAACCTCTGCTTCAAAGACCATGTGCTTCACTGTGAGTTTTTGTGTGTGACTTGCTTCTCAGCCATGCCCTCCAGGCCCCCTCATTCAGCTTTTCCTGTTGACCAAAGGTTTGATTTCTCTCTGGATGAAAAAAAAAAAACCCAACCAAACAAAAACACCAACCCAGAAATACCTCTCAGTGTATCTCACCCATTCCTACTTCAGCTTAATGGAAATGACTCTCTGAATTTAGCCAACAATTCTATTCAGGCTGTTCTACTATCCGTAGTTTAGGGATTATTCTTATTATCCTGCTTTTATCTGCTCAGGAACTATATGTGGCTCCAGAAGTATATTATATCACATAATTAGCATATGGGGCATGTGGTTTGGCATTTCTTTCCCAGAGGAAAAATGATTTGTGCAGTGTTGTGTTGATTTAGTGCTTTCAGGGTTTTCAGGATTCACTTTGGGTTTTTTTAATATCCTCATTCCTCTTGGTGTGTGTATTAGAGAATGGCAAGAGCCCACAGCTCCTGTGGGCAGATGATTTCATGGTGCAAAAAAGTTCCATTTTCTCCTGAATAGAGAAATATGAAATTTATGGGAGAAGTTATTGGCAACAGTGAGGTCATTCTCCACCTCAAAACTTGAGGCAGAATTCAGAAATGCTGGGCTAAGACCTGTAGCAAATCTGTGGTCCCCAATACTGCAAAGCAGAGCTGCCACAGCTTTCTCTTGCAGCTGGTGTTCCCATGGGCTTGATGGTTTTCACAGGATCACGGAATGGTTTTGGCTGGAAGGGACCTTAAATCCCATCCAGTGCCACCCCTGCCATGGCAGGGACACCTCCCACTGTCCCAGGCTGCTCCAAGCCCCAATGTCCACCCTGGCCTTGGGCACTGCCAGGGATCCAGGGGCAGCCACAGCTGCTCTGGGCACCCTCTACCACCATAAGGAAGAATTCTCACCTAAGATCCAATCTAACCTTGCCCTCAGTCAGTTTGAAGCCATTCCCTGTGTCCTGTCACTCCATCCTCTTGTAAATACCTGGAGCTTTGTCGGAAATGCCCACAAGTCCCACAGATGGCACCTGGAGGTGGCTCAGCCCCATATGGGGCTTGGAACAATCTGGTCTAATGGAAAGTGTCCCTGCCCGTGGCAGGGGGGTGGAATGGAATGACATGTAAGGCCCCTTCCAACCCAAACCATTCTGTGATTCTGTAACTACCCTGGGTCAGAAATGTGTGTGCACATGAGGTGCTTTGCCCTCTGTCAGCTCTGCCAACTCCTGCAGAGCCTTTCTAGGAGAATTGAACAGGCTTTTCAAGTATCTGCCCATTTATACATAAAACCAAATTACATAATTGTAGCTCCTCTCAGAGTCCAGGGAACACATCCACAGAGCAGCACGATTTGGCCTTTAAACAGGAGCACTTCCACTAAATTGAACAACGCTGCATTGGCAAAATCTGCTGTAAATAATTTATTTCACTTGTGTAACCACGAGAAAGGAGAGCAGGAAGGAAAGGGCACCTGCATTTGCAGCCAGCTAGATTGGCATCAGCCCTGGAAATGGATCTGGACAGGGATCAGAATAAATCTGACAAAGGTTGTCCTTTGTATGTGACCTGCAATAACTAAAAAGGGGTGTAAGAGCCACCCAAAATAAACAGCAAAGCTCCTTTTTCTTTCAGAGGCCGCTCGTGGTAAGGAGAGGGGCACTGGGGAAGCTCCCAGCTGCCACAGCCCAGCCACAACTGGGAGCAGCAGAATCCCCAGAGTGCCCTGGCAGGCTCACAGGGTGACAGGGACAATGCTTTGGCCCATGAGAAGCATCCAGAAGAGGAATATTTTCCAGCAGAGCCCCGTTGCTGCCAGAGTTGGCAAATGAACAACAACTCTGACCCAGGGAGATAGAAACCCTCCCTGGATCCCTCTCATACTCTGGTCCCCATCACTCCCTGTGCTGGGGGAAGGCATCTCACAGGTCCCCCAGGTCCCTCAGGTCCCTCCAGGTCCCCCAGGCACTGCCAGCTGCAGCTCCAGGCACCTTCTGCATGGCCCACATCCCTGGGCACAGCTGGGCTTGTTCCGTGCCAGCCACTCTGACTTCAGTCCCAGCTCATCACCAGCAGGCACAGCCTTCAGAGGCAACAACTTTTCCTTAAATCAAATCCACTTCCCAGGAAAGAAACAGCAGAGACCCTAATTCTAGCCCCTTCCTAAGGCCTGACCCTTCCCTCCTCCTGGCAAAAGCAAACCCATCTCTTGCTGGTGCTTGCCTCACCTCCCACCTGAAAGGAGTTTTGGTTCCATCATCTTTTGATCCCAAACTCCGCTGATATCTAATTTTCAGTGCATTGGAGGCAGGACCTCTGAACACAACAGCACTGCCTGTGATAAAACCTTAAATCATAAGGTTATATTGTAAGGTTATGTTGTTTTCTTATCCAGAAAACTGGAAGGTTACTTCCCTCTTTTTGTTTTCCCAGGAATAATTTAAATTAAAACCTATCCCTGGGCCCTGATGCAGCTTATACAGTTACTCCTAATAACCTTCATAAAGTCATTATGTTCATTACCTAATAATATATAGTTGGGAGTCATAAAGTTTATTTGCATTAGATAGCTTTCCAGGTATGTGGAAATCAGCTCAGTTCTCATAATCAAACAAATCCCTTAATATTCAGGACGTTGATCAGCACACCAATTTTTTTTTTTTTTAATTTTATTTAATGAAGTGATATTCCTGCCAGGTCTGGGATATTTCTCCGTACTTTGTTGACTTCCAAGAGCAGTGTACTTTGTTCCTTTGTTCCCTTCACACTACAGTAAGCAAAGCCCTTCATGCTTTCTTTCCTCTTGGGCCAAGAGGAGCCACCTGAGGGCTGGCCATGGTTTGAGAGGGAGACCTTGTGGGGCTGGGGGTGGCTGAGTTCAAGTCACATCAGCACTGCTTGTGCTGTCCCACGTGTGATAACACAAGTCCTGAAGTCACCCTCAGGTCAAAGGTGACTTGCCAGGGGCTGTGCTGCCCTTCAGCACCCAGGGACATCCCAAAGGGACCCTGTCCTTGTCCCAGCAGGGATCTTGAGCGTGGCCTGACATGGCTCATGTGGGGTTGGGTCACCCCAGGCTGATCTCACCTCTTTGGCTTTGGTTTGATAGGAAGGATTTGCAAATAAGGCAAACTTGCCTGGAAATAGGCACCAGGTTCTGTTCTGAGCTCTGCCACGGGCTTCCTGAGACAGCGTGGGAAAGCCACTGCATCTCCTTGTGCTGGGATGGGGAGGGAGAGGGAATCTCCCATTTCTTCCTCCCTTTGTTCATCTCATCCTTTAAGAATCAATTGCTGCTTCTCAGTGTATGAGTATCCTCAGTTTGCCCACAGCCCATAGGTTTTACTCTAAAATAGACAATGGATAGTAATAGAAGTAGCCATGAAATTGCTATCACCAGACAGGAATCAAAAAGAATTGAGATTAATGGGATGCAGCTGGATTTTGTTAGTTCTCTAGGTTATGTGGAGCTCTTATGGCAGGTTAGGCGTGTCAGGTTCTTGTAATGGCACTAAAAGTCTCACCAATATTTGGGTTTTTTAAAAAACTTAACGTCCCAGAGTCAGGTGGTTACAGCTGGGTCTCACTTCCCACTGAAAACCAAGTTTTGCTGCTTTTAATGGTCCAGAGAAAATTATTATTTAGAATATTATTCCTGGAGGAGGGGGGAGAGAGGTGGAGAATGAGAGGGAAAGAGAAGAAAGACAGAGCGAAAGAAAGAAAGAAAGAAAGACAGAGAGAAAGAAAGAAAGAAAGACAGAGAGAAAGACAGAAAGAAAGACAGAAAGACAGAAAGACAGAAAGACAGAAAGACAGAAAGAAAGAAAGAAAGAAAGAAAGAAAGAAAGAAAGAAAGAAAGAGAAAGAGAAGGAATTGTTTTGTTTTGTTTGAGGTCTCATGATGTTTATGCCAGCCCTAAGAACTTCAGTGGGCTGATTCGTGGTTTCTGAATGGATATCTTTGGCAGCACAGGAATCTTACTTAAGACTCTAAACAATTATGTTCTCAGAGTCTCCAAATAAAATGCCTGTGCTTTAACAACAGTGGAAAAGTGAAAGGTTTGGCTTCTTTCCCCTTTGGATTAACAATGGCATGAATGGAAAACTGGTGCTGTGTGCTGCACTGATAAAAAGAGCAAACAGATTTGTTTCTCACAGTGCTGGAGCACATCAGCCAGGAGGACCTGAGGCAGATTTCATCTAACCCTGCTGGCCTGGGGACAGGTTGTGTTGTCCTTGCCAAAAAGTGTTTCTTCTCTAAGCTAAGAGATGCCACCCTCACTAGGTTTGAAGACCTCCTCTTCTTTTAGAGTGTGTAGCAGTGGAAGATCACTCTCCCCCAGCTAGACTGGGACAAATCCCAGCCCAGGGCATAATTTAGGTATCACAAAGAGGCAAAAAGTCACAATAACTGTTAAATATCCAGAGCTTTTCTCCCCACAAACAAACCCACTCAGTGGATCACGTCCAGCATAAGGATTAGAAAATCAGAAGCCTCACACAGATTGTTTTTAGGGCTTAATGCAAGGTCTTCTCGTCATCCTGTAGGAGTCAATGGATGTTGAGGGGACACTGCATGTCCTGCTCTGCTTCCCACGTGCCCCAAATCTGATGAGAGCAGCTCTTTCACTAAGATCCCCCATCAGGCAAATCCCTGAGTTTTCCACTCCTCAATTATGACCATGAACTCCAGTCCCAGGTCAGCTTCAAGCCACAAACCAAATCTAAACTTAATCTGGATGCAGACCCAGCCCCTTCCCCCGCTCAGAGCACGCAGGAATTCCAAAGGGGAATTTTGGAATTTTCCATGGTCTGTGACAGTCTCTGTGGAGCAGCAGTGTGGGCAAAGCAAGCACAGAATGGGCTGTGGAGGGCCAGAGGAGTGGAAGCAGTTGTTTGCTCTGTGGGTGATACCTTGGAAGCCCACGAGGCTGCTCTCTAGGGAAAACATGGGAAATCAGTGGAATCTGTGTCTGTAACATTTTGTAAGGCCAGGGTTCAGCAAATGAGGCAGAGCTGGAGGGGAGCACCAGAGGAGCTGTGCTAAGACCCCTGGAGGTTCTGTTTTCTTCGTGTTTGAAACCTTAGGGAAGAGAAAGAAAAGGGAATGTCAGCAATTTCTGCCTGGTGTTTCCATCCTTTGGATCGCCTGCCCCTGGGAGAGTTTGCCCTGTGAACATTTTAAGTGGAGCAAAGCATCTCCAGCATGTGAAAACTCAGCCCTGCTCAGAGCTGACACAAAAGCCTTCCCCCAGCTACAGGATCTCAGCAAATCGCTGTGGCTGAGCCCTTCCAGGTGGGCTGAGTGGCCAGGAATGCCTCTTGTACCATCAATTCTCAGCTCTTTGTAACATAAATGCCCCTTGGAGTGTTCTTTTCCAAACATATTTTGCAAAACTCTCAGACTTCAGATGTGCAAGCACATACAAAACCCAGTGGGTGGCTGGTTTGGGAAGCCCTGGGTGACTTTGCCCAGACATATATTCCAATTAAACAGCACAAATGTTCAAATTCCTTGGCTGCTTTCTGGAGTCTCAGGTCTTTACCTTGCCTTCAGATCTGGATCAGACCAGAACTGCTTGGGGAGTGATTTTCCTTTATCAGCTCCTTTACAGGTAATTTACCAGCAGTCCCAGCTGCATATCGACTCTGAAGAGCAGAAACTCCATCTTTCAGATAAGATTACTCTCCTCCAAGTAAATATTGGGCAGAACACAAGGAAGGGATGAAAAGTGCAGACAAAATGGAAAGGAAATGGCTGATCAGGCTGTTAGAGAGTTAGTTCAGGTTGAAGTACCTTTGGAACTGGTCAGAAAGGAGATTGGAGGGCAAAGCAGTTCATGGCTTTGCAGGACCAAGGGCAATGCTCTGCACTGGCCTGTGATCCTTTCAGTGTGCTCACCTGCCAAGAGTGGTAGATCCAGACACTGAGAATTTATTTAGAAAGAGTCTGGAGAGCTGGTAGAAATACTCTTGGGCTAAATGTGCCCGCTCACAGTGGCAGCCAAAATCACCCTGACCCTTGAACAGAAAAATCAAAGCTTTAAAGTCCTTTACTCTGTGGAGGAGATGCTGCTGTGCAGGGAGGCAGACACCAGGCTTGCCCACTGATCCCTCAGGGGAACTTTTGGAGGAGCAAACATTTGTAATAAGCTCTTTGTTGGAGGGAAGAATTCCAGGGTGCGGGACCTGGGAGAGGGACAAAAGGATGATGAGCTGCATCAGCTGCAAACCTGCTGCTGCTTTCCATGTGCTGCTCTGCTCCCCTGGTGACAGACACGTTATAAATACCTCAAGACAGACCCATTTCAGAGGGGTGTCTGCAGCTGTGGGGAAGCTGCAGATTGGAAATTCCAACTGACTTGTCATAGGCATGAAAAATATTTCCCAAAGCCACTCTGTGCTCAGGGGCCTTTTCTTGAGCAGAGACTTCACTGGTCTCATCACTCTGCTGTTAGGAAGGCTTGTGAGGGCTGCATTCAGCCCAAAAACTAATTAGTGCTGGAGTCAGGGTGATGTGAGGCTTGCCCTTGGAGCAAAATAACCAGACTGGTGGAGAATTGATCATGGTTAGAGAGGTGTTTGGTGCTGCCATGGGGTTGTGAAATGGGGGGTCAGTAGAAGAGCCCACATTGAATCATAGAATCACAGAATGTCTTGAGCTGGAATAGACCCCCAGGGATCATCCAGAGCAGCTCCTGTCCCTGCCCAGACCCCCAACAATCCCCCCTGTCCATCCCTGGCAGTGCTGTCCAAAGGCTCCTGGAGTTCTGGCAGCCTCGGGGCCGTGCCCATTCCCTGGGGAGCCTGGGCAGTGCCAGCACAATCTGGGAGAAGAACCTTGTCCTCATCTCCACCCCAAACCTCCCCAGACTCATCTCCAGCCACTCCCTCAGGTCCTGTCCATGCTCACACAAAGAGATCAGTGCCTGCCCCTCCTCTTCCCCTCTTGAGGAAGTTGTGGACAGTGATGAGGTGCCTGTGCACTTCACCAAACATGTTTGTAGGGCTTAAATCACCCATGGTGACATCAGCCAGCAGAACAGTGCAGGTAAACACTCCCTGGAAGTGTTCAAGGCTGGCTTGGATGGGGCTCTGAGCAACCTGGTCTATTGGAAGTTGACCCTTATCCATGGCAGGGAGTAGAAATTAGATTGTCCCCAAGGCACCTTCCAAGCCCAAGCATTCCAGGATATGAAGATTATGTCAGTTCTCCTATCCCAGCCTATAATCAGGGAAACTTCCACCTCCAGTGGCATGACTTAAACTACACCCAGTACCATGTCTGACCCATCCCCACATTTGTTCCCATGCTTTGTGCTCCTGAGGGAGTGACAATCCCACCAAACCTGTCTGTGGTTGTCCGTGTAGGTCCCTACCTCATGGGTGAATCTGATAAAATTCAGATTTTATCCTGAATTGTGAATTCCCCAGTCTAAAATCTTTCTGGGATACGCTGACATTACCACAAATGCAATTGTGAAGGCTCTTAACAGCCTGAAAGCATTTTCATTTTGGGCAGAGAAGGATTTATCACCCTGATGTTCCAGCAAGCTCCATTCCAGGCAGTGCAATACCCAGGACACCCTCAGAGCCTGATTGTGCAAACAATGGGAAGAAGAGGAAATGATGCTGGAGTTTGTGCCTTCCCCTCCATGAAGACATGAATGAGAAATTGCAAGGCTGAATCATTTCTTTCTGATAAACCCCTCTGTGTTAATTAAACCTAATCACTCTAGCATGGCTCCTGGTGCAGCTGGTAAATTGTTACCAGCTTGCTGATAATGGTGCTTACGAAAAAGAAATCAGGCCACGTTTTAATTGAGGTTATCAGAGATTTCCACCCATCACTACCTTGTTCCTTCCTCCACCACAGATCCTTCACGTGTGCCAAGTGCCACATTAACTATTTATGGGGTGGCTGTTGCCTGAAGGGGAAGAAACCACCAAAAAAAATTGTATTTCTAGGTATTCAATCTTAATACAAAATTAGAAGCGCTCCGCTTTAAAAATTGTGTTATAACTTTTGGGGAAGATACCATTATTTTACAGAATTTCAAAAGAACTTGTTTACAGAAGAAAAGAGGTTCAGTCAGTGTTTTTAACAGGGTTTTTCCTCCTAGTTGGTCACTGGTGGTGTTTATAAAACACAAGAATGAAATGGTGCAATGTTCCTTTGCTTCCATTTTTTTTTGCACTGCCACAGAATTTCTCCTGCCCAGACACACATTACCATAAGGTTTGCAAGTGCTCTTGGGGCCCTGATTACATTCACTGCCTGTTCTTACCAAAATGTAAAGTTAATTATTTTCATATATATTTTATGTGTTCATAAAAAGCTATACTCGACATCTGTTATCTGGATTAAGGCTTTTCGTTCAGCTGGCCAAAAAGAGATGGAAGTCTGTGGAGCATTTCATTCTCCACAATCCACAGATGATGGTCATTTGTCAGGATGCTAATATGAAAAAAAAAAAAAATCCAATAAAACAAGCAATCAGCCTTTGGACTTAAATAAAACAACAGAAAGGGGAAGAAATACCAGGCCCCCCTCCATAATGTTCTCCCATTTATTATTTTTGTCTGTGTGGCCTTCTGATCATAAACATTGCCATTATAATCTCCATGACTTTGTTGCATCCATCACCGAGACCTCCTGGTAAAGGGAAAGTAAATGCAGCTCTTTGAAGGTCCCCTCTGAATTCAAATGCCTGAACTGAAAATGAGCATTGAGCCAGCTCAGAATTGCTGCTACATTTACTAGAACCAGCAACGTCCAGAGTTATTTCCACCCTGCTCTTTTACAAGACACGTGGTCCCATTTCTCCTCCACCAACACTCTGGGTAAATGAAAACCAGACTCATAATCATACATTCAATTTTATTACCTTGCCACTGTGTGAACAGGAAGGCTTCAGAGATTAAATGGCATTTTAGATAAGGAGAGTGAGCAAACCCTAACAGCTTCAACAACAACAGCAAGAAAGAGGGAGCATTTAAATAAATGATTGTGGGCAAGAACTATTTCACACAGTCAGAACATAATTGGGTCCGTAACATGGCTGATACACTGATGGCCATGAAAATTTAATTACTTATGAGCCACTGAATGAATTATGCAGTCTCTGATGGCTGCAGAATAAAGTTTATAGACCAGATTCACTGCTGGCACAAGTAAATGGAGCTACATTGGCTTTGGTGGAGTTGCCATCATTTGTTCCAGCAGGGAGCTTGGCTCACCACCATTCCAGCATGGATCCAGAGTCCCTTGAAGTCCATGGAAAAGACTCTTGACTTCAAGGGACTTTGGATCATGTCTTGGGTGCTTTGTGTTTTGCCAGCAGCTGAGTCAGTCACAGCACAGATCACCCTGTACTCACACACGTGCAGTGTGGTGACACGCAGTGACCCAGGGGGGACTGGAAATGCATCCCTAGCAGCAAACACTCTATTTCTGTCACCCAAACCCGCATTTGGAGCTGGGCTCCTCACATTTAGAACATTTCCACTTAGTGCCACTTTGTAGTTTAAATCCCTGGAGAATGTTGTTCCATCACCCCCTCAAATCTCTCAGTAGCTGCCTGAAAATTGGAACTATTTTGGATGGAAGCTTCATCAGAAAAGATATGGTTATAAATGAACATATTCTTGCCCTGCACCAGCTGTCTGTTCCCTAGAGCCTAATTGTGAACACAATATTCCCAAGAAAGCTCTCTGGCACAAGTTAGGTAGGAGAAGGATGATGGAGGACAAGATCACATATTTTTGTGGCTGGTTGGTAGAAGAAAACTGCTGAGCTTGCTTTTCTCAAACAGGACATCACATTTTATCCTCAGATCCTGTCCAGCCTTAGAGAGGATCCATCTGAGCAATGCGGTGGCTCCAGTCACCACTTAACTAAAAAAATCCAAAGGAAGTCCAACAAACTGATAGTGAGACCCTGGCACAGGGTGCCCAGAGAGGCTGTGGCTGCTCCTGGATCCCTGGAAATGTCCAAGGCCAGGCTGGATTTTTTTGGAGCAACCTGGGATAGTGGAAGGTGTCCCTGCCCAGGGGATTGGGAACTAAATGATCTGTAAGGCCCCTGGAAGACATAAAAGATCTCACACATACCACCTCTCAGGTAGCACCAAATGCACTAAAAATACCTAATTTGACCTAAGTGTGACCTCACCAAACTAAGACTCAGCTTTGGACAGCCCCAGCTTTGATCTGCTGGGTTGATGTTTTGCTCTTCTGCACCACAGCTTCCCAGCTCTGAGGAGGAATGGCAGTAAACCACCTTGACTGCCTTAAAGAAGCACCAAAAACCTCCTGTTCCAAAGGGCAGCAAAAGCAAAACCGGGCAGAGTTGCTGTTATTTAGCAGCTGTATTCAGGTATGAGATGACTCTTTGGTAATGGGGTGGTGGTGTCACAATGCAGGTTTAAAAATAGGCACTTTCAGAAGATGAAAGTCCGCAGACAAACTTGTGAAATAGCAGTTCAGTCACTGACCGTGGATTAGCAGTGAAGTCTGAGTTAAAATTCCAGCTAAGAAGCCAAATTTAGGGCTGTAAAATGTAATGTTTGAACAAACCTGTGTCTGACACCAACTAATCATCACCAATCAGAATTAGAGCTGGCTGAAATTCTTCTGGGTTAACATGAAACTACTGGAAGTTTAAAGCTTTTTCATTTTTTTGTTGGGTTGGGGTTTTTTTTGGGTTTTTTTTGTTGGTTTTTTTTCTTTTTTTGTCACAATCTTGATAATGGGCTTATTATGGGAGTTGTAAAATTTCATTGCAGCTCATTCGTCTCTTGAACAAAATTAAGCTCATTTTTCCAGTGGAAACAGCCTGGTCTTGATGATCCTTCCCTCTGTGCCAGAGAAAAGGTTCAGCTGGTTTTTTGGATCCGTTTTAAGGCCTCTTTGCAAAGCCAGGATGCTGCAGAGGAGGGGAACGGTGCAGCCAAGAATTTGGCCTCTGGATTTCAGTGACATTAACACCCAGAAAGAATTCCTGGGAAGGACCACTTCCATGAGGGAAGCTGGAGCAGTTCCTGGCAGTCTGGGGCTTGTCTGCACATGTGAATAAACGCATCTGGAATTAAGAGGGGCCGTAAATTCGGAGTTGTGAGAGCGGTAAAACGGAGCCAGTCATGTGGCAATGTGATTATTCCTTTTTTTATTTCTGCTGGGATTGCTCAGTGGAGCTGAGGCTGAGGGAAAGACACCCACGTTCCAGTCTCCCAGCATCCATAGGCACCGCCACTGTGGCCTGAGTTACTGGGAGTTGTTAAATGATTGTGCTGGAATAACTCCATGTGAATACGAGCTCTCATTTTGCTGTAGAAGTGGGGAATGGAAGAAGCCTATCAGGGAATAAACTCAGCTTGGTCATTTCCTCTCACAGTGAAAGATTTGCCCAAGTTTGTGAGGGCTGTATAAATAAAATTGCCCGGGTAAAGCAATCAGTGTTTCATTGATGGGCATTTCACAGCTGAGCACACTTTTTTCCAATGTATCAGAAGGCACAGCCATTTCTGGGTTTCAAAACATTGGTTTGAAGTGTCTGTTCTGGCTTTCAAACACTCTGGTTGCAGGAGAAAAGATCAGCTGTCATATTCACCCAGGAGTAAGTTAAAAAAAAAAAAAAAAAGGTTTTAGGACAATTTTCTAGAAAGAAAACACAACTTTCCTTATACTTAGGTGCAGTTTATTTGGAGTGGAATGCAAATCTCTGTTCTGAAGTGCTCCACACTTAGGGAAGATATTTATTTCTCCTCCTCTTCCTTGTCTGTCTTTTGGAAAACATTTTCCTCATTTTTTCACCCATAAACTGTCCTATTACACCCTCAAATCTGCAGTTTTTAGAGATGCTTCATGTTCATGCAGAGCTCACAGGGTCTCATTTGTTGTTCACTGCTTTTTCAGGGCACGTGGGGTACAGAACACCTCTGAATCCATGGAAAAGAGCAGAGGGGAGAGAGGGAGGGAAGAAGAAATCAGGAATCTCATTAGGAATTGCACAGCCTCCGCTCTGACCTCTCCCAGACACCTGATGGTGCTGCCTCAAAACCAGAATGGTTCTGTCACACAAATATCAGCTGGGCACACTTTGGGGAGCCTGCATTCCCTAAAACCCGTGTTCCTCACAGGAAAGCAGCTGTTTGTGTGGAAAACTATCCTGACTTACAGCAAGCACCTTTCAGAGGCACTGTACAGTGCTCTTAGTGAACTCTTTCTGCCATTAGGGTAACATTTAGCATTTTTCCCCCCCTGAAAATAACCATCTGTTTTTTTTTTCTTTTTCAATAACTGGCGAGATCGGTCATTTAGTATGAATCACCTAATTCATCCCAGATTTTGGACTTTGATATTTATTTTGAGATTTTTTCTTATTTTGGAGCACAGCAAAGGGTACATTTCTCAGACCGTTTTACCCATTTCATCCCGTAAAGAATGAGTAACAATTACCTAACTTGAAGATTGTTGCTTAACCACAGTTGTTAAGTGAAATTGTACTCTGCTCATGGTTCAAGTATACATCTTTGCAGCAAAGGAAAGATAAATAAATTATGATCCTAACCAACACTGGATAATTAGATGCTTAATGTGAGCAGGAGAAGGGGAAAAAAACCCATTGAAATTGGTCTATAGGAGTGAACAATTTGTACTGCAAAAGCCAGTGATGAGTCCTGGAGCCATCTGACCTCTGTTAAGTCCTTTTTAATGTATAAAAAACCTCAACATTTTAGTCTGAGGTTGGTGGGTTACCCAGACAGAGCAGATATCCAGGGATATGGCCAAGGAAAGTTCACTGCTGCACCCACTGGACACATTTTTCCTGCATGAAAATCGTCAGAGCATCTCCACAGTGCAGGATCTCATCAGCAACAAACCTCCTTGAGCTGGTTTTGGTTCCCTCAGAGCCTGTCAGACACTTGAATTTCAGCTGGAGCTTTGGCAGTGCCAGGAATTGCTCCGTTGTGCTGCTGGTGCTGAGGATGCTGATCCTGGGCAGAGCAGACAGGTAGAGCAGGGATGGGTTTTGTCCCCAGGGAATAACTGATGGCAAGATGTCCTTTGTGCTCTCATTTCCTTAAACACTTTCCTCCTCTCAGTGTTAATTAGTGTCAGCCATCATGTCATGGTTTGTGTGGATAAATGTTTTCAGGGAATGGTAAAGAAGGAATGCTGTCATCAATTCTGTGATCTGGTGAGGGCCAGCATTGAGGAGTTTAAAACTTCAGGGTCTAGAGAAAGCAGTGGAATCCCATTTCCCTGTGTGTACAAGAGCATGAATGTGTGTGAAAAGCAAAAATGCTGGGAGGAGATGCAAAAAGCCCCTGCAAGCTGTGCTGCTGGTGGAATTCCCTTCCCTCTGTGCCATGTGCTGACACAGGACAAAGCAGCCCTGAATGGGAATATGTGACACCCTGGAAATGCTCCTTGCAGGCCACAGAGGTACAGGATGTTCAAGCAGCACCTCTGGCACTGGAAGGGCTCAAGAGCTCAATTTCAATCTGGTAATCTCATATTTGCAGAGGGTTTCTGCTGGAGGCTGGGGAAGATTCCTTTGTTCACATAATCCCAGCAACAGGAGCAGGACACAGCCAAGCAGGACAATAAGCAAGAGCTGGAGCACACACTGAGCTTTTTTAAACTCCTCTCCATCATGGATTTGTCAGTCAACAAAGAGTCTTACCTGTTCCCTCACCAGCTCAGGCTGTCATCGGGCTGACACTGAGCAAACACTCTCACAAGGCATCAGGAACGTTTGCTCAAGTACAGGACTTGCATTCACTTTTCCCAGAAATTTGACTCATCCCAGCAAATCTGGGAGTTGAGTTTTGTGTTGGTTTTTTGTTTGTTTTTTTTTCAACCTGGCATCCTATGGAAGTAGCAAATGTTCAGTTGTATGGATGTGTGTAAGTGTGTTGGGGTTTTTTTTTTCTCTGTTTTCCCATGCCCTCCCCCAGTGTATTTTACACCTAATGGCTATTTCCCCTCCTAATTCTAGCCAGAAAATTAGAGAAACATTACTAGAGACCACTCTATTCCCTTGTCAGATCCTTGGCTTCCCACAGACACGGTCATCCCTTTGGAAGATGAAGTGAAACATTAGTGAGGGATGGTGGATTTGACTCTGGCACACTCACCTTCTGCAAGGAAGCAACAGAAGTGAAACTATGTTTATTCAATCACCTACCTACAGAGAAAAAATAAATACATTGAAAAAAAAAGAAAATAAAAAGAGAACAATGAATTATTGAAGCCAAAGCCAAAGCAAATAGTACAGAGACAGTCCATGAGGTGAAATAAGTTCTCACTCATTTGTGGGCTGTAAAGTGCAAGCAATAAAGCTACTCTAAAAATGTTCTGCACACTGATAGCTCATAAATAAAAGAAACGTAAGTATGTCAAATTCCTCAGTAAACTTTTTAAAAAGTAAATGGCTGGATTTTTAAAAAGTCTGACTTTAAAATAGTTTCTGGAAGGGAGGATTTACTTTTCACACGCATTCATGCTCTTGCTCACACAGGGCAATGGGATTCCACTGCTTTCTAAATTCTAAATTCAGATTCAACAGTCCTTGCTCGTGGGTGAGGCAGCTCTGGGATGTTTTGCCAAAGTTTTGCTTTTTGGCTCCCCATCCCAGGCAAGATAAATCCTCAGAGCTGAGGTTGCCACAAGCAGTGAGAGGTGGTGGTTTGCTGCTGGTTCCTATCAGATCCACGTGTCCTGACATTTTCCCACTGCTGCTGATCATCCTGCTCCCCTGCTGCCCTGCTGGGCTTGAAAAGGGCAGTGGAAGTTACACCTGCCCAACAGCAGGAGGGAAAACATCAGCTCATTCCACAGCAAGGCTGCTTTCTCAAGCTGAAGTCAATAAATATTATTTTAATGTATGTATATAACAGCACTGTGAAGTTTCTCACCAGCTAATGAAGATTTGTCTTGATTTCCAGTGTTTTCACAGAATTATCAACATTGGAAGAGACCTTAAAATCATCCAGTCCCAGCAGCACCCAGCAGCACCAGCATCACCCAAACCTCGTCCCCAAGGGCCACCTCCAGGCTCCTCCTGAACACTCCCACAGACAGTGACTCCAATCTGAACCTCCCCTGGAGCAGTTCAAGGCGTTTTCCTCTCATTCCTTCCCTTGGGATACAACAGCAGAGCCTGACCCCACCTCACTGTCCCTCTAAAGCTGTAGAGAAAAAACTTTATTCTTTCTTTTTGTAAAGAACAGTTATTCCTCTCCCTCTCCCTCTCCCTGTAGGACCAAAAGGTGAGACAAAAACACTTCTGTGATTTTCTTTTCCTTTCTTTTCAAAGCTTTTGTTTTAANCACTCCCACAGACAGTGACTCCAATCTGAACCTCCCCTGGAGCAGTTCAAGGCCTTTTCCTCTCATTCCTTCCCTTGGGATACAACAGCAGAGCCTGACCCCACCTCATTGCCCCTCTAAAGCTGTAGAGAAAAAACTTTATTCTTTCTTTTTGTAAAGAACAGTTATTCCTCTCCNTCCTCTCCCTCTCCCTCTCCCTCTCCCTCTCCCTCTCCCTGTAGGACCAAAAGGTGAGACAAAAACACTTCTGTGATTTTCTTTTCCTTTCTTTTCAAAGCTTTTGTTTTAAGAAGCTTTAAGACGGGTTTTTTTTCTTCCAGGATAATCTGATGACTGGAATGGCCTAGAGAACACAGTGACTGAACTTTGGGATTTATGTACAAAGGGATCAGGTCATCATCAGATGTTTCTGGAGAAGAAGCAGCTCACTTGCTCTTGGTGAAGCTGTTTTATAGTCAATACACAGTTGTGACAATTATTTTAGGAATTATCTGAGTCCTTATCTGGATGAAAAAATTAATAGAGGTGCTTGTTTGATTATTAAAACATGGATGTTAGGGCTTGGCAGATGAAGGGCTAAGACACCTGTTCACTTTCACCTCAGCATCCCAAAGCACCTTTGAGTCACAGGACACAAACCTCAGATGGATGAAGTGACTGCAAAAATTCTTGGAGCACAAGCAATGTATGAGTGTGATGAAACAAGAAATCAGGAAAAGGGATGGAAAATCTGAAATTACCAATCCATAATTTAAACACCAACATCCTCTATATGGGGTTGCACACCTGTGTTGCCACACAGCATAAAACAACCTGGAAATTCCTTCCACAAATGCCAGGCAGACCCTGCCTACAGTGATTTGAGAGAGCTTGTTCACCCTGTAGTGGGTAGAGAGGCTCTGTGGATTAAGTAAATTTGTCTTTTCAAACAAGTACCTGGATGTTGCCCAGGCTGCTCAGAGAAGGCTACAGAGGTACAGGATGTTCAAGCAGCACCTCTGGCATTGGAAGGGCTCCATTCTGGTAATCTCATATTTGCAGAGGGTTTCTGGATCCCCTGGACGAGTCCAAGGCCAGCTTGGATGGGGCTTGGAGCAGCCTGGGCCAGTGGAAGATGATCCCTTCCAATCCAAACCATTCCATCATTCTCTGATTCTATGCATGTTTTCCCCACAGGAGAGCTGAAACTTTACATAAACGAGCAGTTGTGAACCTCTCATTCCCCTCCTCACAACCACCACTCACAGACACCCCACTGGCCCCTGGAGTGTGTGCTCCTTCCTTCCTGACATCCATTCCTGCTGCCACCTCTGTGTGCCTCTCCAGGCTGCAAACTGGATTTATTTGCTTTATACAACGTTGTTTGCAGACTGCAGCACTGCATTCCACCAGGCCACACAGTGCTGGGAAGCTCAGCACAGCACTGGTAAAAAAAAAAAAACAAACAAATGCAATGATGCCAAAAGTCACAGCATCACAGAAGGTTTGGGGTTGAAAAGGACCTTAAAGATCATCTGGTTCCAACCCCCCCCATCCTCTCATCGTTGCCAGCTTTGGTGTCTCTCAGGCCAGACCCATTTGAAACAGCTTTTCCTTGCCAAAGCTTTGGAGGAGCAGAATCTCTAGAGCTCAGAGAGCTGCCAAAGTGATGTGAGTCCGAAATAATTTCAAATTCTCATTAAAAAAGCCTCTGTAACAGAGATGCTACGTGGACACCACTGCTACCTGGTTTGCCACCTGTCCTCTGGCCACTGCAGCATCCTGCAGAATTCCCAGGGCTCTGTTGCCAGAGCAAAATGCCTCCTTCAAGCACTCACCTCCTTCAACATCCCCGGGGTCCTTCACCCTCTCCCTGTGCCACAAAGAGATCAGGAGCTGCTCAAATTATATTCATTTATTAATGGAATGGTTTTAGTAGACCAAAATTGATTTGGATGAAAGGAATGCTTGTCCTTTATGACTGCCAGAAAAAGTAAATGTTGTCTACAGACATTACACAGCTTTTTTTAACCAAAATTAAATACAGTCCGGAGCAAAGCAAGCGATCTGTAGCATTGTATTGTTATGCTGCTGTTACAGGCTATTTACACTGGATAGAAAACAGGTGTCTCAAAGCCAGCTGTAACCTTAGTTGATTACTTATTGTGATCCTGTGTGTGTGTCTTGCCCTCACCTCCCCTTCCTTCTATCAGATACAAATCAGGCATTAGCGAGGTTAAAAAAAGTGAGTGATCCTAAAACAATCACAAAACAAAGCTCCGAGCAGCAGAGACAGAGAGTTCTCTTCCCAGCACTGCTCTGTCACACTCCTTCAAGATTTAAGGAGTTTAACCCCTCCCTGAAGCTCTTCCCACATCCAACCATCCGCCTCTTCAATCCACTTACTTTCAGTGCCAGGAATCCCCGCACAGGTGATCCCTGGAAGGAGAATATGCATTTTAAAGGTACATATTTCAAAGGAGCACGTTTTCCTCTAGCAGTGCTGTGTGCTGTCCCTGCATGTTCACAGTAAAACCACGGTCAAATAAATATTTGAGGGAATCAGCACAGTGCATCCAGTTTCACTTTCCAAACGGAAAGTGGCATAAGGCAGAGGTTTAACACAAACCCAATTTTGCTAAGTCATGGTCAGGAACAAAGAAATCCTGCCTAATTACAAAATACTTGATTAACAACTCAGCCAAAGGGGTAGATTTACTGTACACCAAGGCTATTTGCTGAAATAGGGCTGAAAATGAAATAATCCTGAAAAGGACTTCACTTCTGGTTTCACAGCAGACATACAGCACAGAAGGTATGGGAGTTTTTTTCAGTTTGCAGAAAAAGGATTATTCAGAACAGTTTGTCCATCCAATCAAACATTACTCTGCTGTAACAACATTGTTCTCAGTTCCCTGTCTCTTTGATCCTCCTGTCTGTATTTCTCCTCCAGCTTTTGCTTTTCAGAGTCCATACTGTAAAAAATGGAATCTGTGCTTCTCCTGATCTTCTCAAACTGACTGAAATCCGCCACGTACTTTCCATTTGGGGAGAGGGAAACCACAGGCACGAACTCGTAGCCCCAGTGGATCTCCTCGGGGATGTAGGAAGTCCTGCTCTGGCAGACAGCACTGGTGGACTCCACAGTGGCATTCAGGAGCACCACAAGCTCAAAGTCCTTCTCCTTGAGGTTCTGAGGTGTGAGGTCTCTCAGAGGGCTGCTTTCATCCAAAATGTGGTAGAAGGTTAAAGGCAAAATGAGAAAGGGGCTCTCCGAAGAGGAGTCAACATTGAATTTGACACTGGCTTGGTTCAGCAGAATCCTCTCCCCTTCTTTGGTTTCGTAGGTCTGAAGAAGCTTCCCAGAGAGCTGACACTGTATTAGGAGGCTCTTCCTCATGTTTGCCACCCTGATCACCAGGCAAAGCTCCCCGTTGTGTTTGGTGATGACAGCACAGTGGCTGAACTTGATGGTCTCTGCCCTTTTTTTCGGCCTGGCGATCTTGGCCAGGAAGGTCCCTGTGATGAAGATCTCAATCAGGGTGGTGATGACCAGCTGGGCCACCAGCAAGAAAATGGCGTGGGGACACTCCTCGGTGATGAAACGAAATCCATAGCCAATGGTCGTCTGGGACTCCAGGGAGAAGAGGAAGGCCCCAGTCAGGGAATCCACATTCTTCACGCACGGCTCCTGCTTCGGGGAGAACTTGTTCATCTCCAAGTCCCCGTGGAGGAAAGCGATGGCGTAGTAGATCACCCCGAAGAGGAACCAGGTCATGACGAAAGTAGCAGCAAACAGGGTGAGCTTGTACCTCCACTTCATGTCTATGACTGTGGTCCACAGGTCCTGCAGGTAGAGCAGGTAGATGCCGTCCACCTTGTCTATCCTGACGTTGCTGTGGCCGCTCTTGGACATCACGCGGGGTTTGTGCGCCTTGAGCAGGGCGCCGTCGATGCCGCCGCCGACCAGGGGCACGCGGGACACGTTGATCTTGGTGGGCTCCATCCTCACTGCTTCAGACCTGAGGAGAGAAGAAAGCAAAGCTGTTACTCAGCCAAGCCGGAGCCGACTTCGAGGAGTACGTGAAAGTGTTGGTGGAGAGAAGCACAAACATAATCTAAACGCAGCAGCAGTGAATAAAAATAGCTGGAATATAAAGTTACCACCGTACAGTATCTGACATTGCAAATAATTTGATGTTCTTTTTTTTTTCTCTTTCCCCAGAGGGGGGGAATAAAAAATCATTCTTTGATTCTGGTGCCTGCCAAGTACAGAGAAGTAGGTTTCTTTTATGATAGCCTGCAAAAGAAATTTGTCAAAGCTGAAATTTTACATCAGTACTTTATTTCTGTAAAAGGCATTAAATATTTTTTTTTTCCTTACGTTTCTCTAGAGAAGAGGCTCTTTTTGATTAGTGAGCAGGTTTTCTTTAATGCCCTGAAGAGAGACATCTGATCAGAATTAAAGTCGCTGGGTTCAGAACGCGGATCCAGCTCACCACCTCTGTCCCTTCCTGCGACAGAGGCAGAATGAGCCAGACCAGCTTTCACTGGGAACAATTAACTTCCACAAGTGATTTACTCAGTCGGATCTGGCTCTTTGTGACAGCTAACCTAGCGGGAAACAAAGCAGACCTGAGCACATCAAAGGCGAGGTCTGGAATATTTACACCTGGGTGCAACACTCTGAAGCTGCCTGCACTGGACAGCACTCCCACATTTTAAGCTGTCTGAGGAAAAAAAAAATTAAAAAAAAATAAAAAAGGAAGTAATTCACAAAGTCAGCATTCTAAACATGGGCCCTGACCTGTGCAACCCCAGCAATCATTGGAGCACCCGACTCCTGGGTTTGTTTAGTGGGCATCAGTCTGGATGGAGAGGGAGAATTCAGGCACCCAGGGCCGGGCAGAGCCCCCGGAGTGAGGCAGAGCCCTGCCCGTGCCAGCTGGAAGAGGCAGGGAACGGGATCCAGCTCTCAGGACCAGACAGAGATTACGTAGAGCAAGGACAGTGCATGTTATAGTCGTTCCCAACAACAAAACTTCCTGCTGACAAAAGCAACAAAGAAAAAAAAAATCCCATGCATCCTTTGTGCTTTGGCAGGTCTCACAAAAAAGGCATTGTTTTGTCCCATTGTTTTCCTCAAAAAGAGCCTCCAAGTCAGTGATTAGTTTTCGCCAACTGCTGGAAAAAAAAAAATGAAAAGAAAAAAAAATAATGTCTTCCTTATAGCTACTTAAAAGAATTTTGCAGGAAGTACAAGATATATTTGTGGGACACACATGTGCCAGCCCAGGACATCAGCATAATTGCTCACTCAAGTACCTTTCCTGTTATGTCAATTAAGGAGAATTTTTGTTTGTGATTGTACTCATCACACTGTTGCAGGTTTTCTGGGAAAGGGTAATTAAACTTAGCCCCATTAACAACCGCAGCTCGTTCCAGTTTTGGTTTAATCACCAACATTTCTCTTCCACAGCTATGAACCATGGCCACAGATACATCTTTATAAAAGAAAAGGAGTGCATCCATGATCCCAGTAGGAGATTCCTTATGTGACAGTCAAATCAACACACAGAGCGCAGCACGTCCGGATAATAAACAGGAAAAAACCTTCAAGTGATCTGGAAAAGAACAACGGGAGGAAATGTGGGGGCTGGGAGGGGTAGGGCTGGGAAGGACTGTACATGCAACTGCTCCTCAGGCCAACCCAAACCCCAGCACTGCTGCCAGGGGAGGTAAAAATGTGCAGCCTCTAAAGGGAAACCTTTCAGGCAAGTGCATGTTCCACAGGGAAGAGGCTCCATTCCTCACACCGAGCCTCTCCCTGGGTAGGACATGGATTTAAAACATGCCCAAAAGTCTGTTCTGGAATCAGCACACCTCTCCCTCTCAAGCACACTTCCCCTTAGCCTTTACTTGCACACCACACTTGCCCTGGCACAAAATGCTGTGGCAGGAGATAGCTGGGATCTCTGCTCTGGTGTTGGTGGCACATCCCCATCCCACGCCCTTGCTCAGCCTACCTGGATTCCTGCTCCTGGGGGCAATTCCCAGGGCTGACAGCTCCTCCTCCCCTGGAGGTCACAGGGATGGGGACAGCCAAGGCTCCACCTTCCCTCCTTGGAGCTCCAGCTGGTAGGTTTGGGCTGCAGGGACAGGGGTCCTGGGGTGTCTGAAGGGCAGAGTTACCTGTGCAAGGTCAAGGATGGCCCAAGGACACTCAGCTCTTTACACCCACTGTGGCTCTGCCATGTCCAGGAGATCCTGGATCCTGCACCAGGGGTTGGAGTATGTGTGTAGGATGCAGTGGGAATAACAACAGTTATAGAATCATGGAATGGTTTGGGCTGGAATGGAACTTAAAACCA
Organism: Hylia prasina; assembly: GCA_013397195.1. NCBI lineage: Eukaryota > Metazoa > Chordata > Aves > Passeriformes > Sylviidae > Hylia > Hylia prasina. The sequence goes on along the minus strand of VYXD01008560.1, from coordinate 43,047 downwards.
TCCAGTGCCACCCCTGCCATGGGCAGGGACACCTCCCACTGTCCCAGGTTGCTCCAAGCCCCAGTGTCCAACCTGGCCTTGGGCACTGCCAGGGATCCAGGGGCAGCCACAGCTGCTCTGGGCACCCTGTGCCAGGGCCTGCCCATCCTGCCAGGGAAGGAAAAGATTCATCCCTCCCAAGGGCCTGGTAAGAGTCCTTGCCCTCTCTCTGCTCTGCCCTGGTTGTTCCCTGTCCAAGAGCCCCAATCCTGAACCTGCAGCCTCCCACACATCCAGACCTGCTAAAGGACAGCAGCGCAGGTACGACACCAAAATGCCATGGCAGAAGAGTTCCCTCCAGAAAGATGGGAGGTAGGAAGGAAGTTTCAAGGCACAGTCTCTTCCCTGGGCTGCACCAACAGAGAGAGGCACAGCTGTCAAATTTGCCATTTCAGGTTTTAAGCTGAGAAGTGAAGATTTGTTTCAGTCCTGGGTGAGTCTGGCACACTCCAGACTGCTCCAGCTCACAGCCAAGGCTGTTCCTCACTGTGCATCTCCCCATCTGTGATGTTGATCCCCACATGTGGCAGAGAGGGAAATTTTGGAGTCTGCCATAGGTGAAAGAGGCTTTTTCAGAGCTCTCTCATCATCTTTTGTGTCCTCCCTGTATTTGTGACAAAGTTACTCAGCTTTACAGCCGCTTCCTGAAATGGATCCCAGCCAATTTCTGGTGCTTTTTTTGGTGGCAGGGTATTTTTTTGTGTTGATTTGCTTCCTATTTTCTTTTTTTTTCTCTCACATCACTCTTTCCTGTGTGATCCTGAATTCCTCTAGTGCTCTTTTCCTCCCCAGGGAAATTCCTCTTGGTTTCCTTTCCCTGCAGAAATACTTCCCTTCTCTGCCACACTGACATGGGAAGAGAAGATCTGTCACACTGCCTCTGCTCCCCTCCCTTATCACTGGCAGCAGCAATCATCTGGGGGAAGAAACTCTGATGACACCATCAGTAGAAAAAAGCAAAAAAAAAAAGAGCTTCAGATGAAGATCCTCTCCTGCCCCCACTTCCCCACTGCTTCCTGAGTGAAGTGACCACTATAATATCCCAAAATAAATTATTTATGGCTGTCTGTATGTGTAAAAAAACCCACATTATAGCACCTGCACTGCTATTTCCCATCTTAGAGAGGCACCTCACACTCTCTGCCCTGACAATCAACCCCAGCACCTCAGCCAGAATACTTCGGTTTGTTTGGTTTATGCTCACTCTAAATCACAAAGCACATCTACCACAGTAAGTTAATATGAGCAAAGAAGCTTAAATAATAAGAGCAACACACATTTTTAAATTAAAAGAACTTCTCCTGCCTGTTCCCTCACTGATTTTACACTGATAAATTACTTTTTATTGCTGTAAATCAAAGTAGAGCTGCAAATAAAACTGAGCTGAAGTAGAGTTAAGGAAACACACTTCAAGAGGGAAGAAAATGAAATTGTCTCAGGCTTGTCTAGCATTCCAATGCCCTCTGAATTACCTCCTTTCCTCACCAGCCCTTCTGGAGCAGCCAAAAGGATACTCCCCCTGAGAGCACATGGAAGTTCAGCACAGACAAAGCCAATAAAACACGGAGCTACATACCAAAGCACTGAGCATGAACACCTTGACATCAAGGTAATTCCAGCAGCCAGGCATCTGAGCAGGACACTGCCACTGCTTCCAGGGAGCACATTATCAGGGAGCCAGCTCGCACACACGCAAAAATGTTCCTCTTGCATGGAGCCAGCTTTGCTTGTGCAAGATCTCTCTTGGCAGGCACCAGTGATTAAAAGCACACAGGAGCATGACTTATTCGAAGGGCCTCAGCTGTTTTCCCTTTTCTTTCCCCCCGTCTCAGTCAGATATGAGTTTGCCACTGGAGCAAATCCTCACGCATGCTTCACTGCCACTCCGATACGGGGGCAGAACTTGAGCTGTTTTTTCAACCAGCCAAAAAAAAAAACCAAAAAACCAACATTAGGAGGCTTGGCACTGAAAAAAAATGAAAAGCCCGGGGTGAGGAAAGAAAACATTGAGGAGGGCTGCATAATCTTCAGATCTTTCCTAGGTCTGATGTGGTTCAGCAGGTTACAAAAGTGCCTCCTGAATTCTCAGTGCTCTGCGTAGCATGAACATCCTGCTCCCTCTGGGCTCTGCACCAGGTTAGGCTGTACAGCTGTCAACCAGCAAAATCCTCCTCGGTGGCTGAGCTGTGGAATTCAAGAGGAGCAGGAGAGGAGGGAGGGAGGGAAGGAGAGGCTGAAAAAGGGTGCTTTGCCTCTGGCACAGCCACGCAGCTGGACACTGCTCCCCTGGGCTCCAAAAAGAGCCCTTCAGTGCTAGGACCCATTAGGGAGTGGTGACAGGCAAGCTTGGAAAGCTAAACTTACACATTTTTGGGTTTTATCACAAAAAGAGTGAGGCAAGAGAACCATGAATACACCCTCAAGTCAAAATCAGTTCCCAAAGCTATGCCTGAGCTGCCACCTTGCAGTCACCCATCAGCACAGGGTACCCCTGGGAAGGGTCACTCTCTCCAGTTTGGGTTCCAGAAGCAAGAGAAAGCAGGGGGATGTCCTGGGCCAGCACAGGGAGGGCTGAAGGGTGCAGTGGTCAAGCCAGAGATGGGTTTTGCATCACTCAGAACAGGGCCAGAGCAACAACCATTCACAGAGAAGTGGTAAGGAAGCAAAAACCCAAATCCGTCAACCTCTCCTAGGCTCCTGCTTGCTGGGCATGGAAGATGAATTAAAGCTGGAGAAGTCTCCTTTGTGTTGTTTCTGAGGGAGATTTGTCCAGGAATGTTGTTGTTCCCCAGGATGGAGTGCAAGGCTTTGCAGTAATTATGAATTTACACAGAGGAGCTTTTGGAAACACACTGATGTGAAAAAATAAAGCAAGCAAGAAGGCAGAATGGAGGCAAAAGATGACTCAAAGCTTATTGAGATTAATGGAGAAGCTCCCAGTGATTCCCAAGTCCCTGGATCAGGCCTCCAAGGGGAGAAAAAGCACATCCTGCAAGGGTGTGAGCAGTTAAGACTCTGCAAGTGAGCATCCACCCTTCCAAAATCCTGCCCTCCAGCCTCTGCCCTGGGCTCTGGGGACAAGCAGGGGGCTTGGCCACGCACATCCTTCAAGTGCACCAAAGTGTTCCTTCAGGAAGAAACTGATAAACTCCTCACATCACCAAACTCTCCTTTTTGTGCTCAGCAATAAAGTTTATGCACAGCTGGGAAAATAAAAAAATAAAAAAATTAAAGCTTCCCCAGAAGCCTGTCCTGCTTTTTTAAATTTTTTTATGAATGGCTTTTTCCAGCAGGGCAGTACAAAATACTTTAGAATGCCTCCCTGGCTGGCACACTGCTGCTCCAAAGTCTTTTCAAACACTGGGAGAGCAGTTAAGCATTTAGAACCTGCCCGTGCTGTGATGCTCTTCCCACCCACAAACCCTTTCCTCATTCTTGCTGTGCAAACCATCCCTGGCTCTTTCTGCACAGGCAAGTCTGAACAGACTCCTGGGATCTTGCCCTCTCTGTTTCTGGGAAGTTGGGTGCCAGAGCTGCTCTGCAAGGCTGAAAGGGACATTTATTGTTGCATTTTGCTCATCGAGCTCCTACCCTGCACTTCCACTTTCAGTTACATCTCGGGCTGCTGTGGGAACATCAAACATCTCAGCACAGAGAGGGAATCAAGCTGGGACAGAACAGGAGTGATGTCCTATCCCAGTCGAGCTTAGCAGCCAATATAAAGCCAGGACTAAACGTTCAGAGAGCTTAATGCCAGCTCAGTCACTGCCAGAATTTCATCCCCTTCCAGGATGATCCTGGGGACTTCCAACAGCTAACTCCTGTCATTCTTCCTCCCTGGAGAGATTTCTCTTTACCACAAGGGTGTCACTCCTTATCCTGCTTTCCTTCCTTTTGTATCCCATTCCTCTCCCCTCTCTCTGTAAATCAAAAGATCCAAACCAAGAGTGCTTACCCCACCCCCAGAGAAGTGTGTAGCTGACTGCACAATGCTTTATGTTCAGCAGAAATCTCCCTGCAGGTTCACACCACCCATTCCTGACCTCTCCATCACGTCAGAGAATCAGGGAATCATGGAAGGGTTTGGGTTGGAAGGGACCTCAAAGGCACAGGCAGCAACAGCTCTGTTTTCAGTGGTTTCAAACTTTGCAAAGCTTCATTTAGGGCAAGCTCTCCCCTCCCCACCTTCCCAGCTCCTTTTCAGTCAGAAATGTGGGAACAGAGCCTCAGACTCAAGGAGGAGTCTCACCTTCACCTCCAAGGATCACATTTGGGATGACAAGTGGCAGCAGCCACAGGGTTTGAGGAGCCCTGCAATGCAGGAGGGAGGTGGAGAAGGAGAGCAGGGGATGTGCTGGGAGAAGATTGAGCACAAGCCAAGGAATGCCTCATTTTTTGGCTCTTCCTGCTCAGACACAAGATCAATTAATCCATGTGGTGTTTTTTGTGGCATGCCTGAACGCAGAGCTCCTGGGCACCCAGCAGGGTGAGGGTCAGGGATGAAGACACCTGTACACATTCCAGCACCAAACAGGAGCTGGGCAGGGATTTTCTTCAAAATAGCTTTTCACTTAGTCAACTCAGGCCTACCTAAGTCCTTCCTAAGCACTTAATTCCTTTTTTGGGGAACGGGCCCTTGGCCAGCCAGCTGCTCTGGCTGCTGGGAGAGTGATTTCACACAGCTCCTGCTGCCTTCCCCATCCCAGAGTGGGGACAGGCCGCCTCCCCAGAGCACAGCTCCCAGGGAAAAGGCACCCAGAGAGGCTGATGCTGCCTTTTTTTGTTTGATCCCAGGGCTGGGGCTCGAGGTGGATGAGTTGTTTGCCCCAAAGGCACGTTTTCCCTTGATTTCTGCCTCTCTGGATACCACCTGGTATAAATTACCTGGCTGAAATCCACCTGCACCAGCTCATGTGCCAAGAGTTTCATGGGTTTGTACCCAAATGAGGGGTGTCTGTGTTCCCTCTCAGTATTCTGGTCACAGGGTGGCAGCTTCATTAGGCAACGAGACAGAAAATAATTAGTCTGAAGCCATTAACTGCTGAGGTCATGCTGGAAAAAGTTCAAGGGGAAGGGAATCCCTTGAAGGGAATCCCAAAGGGATTGGACTGGACTGCTGTAAGAGAAACCCTATAGGAGCCTTCCAGCTCCTGAAGAGGGCTGGAAAGGGACTTTCCACAAGGATAGGACATGGCAGGACAAGGGGGAATGGCTTTAAGCTGAAGGAGGGCAGGGCTAGATGGGATTTTGGGCAGGAATTGTTCCCTGGGAGGGTGGAGAGAGTCTGGGGTGGAATTCCCAGTGCAGCTGTGGCTGCCCCTGGATCCCTGGCAGTGCCCAAGGCCAGGTTGGACACTGGGGCTTGGAGCAGCCTGGGACAGTGGGAGGTGTCCCTGCCCATGGATGGGGAGGCAATGGGATGGTTTTAGGGTCCCTTCCAACCCAAACCATTCCATGATTCCATGATAAACTTGCTGGGACTGTCACTCCCTGCTCACCATAGGTTGGCTGTGTTCTTGCTTTCCCTTCTTTCACAGCAGATAAAGGACAGCACCTTGTTTTTAACCTTCCCAGTACTCACCCATCACTTCATCCCTTTGGATAATAGCAATAACAATAACAATAACAATAATAATAATAATAATAATAATGTCAAACTCAGAGCAACTGATTTCCCAGTCTGCAGCTGGTTTGAAATTTGCTGCATCTGTTTCAGAGCTGAAGAGGGGTTAGTGGAGCAGAAAACCGCTCTGCTTTCTTTTCTTGTTTGTTTGCCTTTTTCCTCCAAATTCATTTCTTGGCCCAATAAAAATCTGGTTTTGTTTAAAAACAAGCGAGCAAACAAACCCCCAGACAGACACTTCCCCTGGATTTTTAATTTCAGTTGCCAGCAGGTGGTTGAAAATGAAGAGGAGTGTGCCAAGTCATGGCAGGGAGAAAAGCTGGAGCTTTGCTGGTGGTTCAAACATTTGGATGAACAGCTGCAGGTTGCCTTCCCCAGGGCTGCTGCTTCTCCTTGACTCTCAGCTGGGACAGGAAAGACATTTATCATGCAGCAATGGGGCATTTCAGAGCAGTTAGAGAAGACAATTTACACAGTGCTTTGTGCCTCTCTTCATTTTTTTCAGGACAGATCCCCTGGTGCCCCAAACCCAACACCAGACACCAGGATCCAGCACGACCAGAGCATCATCTCGTACCTGTACCCCAACCCTACAAGGGAAGGAACACATCCTGGGGCTCAGCAGCTCTCTTTTTAATTACCATTTGTTGTGCCAGCTCCTTGTGCTGTGTCCCAGTCAAGTTGGGGTTTGTTTTTAATTAGTCACTGCACACCAGGGCTCTCCCAGAGCTGGGTGGAGGTGTGGCTGTGGGGGTGAGGCTCCCTGCAGGGCACTGGGGAAGAGGTTTTTGCTCTCCTTTCTCCCCTAGAAATCACATTTCCAGTAAATCACAGCTCTCCTTTAGCCCACGCCATGAGCTCATTAAGAACTGCTTTAATACCCCATGAATACCCCACAAATATCATGTACACACACTCTGCAGAGATAAAGCTGCTCATGATTTTCCATCTCTGTGCAGCCACTAAATCTCAACACTGAAATGTCAGGCTATGAAAAGAGTTTTCCACCAAAAAATATCAAACTTCCTGCGCCTTTTAAATATCTAAAAACCTCAGTAGTATTGAAAGTAATGGTAGGGTGCAAAAAGCCATGAAGCTGGTGAGGGAGAAAAATAATTTTATTTAAAGGTCTCTATATTGATAACCTTTTTTGCATCTATTCCTAGTGTGCACAATATCAAATCTAACCGGGGAAACAGCACGCCTTGACCCAGCAGGAAGGTGGATGCTGTCACTGGAGTAAAGCTTTTCCTAAAAAAGAATTCCTGGATCCTTTTAACCTGTTTGTTGTAGCTGATTTGTGCTGCTTCGTGTAGGCAGAGATAAATGCAGAGTAACCCGCTAAATAATCCAAATTTTTGGCCTCTCTGCATGGCCAGGACACGCCAGTGAATTTGGAGTGATGTTTGCCACCCTACAAAGCACATTTCCAAGAAAGAAGGATGGGTCTGTCAGGGTTTCATCTTAAAACTTGTTGCAAGCTGATTTTCTCAGGAAGTTATTTGGTTATGAAGAATTGCCCTGCCTGTGTGAACAAGTTCACACTGTGGAAAATGTTTTCAAAAAGAGACTCTTCTCTCATGCTGGCAAAATGCAGCCTGTGAGACAAAGTACCCACTTCCCTCACCCAAACTTAAATTATTTTTTGCATTGGATGTCCTTCTCTCCTAGGCAAAGCACAGATGATGCCACTGGCACATATAACTGACTTATTTTTTTTGATAATTAATTACTTTACAGTGAATTACAGCAATTGTTGGCAATATTCTCTTTGAGGGGTGCAACATCTTTGAAAATGTTCATTCCTACCCTGTTTTCTCTGCACTACAAAGACTTCAAATAAAGCACCCCCTTCCCTTGATTGTCCAGGTGTGATAAATGGAGAGCAAGCTCTGCTTCATCCCAAACAAATGTTTGGAAGCTACTTCACCTAAACAAAACTTAAAATGTTTTAAGAGCTGGAAAGAAAATTCAGTAGCGTCCAATAGAGTCAGGATGTGATATTTCACTGGCAAATATTCATGTGCACTTACACAGAAGTCAGAGGTTTATTCCTACCATTTAAAATATCATTCAATATCATTCCATGGTGTGTGAGCTCAGCTGGTTGGGGTCTGGGGCTAAAAACACCAAGGTTGGGGGTTCAGCCCCTGGATGGGCCATTCCCTTGAAAACTGAGTTTGATGATCTTTGTGGGACCCTTCCAACCCAGAAAATTTTGTGATTCTTTGATTCCCAGATCTGTAAAGCACAAGGAGTTGCAAACCTAAAACACAGATGAGGGAGATTTTGCTCATCTGAAGTCAGTTGTGGATGCTTCTTCTTTCACACACGTCCCCCTTTGGGGCATTGTTACCCTTAATAACGTCTCTAGATCTTGAAATAATTTCCTCAAATGTCCAGTCATGGACACATCCACAAGGACCAGGAACCACCACCTGGGGCTGTGGTCTCAGATCAAAGCCCTTTGCTAAAACAGCTCCTGGGGGTCCTCTAAACCACTAAAATTCTGGACTGATTTACAAACCAGGGCCTTTCATCTGCCTCCCTGGGGTGGTCAGGCAAGAATTAAAGATATCAGTGACACTTCCCCATTGGTGTAGGGTTGCTTATCCTCAGCACTGCCCAAAAGTTTTGTTTCAGGGCAGCTTTCTCTTTTTTTTTTTTTTTTCTTCTTTTGTTCCTGACCAATCCATGGATGTGGTTAATTTAAGGTTTAAAAAGGCTTTTGCTCACACATACACACACACCCATATATGTTTTCCACTGAAGTCTGTGCTTTTTCCTAGACCCACCCAAATTCCAGTACATAGCTCACTCGTGTGCCAAGCTTCCCTCCTCTCCTTGCAATGAGTGGAAAAATGCCCTTTTTTCCACTCCTGCACATTTTAAGGGGAGAACCACGTACAGGAGAAGGAAGAATTTAGCTGTACCTGTGCTTTCAGAGCAGAACTAGGAAAGAATCTCAGTGCTGTCCATGGGAATGCTTTGTTCTCAAGGATTATGAGGTTCTCAGCCCCAGTGCTTGCTTGGGACTCTGAGCTGGAATTGTGGAGTGCCAAGGAGATTGAAAAATTAATAAATGTGAAGCAAAAGTAGCTGCTGGTTGGTAAAACTCCATTCTGCTCATATGAAGTACTTAACACTCCTGAATGTTCTGGTATTTTAGGTGGGGGCTGAGAGAAAACTCAAAGATTAATGGTGAGAAACACTGGGGAGTTTCAAGTGGAAATGGCTTCAGCCCCCTTTAATGCTGTATTTTGGGCTACCAGCAAATTCATGGAATCCCAGAATGGTTTGGGTGGGAAGGGACCTTCAAGATCATCCAGGTGTCCTCTGCCATGGGCAGGGACACCTTCCACTATTCCAGGTTGCTCCAAACCCTGTCCAGCCTGGATGTGAGGTTGGGGAAAGGTGGTGGACCAAGCACACAAGCTCCATCCAAAGCCTTTTCCATTTCTCTGGCCTCCACGGGGATTCTCTGATGCCTGGTTAAGGCTGGTCCCCCTTGATTTCCTCTTCTCAGGGAAGGCATTAATAAATTCTCTCTGACTTACAGAGCTCCCTGTTTTCATGGAGCTTGTTGGAACATAATTTCTGAAGCCTCTGTTCACCTGCCAAGCCAAGCTGAAATTAGCCCATGGATTTAAAGACGTGGGCTGGTTTGTATCCCTTCACTCTTAGGTGATGGAAATTAAAACAGGCCAGGTTAATTATTTATCCTTTCCATCAGCAACACGCTAACATTGTACAGGAGCTTATTGTCACTCATATATCTGCAAAAACTGNAAAATAATAAAAAATAAAAAAAATGTTTCAACTTTTCTGGCAAAACAGAAAAACAAAATAATAAAACGTAGAAAGGTCATTCTGGCTGTTTGTTCAAACCAAAACTAAAGCTTCCTTTTTGAGGTTTGCACAGAAATGTGTGTGTGTGTCTCATTTAAATCAGGTGAGGAACAAAACATTCCTTGGAGCGACAGATTATGACATCTCACCTCCNACCAAGCACACAAGCTCCATCCAAAGCCTTTTCCATTTCTCTGGCCTCCACGGGGATTCTCTGATGCCTGGTTAAGGCTGGTCCCCCTTGATTTCCTCTTCTCATGGAAGGCATTAATAAATCCTCTCTGACTTACAGAGCTCCCTGTTTTCATGGAGCTTGTTGGAACATAATTTCTGAAGCCTCTGTTCACCTGCCAAGCCAAGCTGAAATTAGCCCATGGATTTAAAGACGTGGGCTGGTTTGTATCCCTTCACTCTTAGGTGATGGAAATTAAAACAGGCCAGGTTAATTATTTATCCTTTCCATCAGCAACACACTAACATTGTACAGGAGCTTATTGTCACTCATATATCTGCAAAAACTGGAATAAAAATAGATTTTTTTTTTTTTTAAAGAAGATGCTGTTTCCTGAGTTTCTTGACTCAGGGTGGTTACACAGCCCCTCTCTGTTGTGTCCTCCAGATAAAATCCCAGGGAATCAGAGGGAAAAGAATCTTTGTTTTCCTCCATTGCTTTCCCAAATTGCATGATCCCTGCCAATTTCCATGACACAGACCCCTCAGTCTGCTGCAGAGACTGTGGCTTCGGAAAGGGAGGAAATAACATGAAAGTACTGGTGCACATCAATGTTTTTGGATTTTTCTTGCCAAACCAGAAATAGCAGAACAAAATTAAAACAAACATAAAATAAAATAAAATA
>VYXD01008560.1:601-32505 GCA_013397195.1 Hylia prasina | reverse complement strand
CATTTAAATCAGGTGAGGAACAAAACATTCCTTGGAGCGACAGATTATGACATCTCACCTCCACAAAATCAAAACACAATTTTTTATTTTTTTTTTTACTTTTGAAAATCAGGTGTTTTTTCATCTCAACCTGCATTTTCAGCCCATTAACACTTCTGGCTGCAAAGCCTCAGCCAACTGTAAGGACCACGTGGGTTGGTTTGGTGACAAGTGACACTTGGAGGGACACAGCCTATCCTAGTTGTTGGGATCTGGGAACACAACCTCAATTCCCACCTCATTTTTTTTTTTTCCCCTCACAGCCCCTTAGGAGCCTCCACAAAAGCAGTGACAATGTGCCCAAACAAGAGAGAAAAACCTCATGCTGCTTTTCAAAGCCCCCGCGTTTCCTTTACCCTCAAAGGAGCCTGTTTTGCTGGTTTATTTACACATCCCTTATCTTTATGGCTGCTCCTTTATGATCCCCCATGTCATCTCCAAAGCTCCAAAGCAATCTTTTACAGTTGGGAGCTCGGGAAGGTCCAGCTTTGATCACTGGAGTCATCAGGCTGAATAGAACATTGTTCCTGCTCCGCCGAGAATTTTTTCCGACTGCGCTCGGGACACCGCAAACTTATTTTTAAAAACCCTGCAACGCTCAGCAGCTCCTCTACCTTGTTTTTCTGTGAGTTTTACAGATGCCGTGGGTTTCAGGAGGCACTTTGATGTTTTCCAAGCTGCCTGATTTATGAGAACAAAAAATACCGCTGCTCCCCAATTATTTTCTGTCGCCTTGTAACGAGGCTCGATGCACCAATGGAAATTCAGTCTAGGCACAAAGAATAACTGGGGAATGAGGGAATCAACGGCATCTCCCACAAGAGATCATTCTTCCAGTGGAAAAATCAACCTTTTTGATCTCTAACCCTCTGTACTTTTCCTGTAATATTTAATAAAGCTTCCATTTTCATTGGAAAACACACTTGATGGGGAATATGTAACTGGTAGACCTTTCTGTGTTATTTTAGTGCTGTTTATATTCTATTTTAGTGCTGTTTGAATGGAATTCATATTTTGTAGGTAAGTGCTGAAGATAAGTGGTGGCAAAAAGCAGCTGAGCAGTTCTGTGGATATCTCAGATTGCAGCAGATTTCAGATGGGGTTAAGATCCTGGCATTGCTGAGAGTCCAGGGTCTGTAACTCCACCAGCCAGCTGGCAGCTCAGTGGCAAAGCAGAAAACTCCTCCATTCACTGTTCTGGTGACACCCTGTCAAATCCAGCCTTTCCTAAAGTAAAAACTCTTTATGGGAAGTTGTTTCCTTGCTCCGCTTGCTGCACAGCTCAGACTTGTGGTCTGCAAGCAGCTTGGTGCCACAGCATCTCCAAAATCCACCTTTTCTTCCAGTCCAGAGTTTCAGTTTATTAATTAACATTTCCTAATGCTTCTCCTGCTCACAGTCCTTCTCATCCGTCCCACCCAAAAATTCTGGGATAAAAAAAATCTTGTTTCTTTTCTGCTATTTTGACCATGTTGATTTCCCCTCCATTAATTCAAACACATCTTTCACTTCATTATACCCCTAAAGGTCACAGTCTAACGTTTCCACAGCTGCTGGGCCCCAGAGCTTTGCTTTCTTCAGCTCTTTGTTGGCATCTCATTCCTCTTTGTCCTCAAATCAATCCCTGGGGGCATTTTTGCTCCTTTCCTGGTTTAGACTTCTCCCATTCCACAATAGCTTCCCATGTGACATAGATAAAATTCCCCTCTTCCCCACATCCTGAAAATCCACCTGTTTTGATATACAACTTCCACAAACTTCTCCCCATCGTGTTCACCTACAGAGTTCCCCCTGTGCGTCCCTCACTGTTGGATCTGAAATAATTCACAGCAGATCCAAAGTTTTCCTCTTTGTCCGTCCGACTGCAAAGTGTGTTGAGGACCTGCTGTGCTGCGATAAATAATTTGTTCTGACTATAGGCTGTGTTCAGCATCAGCATGGATAATAAGTGATTTATTTCCTGGGAAGCAGGCATTTTTCCAGGATGGAAATCTGGGATAACTTGAGGGATGGATGTGCCCATCTCCCTGCAGTGCCTGATGAGCTGAGACCAGATCTTGAACTTTTAGACAGCTGGAATTGTCTTTTCCTTCCACCTCTGTGGCAAGGCCAGAGCTTTTGAAAGATGCCAGGTTTATTTATTCCATGAAAATCAACTCTCCAAATGTATGTGAAGGTACCCCTGTCCTCCTGGAAGGATGAGAATTACACACATTAATTACCTGGTACAGGTGTGCATTTTAAATTACAATATCCTAAATAAATACAGGTCAGTCTGAGCTGTGCTGCTGAAGCTTTTTAGGTGAAATCCCATAGGAAATGCTGTGCTGTGTGGGATCCCAGGTGAGATTACACACCATGATGTGCCCTGTCCATCACACACATGGTTTAGTTGTTGGAAAAAATGTAAATTATGCACTGAAGATTGTGAACAAGTTTCTTATATAAACACAACCCATCTAGGACTGTAAAATAAGGTGTAGGATATATCTGCTGTGTTTTAAAGGTTCTTGCCTGTGACATTCTCTATCAAAGGTCAGCTTGGTTTTTCCTGTCAACATGGAAACTGTCCCAACAACCCTCACCAAAATACGGATTCACTAAGCTTGAAGGTTTAAAAGGCTCCCTCATCCACGATCACAGAATCCCAGAATCACCAAGGCTGGAAGAGCCCCTCAGGATCAGCCAGTGCCACCCCAGCAGCACCAGCAGCACCCAAACCCTGTCCCCAAGGGCCACCTCCAGACTCCTCCTGAGCACTCCCACAGACAGTGACTCCAAACCTCCCTGGGCAGCTCATCCCAAGGCCTGACCACTCTGCCAGGGAAATTTCCTTTCCCAGTCTCCAAGCTGAGCCTCCCCTGGTGCAATTTGAGGCCATTTCCTCTCCTCCTTTCCCTGTCCCTCCTGGCAGGGACTTGTGCAGAGCCACAAGGTCCCCCCTGAGCCTCCTTTGCTCCAGGCTCAGCCCCTTCCCAGCTCCCTCAGCCCCTCCTGGGCCTCCAGCCCCTTCCCAGCTCCCTGCCCTGCCCTGGACACGCTCCAGCCCCTCCAGGGCTCTCCTGCAGGAGCCACAACTGGACACAGCCCTGGAGCACAGAGGGACAATCCCTGCCCTGCTCCTGCTGGACACACAATTCCTCACCCAGTCCAGGTGCCAGTGGTGCCACCTGGGCGCCCCTGGGCTCGTGTCCAGCCCCTGTCACCAGCACCCCCAAAGTTTTTTACCTGTGCAACTCCAAAACATGAACAACCTGCATCTTACACCTCTGTCACTGCTGCTTCTTTCACAGGTTTCCCCTTTTCATGCTGAGATTTCAAATCCTCCTCTCCTTTTCACCATCACCTGTCATTTATTTAGCAAGATGGGAGCCAGTGATCAGCTGATAAAGAGCAAAAAGCTAAACCAGAATTATTTGGTGGCTGTACTGCCTCAAGCTGAGCAAAGCTGAAGATCAGGAGCAATTTCTGTCAACAGCACCTGGAGTTTTAAGAACTCAGCAAATTCTTGTCCACTGTTTCATTTTGAGGCTGGGGAATGAGGATCTGGTCATTCTTCTAGCTTTTTTTTTTGCAGATTTCACTCTAAACATTTCAGCTTATGTAGAAAAGTGCTTAAATCAAAGTTCCTTGTGAGAACAGAAGGGTTATTATTGATTTCTAAGACATTTTCAGTCTTTATGTGACATCTCGGGTGCTTAACAAATTTCTTGTATTTCTCTGTATTTCTTGTGATTGTAAAGCAATCACAGACAAAAGCTTTTCCTTGATGATATAATCATTATTTATAAAATTTAAACAAGCACTGAAGCATTTAAAGGCATGGTGTCCTCTCAAACATTTCACTGTTTATCAACCAAAAATACACCTGCAAAGGCAGAACCCCACACTGAGGTACAGCAGGAGGATAAATCACTGGGGTTGCCTCACTGAAACGTGTCTTTTTTGCATTTCTGCACAAAGAAATTTTTTTAAAATAAGATTTTATGTTCCAAGTCTAAGACCCTAAAAAAGGGAAGAGAGATTTATTATAAGTATTATTTTGGGTCATGATCAAGTCAAAGCTTTGGACATTTTATTCTGTCAAGAAAATAATTATATTGTACATTTGTTACATTTGTGATCAAAAATACAGTTAAATTTTATCCATTTTTGTTTCAAAATTATATTTTTAAGGTTTGGTGCCTTTTTTTTTTTTTGTGATTGTTTCAAGTTTCTTTGGATAATTTTTTAGGATTTTTTGGACTGCAACAACAGAACACAGCAGGAAACTACTTCAAGGACCAGGAACCCCGACAAACTTCCTTACAACAATTAATTTTCTGCCTATTCTTAGGGAAAAAGGAGTTTTAATCTAAAAAAACTAAGCTGGGAACAGTCCAGGGATCAATTACCAAGTGCCACTAATAGTGCCAGTCAACCAAACTCAAAGTGGGGCTAAAATAAAACATTGCCTCAAAAGGTTTTCTGGTTTTCATCCTATTTTTGTGAGAAAGTTTTACCATTTGCATAAGGAAATGAATCAGGATTGCAACTCCAACACCTCTTCCCAGATGCTGATACACTTTTGGCCTTCTCTGAAAATAAAATCTGCTTGAGAGACTGGAGGGGTTCAGGAAAGAACAGCTGGCATGGAAGTTTCCAGGGTGGGCAGCTTGGAGTGGATCATAGCTGAGCAGAAAACAAGGGGAAACTTTGGGGAAATTTCACAGGCAAGCTCAGAAAATCACACAAAAAAAGTTTGTCTGGTTGCCATTTTCCTTGGGGTATTAAAAATGAAATTAAAATCATTTCACCAGGAAAATTTATTCACTGGTCAAAATGCAAACCTCTATTTTATCCTATTTATTTTATTTTATTTTATTTTATTTTTATTTGTATCTATTTTATTATATGTTTATGTCAGGCTGTACAATTCTAGAGAGGAAAAGGCGAAATTTTTTTCATTATATATTTTACCCTTTTCTCTTAGTTCATGCTAAGAATGTATCTTTTAAAGTTATCTAAGTAGGTGCATTGTTATAAATATTCCTTCCCTAGAGATTATGGTAATATATTGAACAGATAATGATTTTTATCATATATTCTCAGTGCAAAAGTGCTAATTTTAGATAAGGAAAAGTTCATGATGTGAAACCAGATTGAACCAACAGTGAAACCCCTCAGTTAAAACAATGGAGATGAAATTAATCTGATCAGGTTGTCATATTGTCCCAGTCAAAATTTATTTTACTTTATGATTTTTGAGTCATGACAAAGAGAATGTCTGGGAGAATGACAAAGAGAATGTCTGGCTCTCTGAGCACAGACAAGTCCAGCTGAGGATCTCCACGAGAAAAACCAACCAGAAAGGAGCTAAATATGATTTTAAATGGTTTAAATTTTTAAACCAACCCTTGTCCCAGCACTTCAGTTTCACCAGAGGCAGCAGAAGGTTTGCAGAAGATGAAATTTGCCAAGCACCTTTCTCCCCAATGGGTGTAAAGAACTACAGAGGTTTTATCCCAAAAATCCCTCTTCATATCCAAGCTATATTTGTCCAGCGAAGGGTGACAATACCTAAAGCTCCACTCCTGTCACATCTTGTTCCCTTTCTGCCTGACCACACCTCCTGCCTTGCTGTGAAGCTCAGGGTGTTCTGGCCACACCATTTCCTACCCTGGTTTGTACAGGACAATTTCCTGCTCTTAGCAGGAGGCAGACATGCTCTGGTCTGTGATGGATCCAGGGGCATTTCAAACCACTCAGCACAGACAGGCAGAGTGAGCAGGAATTTCATTTCATGCACAGTCCTTGGGAGCTGCTTTTTCCCTGCTGACTCCAGGAACATGCACATGATTTCTGCCAAATTCTTTTCCATATTAACACCAAACTCTTCACCCTGTTACCAGGATGTTCTTTGCCATATTACCAGCCATGGGCAGGGACACCTTCCACTATTCCAGGTTGCAGTTTCACACCAAGGCCTTTATCATATTAAATCCAAGCCTTTTGCCATATTAACACCAAGTTCTTTTCCATATTACCACCAAGTTCTTTGCCATAATAACATCAAGCCCTTTACCACATGAACATCAAGCCCTTTACCATATTAACACCAAGCCCTTTGCCATATTAACACCAAGGCCTTTATCATATTAAATCCAAGCCTTTTGCCATATTAACACCAAGTTCTTTGCCATATTAACACCAAGCCCTTTACCATATTAACATTAAGTTCTTTACCAAATTACCATCAAGTTTTTTACCATATTAATACCAAATTCTTTACCATGTTAACATCAAGTTATTTGCCACTTTAACATCAAGTTCTTTACCATATTAACACCAAGCCCTCTGCCATATTAACACCAAGCTCTTTGCCATATTAAATTCAAGCCCTTTACCACATTAAATCCAAGCCCTTTACCACGTTAACATCAAGCCCTTTGCCATATTAACATCAAGTTCTTTAGCACATTAATATCAAGTTCTTTACCATGTTAACACCAAGTTATTTGCCATTTTAACATCAAGTTCTTTACCATATTAACTCCAAGTCCTTTGCCATATTAACAAACACATCCAGACACACTGAATGCTAAAATGATGCTCAAGCCTGTAATAACTCGCTCAAGTCATTCTTTCATCCCAAGGCGTTAAGGACAGCTCAGCTTTCAGATATTTGGCATTTAGTAAATTCCTTCCTAGTCAATTGACAAAGTTGATTTTAACTGTTTCATACAATAATCAGTAATTTTTATAATTTTCCTACACACATAAGGTGCCTCTAAAGGTAAAGACTTTTCCCTCCATCAAGCAAACAAACCAAAAAGACATCACCCCAAAACCTGCCTTGTTTTTCCTTGAAGAAAAGTGAACCAAAACTTATTTCAAAGTTCTCCGAGGTTCAGCATGTAAAACAGTAACATTTCTGTTTTTCATGGTCCTTTCCAGCCTTGGTCTCCACCTGTTCTCAAAGAACACAGGCTGCCTCTGTGGACTGTGTGTCTGAGGAGAGGGAAACAGGACAGGAGGCAGAAATAATATTCCAGACTGCTTTAATGAAATCTGCATAAATCAATAAAAAAATTCAGCTGAAATCAGGGCTTTAGGCTAATGGCTTGTTTGCCTCCTTGCCTGAGGAGCCAGGATAAAAAAAAAAAAAGAACTATTTGTTTTCATTTGAAATTCTATAAAAAGTAACAGACTGAATTATTGTATGTACATTGGAAGACTGAAGCCCAAGTCATCTGCTGCTGTTTTTGTCTCTAGGCCATGCCTCGTTTACTGGGATGAAATTCCTGGGGAAGTTTTTGGTCTGGTCTACAACTCTGCTTTATAAACGTGATGCCAGTTTGTACTGCACAACCAGCACCGTGCTACACTCCAGGCTTGCTTCCTCCCTCCTGTCAGCTGGTTATTAGGGAGTGCAGAGAGCATTGTGACATTTTACAGCCAGGGAAATAAAGAAGACATTTCTTTAGCAGCAAATCTCCTCTTTCCCCCTCAATTGAAAAAGAAAAAATCACAAGAAAACACAGACTTGGTTGGTAAATACACAGGCACTGTGATCAGAATGACCCTGGAAATGCCTCTAATACAATATAGAAGGGAACAAGGTTAGTTTAAAAGTGCTGTGGCTACTCCTGGTTCACAAAGGAAAGCCAGCTTTGTTCCTCTTCACAACCAGCGCCTCATGGAGAGAAAGATAATTTACCTCTGCCTCTCACGGCAGCATGATCCCAGTGTGAAAATAAAAAGAGAGGCAGGAGAAAAGGAGAGAGGAATTTGCACCACGGGCTTTGATTGTGATTATAAGGAAAAGCCAGACCTGTCGTAAACAAGTTGTGTGAAGGCACAGGCAAAGGTTGGAAGACAATGCCTGAAGTTCTCCAACTCAGAAAAGTTTACATTCTTTACACCTTCCACAGAAAACTGACTTTCTCTTCCCTTATACACAAAGGTAACAGGGACAGGATAAAGTTCCCGGCAGGTTTTCCCACCATGCCAATGAAAACTGACTTCTGCATTGGAAAAAAAAAAAAGACCAAGAGCTGGCTGAAAGTTCTGATTCCAACACTCTAAACAGCACTCTGGATTTCTACAGGAGGAAATCCCTCGCAGGCAAACAGTGACAAAGACAGGTTCAGCATCTGTCCCCCTCCCCAGCATATAAAAATCTCAGCCCCATGCATTACAAGCCCCACATTCAGTGCTTTACATCACTGGAAAGACCAAACCGTGACAGCTTTTGCTTAATTGCTGAGCTCCATCTATGTCAAAATCCAGGAAAAGGCACAATTTTATAAACATTTTTTTCTTTCACATACAATTTCTAAATCCTTAAGTTACCAAAATATAGGAAAAAATAGGAAAAACACCTACTCCTTAGCTTCCAGTTCCACGCAGCTCCCAAAGCACTGCTAAGCATGTATGGATTTTTGACAAATACCTCTTACCTGAAAAAGAGCAATGTTCAGATTCCTTACTAGATGTTATCGTCATGACAAGTCAAACAATCTTTTTTATAGAAGGTTGGGCGGCTTTTCAATAAAGCATGTGTGCATTAAAAAAAAACCCAAAAAACAACAATACAAAGAAAAACAGAAAAAATCCAGCACAAAACAAACCCCTCAGAGAGTCTCCTTTCCCTCGCTGTCAGTCAAAACCAAGTTGAAATAAGCCTGAGTTGGAATTACCTGAATAAAGAAACTGGAGAGAGGGAGGGAGGAGAGGGAGGGAGGGAGAAAGAGAAGGGAAAAAAAAAAAAAAGAAAAAGAGTCCGAGAGGAGACACAGTGATGTCAGCAGTGTGTGTTAAGGAAATCTACAGCTGAGCCCAGCAAACTTTATAACTGCACAGCTCTCAACACCCTGTTACGTGGTAAGCAAATACCTGCTTCAGAGGAAACTGGTTTACTTCTAAAGAAGTCAGTTAATCTTTGAAGAAACTTCAGCCAGGCTGATCAAAGTCCCTGAAAGGCCTTATTTCCTAAATAAATAAGGTTATGAGGGGTTGTATAACGCTAAGAAAAGAGGAAGGATAAAAAGTCAGCGTTATCGATCACCCCTTTCCTGTTGGCAAAAGGGAGATTGAAACTCATCTGAGATAAATTCAGGTTATGGTCGTCACACACTGAGCTGCAGCAGCTGAAATCCCTGACCACCAGATTTTCCAAAGTGTTTATCCACAACACTCCTTTCCTTTGATGGCTTTTCCCGGGATTGCCTGGGTGCCTTTCTGCTTTTGTTTCCCAGCTGCAGAGAGCACAGGCAGGGACGATGTGAGCAGGATGAAGGTACCTGGAAGGGTTCAAAGCCTGTGCACTGCCATTGGTACCACGCTGGAATTTGGTGGGATAACCTGGGAATGCAAACAGCAGCAGGGAAAGGGAAGCTGCTGCAGCACTAGAAAGGCTCATGTGATGCCGTTGGATATCATTATGCCGTAATTCCTGGGAATTCCAAACCCCAGCAAGCTACTCCAGGATGGGATAACTCAGCAGCACCTGCAGGCACATCCCGCAGTGCCTGGATAACTTCTTTCCCTTTCCTTTGGGAGAGGGAGCACATCAAACATTGGGCTGAGTCCTTCACCAGCCAAACTCTTCCCACCCCAAATTCCCAGGGAACGCACCAGCCAGAGCCAAATCCCTGCTAAACGGGGATCTAAATGCCATTAACAGATACTAATAATGCCATGATATGCGACCAGAGGAAAGCAGGGGCTGGAATTCTGCTGTCAAGGGCAGCATTCAGGCACTGCCAGTAGGCAGCAGCTGTTTTGCATTTAAAAGGGCAACACTTAGAGGTGATTTTTTTTTTTTCCACTTTGCCAGAGACTAAAGAATTTCACACGACTTGGATTGTTCCCCGAATCCATGAACCTGTTGCAATGGTGTCTCTTTCTCTATATTTGCTATGAGGGAGATGGCAACAGCTATAAATATATTTATATTTATATATAAAAATGCTTGTGAAGGTCTTTTTCTGCTCTCAGATGAGCCGTTCTGTTTGCAGAGCTTTGTCATGGGACGGAGCACCTATACCAGGAATTCTCTTTCACTATCCAATTAAATTATGCTCAGCTGGGATTATACATTATTAAAAATTCCAATTAAACCTCTCCCCTTCTTTCCTCTGGGTAAAGTTCGACAAACTGCCTTAATCATAAATGAATTATGTGCTATTCCCACACATCCCCCAGACCAAGATTTGTGGCAACATGGTGACCATGAAATCCACTGTAATGTGAGGGGCCTTTGGAAGATCATAATATGAAGATATCCTCTGAAA
The DNA here is from genome assembly GCA_013397195.1 of Hylia prasina. Taxonomy (NCBI): domain Eukaryota; kingdom Metazoa; phylum Chordata; class Aves; order Passeriformes; family Sylviidae; genus Hylia; species Hylia prasina. The sequence continues at coordinate 22,189 of VYXD01008560.1, read as the reverse complement.
GATGCACAACAATCCAGTTTTTAATCTTTTTACTAATGCTCTGTGGATTCTTATTCCATTCTGGAAAATAGAGCAGCAGAGCAGAGAGTAGAATTGGAGCTGCATGGGCATTTCCCAGCTTTGTGTGCATGATTTTAAAATGTAAATATCTTTCTTTGCAGAGTTTTCCACCTTAATCAAGTGTCACTTCCTTGTGGGTTCCCACAAGCTCTGGGGCTGTTCCCACACTGCTGCTGAGGTGGGCCAGAAGGAGAAGTTAATTTGTCCATTCATACCCACAAAAATGCATAAATTCAGGGGGTTTTCTTCATATTTACCTCAGCACCAGGGATTATAAATCTCTTTCCTTGCAGCAACAACCGGTGAGTTCAAAACTGTGGGCTAGAGATGTCGAAACACTGATCCAAACTTCTCCATTCAATGAAGCTGAGCAGGAAACCCCATGGTGATAAGAGGCTTGCTCAGGGCATTTTCAGATTTTATGTTGGCTCTGGATAAAGTTAAGTAAGGAAAAGAAACAATAAAACTGGATCCCTGGCAGAACAGTTAGCCCTACTCATCAAATCTGCACCTGCAACTTGATCCAAAAATCAGTTATTTTGCTGAAAAGTGCTTTTTTGGGTGTGGAGCATGATCCAGCTCAGAAGGATGTCTTCAGTGTGAATGGGGAAAAGCCACAGACACTCTTCAAGGCTTATCTCTTTTCCTCTGTTCCTGGGAATCCCCAAGTTATGAGTTAAAAATCAGACCCAGGATATAAAGAAATTGGCATTGTTAGAAAAACCAGAGAAATGGTTCTTGCACAAAACAAGTTCAGGATGTCCTGAGCAGGCAGAGGTGTCACCTGAGAACTGCTGAACACCCATTTGTGCTTTTACACAACCAAATCCATGTGTAAAGCTGAGCCTTGTCTTGTTAAACACAGATATTTGTGCTTTATGTACTCTGTGTTTTCTTCAATTGTTTGAAGACAGTCCTCTAGTTTTTGTATTTTTTCCAATGTGCTTTAGAGTATTCATCCATTCATCAAGCCATTCACCTGATTCTTACTGATGTAGTTCTTGATAAGAAGAGAATTGATAGGGTTAAAATTCATTACGGAGATTCCCATGAAATAAAGGTAAACATTGGACCTGAAGGTGCTGCAGGAAATGAAATTCATGGAATTATGGAATGGTTTGGGTTGGAAGGGACGTTAAAGCCCACCCAGTGCCACTCCTGTCACAGCAGGGACACCTCCCACTGTCCCAGGCTGCTCCAAGCCCCAATGTCCAACCTGGCCTTGGGCACTGCCAGGGATCCAGGGGCAGCCACAGCTGCTCTGGGAAATCATTTCCAGGGCTTGTCCACCCTCACAGGGAAGGATTTTTTTCCCAACATCCCACCTAAACTGGTCATTTTTCAGTGTGAGGCCATTCCCTGTGTCCTGTCCCTGCAGCCCTTGGCAATTGTCTCTCTCCAGCTTTCCTGGGGCTCCTTCAGGCCCTGCAAGGCCACCCTGAGCTCAGCCCAAAGCTTCTCCTCTCCAGGCTGAACAATCCCAGCTGTGCCAGCCTTTCCTCCCAGCAGAGCTGCTCCATCCCTCTGCTCATCCTGGTGCCTCCTCTGGGCTCTCTCCGGCAGCTCCACGTCCTCTCTGTGCTGGGTCAGGCCTGTGGGACAAGAATCGTCACACTCCAAAAAACCAGACACCACGTTCTCCCCACGTACATGTGCTCTTAGCATGCCCAGCACACATTTTTCCATCTTTGTTCTTTTGTCACATCTCTGTTGACAATCCAGCAGTGGCCACCCTGAGGAATTTACAGCCCATTTTCCCAGCCTGCTCCAGGTTAACGCCGTGGTTTGAGTACAAGCCCTCCACAATATGCTCTTTGCATTATGAGAGGTTGTGGCTGACACTGCTGCTCCTGGGGGAGATTTGTGCACATGGAAAGCAAATAACTGGAACAGGATTTTATTCTGCTTGATGAGCTTCACACAGAAGGATCTGGCTGAGAAGAGCCCAGCTCTGTTCTCAATGAAGAGAGCGGTGACCTCTGTGGAAACCCTGTTACCGCAGCTTTCCAAAACTTCCTCCCAAGGAGTCTGGAAGTGAGAAGGCTGCAGTTGCTGAGATCTGTCTTATCTGCTCACATTAAAGAAGGTGATTGTTCATCCAGCTGGCTCAGGGCTTCAGACCCCCAGCTCCACCGTTATCCTGTGAGGGATGGAAGGACTTCGACAGCTTCCAGACTTAAGTTTCTGGCCAGAATTTTTGCTTCTTGATGGCAGAAATACTGACATGTTGCCACCCAAGATAGCAAAAGGATTTCCAGGTAGCAGAAAGTTCTGGAGGAGAAACAGCCTCCTGAGAAAAGTCACTCATTCCCAGGCACATTTGGCTGCCTTCTCCCTGGCTGTGGAAATGAGCACCTTCTGGGTTTGGTTCTTGCTCAAAGATGGGGAATATTCATGAGCAGGAATTCAAATCCAAGCTGTCTTTCCACACCAGAGTGAAAATGACAGTGGACTTCAGATTCAAGAGGGATTTTAATTTCCCCTCCCCTGCCAATCTGGTCAAAATACCCAAAGCAGCAAAAATTCACCTCAGATTCCTGGAACTGGTCCTCGTATCTTTGCTTTGTGATACTCTGTGGTAGGCGCATGCTCGGTTTGCCACATCATGAGCCATCAGGATGCATGAACGCCCCCATGGGAAGTTCTGCTCGCATCTCTGGGAGCTTCCCAGCAGGCGAAGCTGCTTCCTGCAGCACTCCCAAAAGCAGAAAACTCTCCAGGTCCCTCAGGTCGTAGGTTGGATATTAGGAAAATGTTTTTTATGGAAAAAGTGATAAAGTACTGGAATGGTCTGCCTGGGGAGGTGGTGGAGTCACCATCCCTGGTGACTAAAAAAAAAAGATTTAACACCATTTCACTAGACCATGGCACTGAGTGCCACATCCAATCTTTTTTTAAACACCATCCCTGGATGTGTTTAAAAGACTGGATGCCATGGCTTAGTTGAGGTGTTGGGCTTGGTTGGACTTGATCTTGGAGGTCTCTTCCGGCCCTGTGATTCTGTGTGTGTTCTGTGTGTGTCATAGCTGTAATAGAGGTTGGATTTGTTGCCACAGGATTGGATCCAGGCTCATGGAAACTGTGCTCTGCAAGGCATAATCCTCAGTATTGTCCTCAGCTGCAAGCAGGATGCCTGGCCCAAGCAATGACCCAGGGTTATGGTCTAGAAGAGCTGCTCCAGGGGATACTGGAGAGGCAGGGCCGGAAGCATCCAGCTTCCAGTGAGAGCCACTGACCACAAGAAACAGAGGCAGCTTTTCCTGGTCTGTCATTTTCCTCCCCTTGACCCACGGTGGTCTCTCTCTTGGGTGTTCTGTGGTTTCTCCTCAAGTGTGAATTTCCCTAGTTAAGAGCTGCCCTGATGACCAGGAATCCTTCTGAGAGCTGCTGGAAAACCCCAGATCCTCAGCCTCCAGATCCTTCCTCTTGATGTGACAAGAGCATTCCTCAGTGCAAGAGAAACTTTCATCTTCAATTTCATTTATCTTCAGCAGCACACTTTGAAGGACTACAGTGGGAAGTGAAAAAAAAATCTCTTCTAATAAGATTTTAGTTTTTTGGATCGCTAAACCTGCAAAGTCCACTCTGCATTCTCCAGCCATGGGGTCACAATCTTTAATTCTCCAGCACATTTCTCAGCAGTGTCCAGCAGGTAGATTAAGTTCTTTTCCTTACCTTTAAAACTTCAGAGATATTTTAATGGAGCTTTGCTTTGGAATAATTTTAGAAATAATGGTTTATTTTACTTGGAAACTTCTTTTCATGACCACCAATAAGAGCCCTACAAAAATACCTGTTTGGAACTTTCTGTACTGAATTTCTTTGAGCTGTGACTATTTGGGACAAAAATGTGGCATTACTGTTACCAGTTTCAGATAGCCAGACTAGATGGCCTCTCAGGAAGCAGCAGTAAAAAGGCAGAGCAAATTAAATGAGCACCTTTGTGCATTTTAAAATGTCTTCCTGGAAAAATAACTTGTGGCTTGAATGAAAGGAACTGAAGTGTGTACTTTTGCCAAACTTTATCCAAGAGGATTAAGAAGTGAGCCTACAGACAACTCCTGAGGTTGACAGAGCTTGGAACACTACAGAAAGTGCACGAAAAGAGGGTAATAAAGGGAAGGGCACAGAGTTTTCAGTACAGGGTGTGTGTACAAAGGCTGTCCTGAAGTTTGCTATCACCAACAGAGATCATGGCACAAAAAGATATGGAAAGTGATCTTCCAGACACCAAGGGCAAACATTTGTCCAGACAGGGCTGAAAAGGCTCAACTTCAAGACCAAATTTCTGTAGAAAGCAGAGTTGTCATCGTTGATCTGCAGCAGGTTTGAGAGGAAGTAGAATCCAATCCATGGTATGACAGGGGCAGCAAGTGACGGCTCCATGACAGGAAGATGGACAGGGGTGCTGGCTGCACCCGCTGTCACCAGGATTGCACCACAGTTTCCATCACAACCTCCTATTTTCATGTGCCATGAGCATTGCAAAATGCTGACCTTTGGGGCTGCATTTTTCCATGCTTGCTCCCTGCCCCAAAGGTGAATTCTTTCAGAAATTCTGAGCAGAATCTTTTCAGGGACCATGGCTATTATTTTTGGCTGTTGCCAGGGTGGCTTGCCTGGGGCAGACTGAATAACAACTGGTTTGTTCCTCTGAGCTACAATAAATCCCACCATCCATCATGTGAAGGAGAAAATTAAAAGCATGAAAAAGAAATCAGAGCTCCCCCAATGTTAATGTTTGTGAGGACTGTTTAGGCTTGCAAATGGCAGCAGGTGAAGAAAAGAGAGATTTAACTGGGAGATACTGCCCTGACCAAGAGTCTCCTTTAATGACAATTAACTCCACAGTATTTATATCAGGAGTTGGTTTCAGGGAAAATTATTGAAAAGTGGTGTTAAATACAATCTTCAAGATACCAGGAGAGGAGGCTGGGTCTGTTTTGTCCTTCTGAGTGTCTCTAACATGGGACACTTGCTTTTCTCAAGCAGTTAATTAAGAATTGAAGGGTTGCACATTCCCAACCATTGCCCTAGGCTGGGTCAGTCAGTGTCAAGGGCATTAAATATTCTCCATTTCTCAAAAGCGGGACACATGAAAGAACCTTAAAACATGGATACAGATGCTGAAGTACAGGTACCCATGGCTGAACATACTCTCTAGGGGATTTAAAGACCACAGACTTTAGGATTAGGATTTAGTATTAGGATTGAGATTCTGAGCAGCACTGAAAGCCACAAATAACCCCAGAACAAAACCCCATGTCTGCTGTTAGGCAATCTCACCCAGGTGGCCTCATTTACCCCCACACATTCTCCTGATTTTATCACCCACAGAAAATATGTCTGAAAGTTACTGTACAGACAGGAAAAGCCAGTCTCCCTACGGGCCCCAATAAAGACTAGAGCTGTCCAAAGGTCTCTGGGAGTACAAATGTATTTGTTCCAGTAGGTCTGGTCTGCGAGGCTGCACATCCTCCAGACTTCAGCTTCATCTGGGGACACGNCAGGGACACCCAGGGCTGAGGCCCCTCTCCCTGGGGCTCCTCTCCAGGCTGAGCAGCCCCAGCTCCCTCAGCCTTTCCCGGGCACGGAGATGCTCCAGGCCCTTGCTCAGCTCCAGGAACTCCTGTCCCTGCTTTGCTGAGGAGCCAGGGCTGGACAGAGCACCCAGAGGAGGCTCCAGGGCTGGGCAGAGGGGCAGGATCAGCCCTGACCTGCTGGGAATGCTCATCCTGATGCCCTCCAGGCCATCCGCACTCTGCTGGCTCATTGCCCACCAGGACTCCAGATCCTTCTCCTCAGAGCTGCCTTCCAACATTTTTCTTTCCAAATCATTGTATTTTACACCCAATATTGTTCCAACTTCAGCTTTTAAGTGCCTGATTATCAACTTTTATTGACTATGTCATTCAGTTCACCAAAACACACCGTTCATGCTCTGTCCTGATACATCCATATTTGACATTGAATATAACACTTTATGCCACACTTTTAACCTCAAGCACCACAAAATGCCTGGCTAAGACAAAGCTTACAGGGTTCACATAACAATCTGCTTGTTTTATAACTTCCTTTTTCTAGCTGCAACTAATGCATCCACATGCCAATTATTGCTAAATAATTCCTCCAGGTTTCTTTGCAACCTAAGAATATCTGGCAGATCTGCAATTGCACCTGCAGGTGGACATTAACATCAGACTTGCAGTGACTTTGTTCTGTAATACATCCAGGTTTTATAATGCCTGATAAAAACCATAAAGCATGATGGTGAAATCAGACTGGTTTGTCATTCACTAAATTTAGGAATCTTTGAATCTATGAAGCAATTGTTTAACCCCATAAACCCTCACGGCTCTGTGGTGTAAGAGTCCAAGCAGAGCTTTCATCAGTGCATTAAACAGCTTCAAACTGGAAAAGTGTGGGTTTAGATGGGATCTTGGGCAGGAATTGTTCCCTGGGAGGGTGAGGAGGGGCTGGGATAGAATTCCCAGAGCAGCTGTGGCTGCCCCTGGATCCCTGGCAGTGCCCAAGGCCAGGTTGGACATTGGGGCTTGGAGCAGCCTGGGACAGTGGGACGTGTCTCTGCCATGGCAGGGGTGGCACTGGATGATTTTTAAGACCCTTTCCAACCCATTCTACAATTCCATGTTTTTCCCTGGGTTTTTTCTCCTTCCCACAGCATATCTCAGCTGAATCCCTGACAATGGACTCACAGGGAGTGCCTGCACTCTCCACACTTTTCCATGTATTTCTTGGCTTCTGAAACCTTGGCCACTGCAACATTCTCTCATTTGAAGCCACTCTGACTCTTCCCCCTGTTCTGTGAAGCCTGTTGACAATTGATTTCATCAGGACAATGAATTATACCTCTGGATTGCTTGGAATGAAAGGAACTCTTTTCCTCAGGGTTCATTCCACTATTTTCTTTATTCAGCTACCTCAAACCTCCACTTGCTCCAATACATCTTTTCAGATTTTTGTGTCCCTCAAAGGCCAGCTGTGCTATTTATCCCTTCTTGGAGTATCTCTCCTTTTAACTCCTTGTTGGAGCAGAGTTTTCTGCTGGAGGAACTGAATCCTTTCAAACCTGTCCACAGTGCTTGCATTGCAGGGAGGAACTGCAATCTCCTAAAGCTGGCTAAGGCAGGCTTCAAAATATTTCTTCACCTTTGGGCTATGTGGTTCATCACTTTTTTTTGTTTTTTTCCCTTCTAATTGTTGGTATTATTGGCCCAACTGCATTTCCAGAGAAGTTAACCCTTAGGACACTGCTCTGCACCTTGCTTTCCTCATCTTCCCTGAGATATCTCCCTGCTTGTCCAGTCTCAGAGTGATTTTCTCAGCACTCTGCAAGTTACTTTTACTTCTTTTGTTTCCCTTCAGCCCTGGCTTGTTTACATTTTCCCCGCACTGCCTTGTTTTATTGCTCATCTAGACCGTCATTAACTATGTGTACTTTTCAATAACTTCCTTCACTTGGTTTTTTATCACTTCCTTGAATATATCCCAGCAGATCTGCAGGGAGATTTCTTCATCCTTGCCAATAAGTGGCCTGAAAATCACCCTGCCACCCTCTTAGAGGACTGGCAGGAGCTATCCCTTAACTTGGATACAGGAGGTTTGAGGTGCTTCCCACAGGTGAATCAAAGCAGGAAAAAACCTCTCCTGTGACCAAAGCCAAAAGATTTCCACTGAATAAGATTCTACTGAGCCAGTTGAGGTGGGGGATGACAACTCAGAGAGCCTCTCAGGTGGGTCTGTCTCAAAAACCACCCAAAATTCTCACCTGGATGGTGGAGATAGGCTGGGTTTGGACAGCAAGAGGGCAACACCTGGTCCTGGCCACACCGTGGGCCCTGATGTGACTTTTTTCCTCCCTGCTGCCCTAAAAGAGAGGAAGAACTGCCCCCTGTCCAGGAGAACTCATTGAGTCACACTGATTTTTTTTTCCTGGAGCTTGGCCCTCAGGCCTAGGCCATGGAAAGGGCTCTGGATTTCCAATAAATTGAACCTCCAGGAATCTGGAGCTATCAAAACTGAGCGAGACAATTTCATTCCAGCACTGGCAAGACAGTGTTTGGACGCAGCACATTACAAGATGTCCTGCCAGTTCTGGGTCTGGGAGCAGACTCCAAAGCAGGTGAATCCTTCCTTAACTGGAGCTCCACAGCAAGGAAAACATCTCACAGAACTCGAGCAAAGATGAAACCAGCTGGCTGATGGAGAGGGCTAAGAGAAATGGTCTTCTCTAAAGAGCTGCCAGCAGTTTCTGAAATGAAGATCAATTAATTTAAAGTAATTGCAGTCTACATCTGCACTGGGACAGGCACCTGTGTATAAATACAACCTGAATTTGTACCCACACACTGGTACTCAATGGCAGAAGTGTGCACACAGAACAGAGGTACTTTCTAGAAGGCAGCTTTTCACACATTCCTTGGCAGACTGGATCACTTTCACCTCCTGTGACCCCAGACATCGTGGTGTTGGAGAAGGAAAGGGCTCTTTGCTTGTCTTGGGTTTCTGGAACAGCCTCACACAGATTCCCATTTTTGTATCTCTGTTCCTGACATATTTGCCAATCAAAGTACCTCTCTATCTCCCTCACTCTTCTTATCTCAAGAGCTTTGTTATAAAATAAAGGAAGTTGGGCTGGATGGTGTTGCCAAATTTTGAAAAGCTTCTGCAAAACTCTACATTTTCCTGTGGTGCTGCAAAGCCCATATTTATCTAATACACTGTCCAGAGTCCAAAGGAGCTTCTACAAAATTTCTGGTAAAGATTATTTGTTTTCAGAATTGATATACATGCCAAAAACAATGTACTGCATTTATCAGCCTGGAACTGTTACAATCTTTTCAGCAAATAATATCCCAGTTTCTGAAAAAAGGCCTAAAATGTGTATCTAATCCAATTGTGTCACCTCTCATTTCCTTCAAAGAAGGGGGGAAAAGGCAAAGCTAAGCCTGAAATTCTGGTTTGAATTAACTGCCACTTTATCTCTAAGTGACCTCTTTGTGCAAAGCTATTACTGCAAACACAGTCTCTGAATCATTTAGTCCTCTCCAACCCCTGAAACACACAGCTACAAGGTAATTAATGCTAACAGCACTATCATCTTGCATTTGTGTAGGGCTTCTCATCCAAAATATCCAGCTCCTGGCAGAGTGATCCTTTCCCTGGGTGGGCTCCTAATGTGGGTGCTGCATCCAGCATTGCAAAGGGTAAAGGGGGCAGGAGGGGGATTTTACACTTTAATTCCAGTGCCACTGTTAAAGAAAATAAACTTCCATAAGGTGCAAACCAGCAGCCAGAGCCCTGCAGCGCCACACAGCCATGGAGAGAAGGACATGAAGAATATTCCAGGTATTATTCTCAAATCCACTCTGTTCTCTCTGGCAGCATGGAAGGACCTAAATGTTAGATGTGTTCACACACTCTGATAGAAAACAGAGGGCTAGGAAAAGTATTTAAACAGAGAGCCTTGGTTATTCAAGATATGATGGAGCCCTGCTTCTAACCAGGACAATCTGGTGTGGTAAAAGCTTAATTGGGATGATTTAAAAACTCAGTTAATTTTCTTCATTGGAATAAAGGCAATTTAACCTCATTCCACTATTCCTTGTGGCCAGCCATGCCAGCCCCTCACAGTCTACCCACTCTGCCATGCACCACCCCCAAAATACCTTTTTGTCCATTTATTCTTGGTCCTTCCTCAGCAGCCAGGGGCTCCTCTTCCCGATGGCACCTCCTGAGAGTGTTGACAGTCATCTGCTGAGGGTTGGGAAGCTCATCCCAGCCCTGTGCTGGTGCTGAGGCTCTGTCCTCCCTTCCAGCCCTGACTGCTCCTGCAGCTCCCTCACTCCCAGCTGCTGCAGCAGGTTGAGGTGGCGAGCCCAAGGGCTGGAGAGCAAAAGAAGAAAGAAGAGAATTTATACTTTGGTATTTTGGAAGCTGGAATCCAGGGAGAAGCTTAAGAACGTGACTTGAGGCCAAAACGTTTGGCTCTCCAGTTACAGAGCAGAGAGAGGCAGGTTTATTCCTATTGCAACACTGTGGCCCGTGTCCTGTAGGAATTTTCCAGCATCATGGATGTGTGGTGGGCTCAGAGGAACCTCTCCTTCACTCATCTGCTTCCTGCAGCTCTGTGGGAGGAAAGTGATATCAGAGGAATCAGCAGCACTGCACGAAACTTGTCTGAGATGGAGCTGTGTATGGAAGGGCCTGGGAGTTATTCCTGGGATATCCCGAGGTTACAGCTCCTCCTGCCACTGTCCTCCTCAACTGTCCTTCCATGCCCTCATTCCAGCAGAATCATTCCCTCCAGCTGTTAATTTGGCTGCTATGTCATTTATTCCAGCTGCTGAGGTCGAGAAAGAAAATTTTAAAAAGCAGCATCTCACTGAAAACAGATGCAGGCTCTGTACGAAGCAGATAAATTAAGTACATAAAGCATGGTTTGTTTACAGTGCTGATTCTTTGTAAAGTTTTGGTGGTTTTATCCTTGATATTAAAATTCCAAGTATATTATATCACTTTATTTTTGATGCATCTGGATTCGGGAAATAGCCCATTGGCATTTCTCAGGAATACTGTCAGTGAAATGGACTAAAAATTTACCACAGAAATGACAGTACAGAGAAAAAAACTGTCCTCGGCTTTTACCCCTATAGGACAGACACAACTTTTCTGGCCTCCATTTCTCCACGGTCACTCACAGTTCTGTGCAATTTTTCTCTATATCCAAGATGCACACATTGATTACATTGGAGCAAACCAGGGACTTCCAGCATGGCTCTGTGTGCGCACACAGGGATACAGATACAAGGAGAGATCACAGGGACACAACTGCAAGGAGAGATCACAGAATCATCAAGGTGGGAAGAGCCCCTCAGGATCACCCAGTGCCACCCCAGCAGCACCAGCAGCACCCAAACCCTGTCCCCAGGGGCCACCTCCAGACTCCTCCTGAGCACTCCCACAGACAGTGACTCCAAACCTCCCTGGGCAGCTCATCCCAAGGCCTGACTGCCTGACTACTCTTGTAGAGAATTTTTATTTTTTTTTTCCTCATATCTAATCTGAACCTCCCCTGGTGCAATTTGAGGCCATTTCCTCTCATTCTTTCACTTTGGACCTGGCAGCACAGCCCGACCCCCCCGGCTGTCCCCTCCTGGCAGGGACTTGTGCAGAGCCACAAGGTCCCCCCTGAGCCTCCTTTGCTCCAGGCTCAGCCCCTTCCCAGCTCCCTCAGCCCCTCCTGGGCCTCCAGCCCCTTCCCAGCTCCCTGCCCTGCCCTGGACACGCTCCAGCCCCTCCAGGGCTCTCCTGCAGGAGCCACAACTGGACACAGCCCTGGAGCACAGAGGGACAATCCCTGCCCTGCTCCTGCTGGACACACAATTCCTCACCCAGCCCAGGTGCCAGTGGCCTCCTTGGCCACATGGACTAAAGCTGAGCCAGCTCTGTCTCTATCAGAGCTCACTGGCTCCCCACCAAACACTGATGTTTTTGCTCTTTGTTTGGAAGAATTAAGACAAACACATTTGTTTTAGCTCAGTGCAGCAGGCAAACTTGAGCCCACATCCTCTGAGGTGAAAACTGATCTTCTGTTGAAACCACCTTGCCAGTGTTTATGGTTCAATGAAAATACAACAATGCACAGAGTCCAATAACCTTGAAAACTCGAATGAGAAGTGCCTGTGATTTTCAGGTGTCAAAGTTAACCAAGGAATGCTCTTTTCAATTTTTTAAACCTACTGAAGCAGTCTTCTCTTAGGGAAGACAGGCAGAGAGTTTGTGGTGTGCCAGGGCCAGCAGGATTTAGAATTTCTTAAGAGTTCCAGGATTTTGTACCTCAAGTTATATTAAACAAAAATTGTGTATGGAAGAGTATCAATGTCTGCATTGATACATGCTGATTTTCAGCTCAGGAATATGAAAAAATAAATAAATTACAGCAAAAATGGTTTGGCAGCAAATCCACCTTCAAACACCATTAGGGAGATGTGATGAGGAAAGAGTTATGGTCAAAGCCAGAGCATGACAAGTGCAGGATTTCATGTTCTATGTGTTTATACAGATTTTCATCTCCTTCTCCAGATATCCTGGCAATCACTGCAGCTGGGGATCACTCCAGTTTGGGGTGGTGGTGGGGTTTGGGGAGGGGGTGGTGGTGGATCCTCACAGCACAGGCCAGCCCCGACACCGATCCTCATGCTCTGTTTTGTTTTTCTGCACAGGACTGAGATGGCTCAGTCATTTTGCCTGATTTCTGTGCAAACTGAGATGTGAAAAGGAAAAGCCTCTCACTTTTCTCGGCGCACAACATGGGCCAAGACTTCTCTTTGCACAGTTCTCCTTGGAAAACTTGCAGAAATGTTCACCAAGAGGGATATTTGGCAGATTTTATTTTAAATGTAGCCACCTGGTTTCCTGTGTGCTGCACAACTCTGAGATTGTGCTTTTTACTGATGTTAAAAGAATTCAGGAAAGCCCTCACAGGCACATTCTTGTGCTCTCTGGTAATCCAGGGGTAAAGAAACAGGGAAGAGTAGGACGCTCTGATCTTTTAGGTTCCTCTAAGGCAAATCACCAAGAATCTGTAAGTAGATTTTTTACTGCAGCCTCAGAAATTGCTGTGGCCTGACTGGAGATGTCAGGGCTTCCCATTCAGTCCTTTTGGTCCACCATGCTTTATGGACAACTTGAAAGGATGTGCTTGTGGGGGCATCCAAAATTTAACTCTTGGGAGCACAGGAACTGAGGAGAATCCTTCAGCAGATTCCTTTCACCACATACTCCTTTTGTGGGAAATAGGCCAGGCTTTTGCAGTGGTACCCATGGTTTATGTCAGCTCCCAGCTGATTTATATTCTCCTCCAGAAAATGGGATCCTGAATGGTTCTCTTCAGCCACAGAAGGATCTTCCTTAAGAGCAATTCCAGACCAGGCAGAAGCAGAGTTGTGAGGCTGATTTGTTCCAAACTGATTGGAATTACAAGGCCAGCTGAGATTGTGGATCACAAAACCAGTGTTTGCATCACTTCAAAAAATTACTTCTCTGCTTGATTCACACTGATGGAGGGAAATGCATTGCCAAGAAAATAATTTACTGAAGTTTACTTTCAATAGTCTGACTTGTGAGTGGTTAATGAGGCTCGGTTGATCAATACGGATTTTCCTTGTGGAGAAATTAATTCTTTCCTATTTGTATTGGAACAACTGGCATTGCATTTCCCATAGATCACTTGGAAATAAAATCAATTCTTTAGTCCACTCCTGTAGGAAATAAAATTTTTTATTAGCTTGTCTTCTCCTTGTCACCATCACTGGGCAATTGTTTTCAGCTAAAAGTGCACTTAATGAGGCTGTAGTGTAAAGACTCTGACAGATCCACTAACTGCAAGGGTTGTTATAAAGTGCCTTTTTCTGCTTCTTGTGAAAGCCAAAACTCAGTCCCAGTGTGGCATCCTGGCAGGCAAACTCAAGAATCCAAAGGAGACTTCAGGAAAAAAAAATGAAGTCTTGTATTTTTACTGATCAAACCACACCATGCGTTCCAAAGAGAAAAAATCCTGCTCTGATTTTCTATAAGACATGGTGCCAGTGGTAAGCCTTGTGACTGAAAGCACATGACAAAGCACTGCTGATATCACAAGGGTCAGGATTCCGCACTCATTTGTCAGCAAACCGTCCATCTTCAAGCTCAAAAGTTGTCTGTGATGTGAAGGAAACCACTGTGGTATTAAACCCTTGGTTCAAGTACATCATCTTCTACAATGTTTAACATGTTTAACACCTCATTAAGACTCTGATTATGTATGAACTATATTCTGGCTACTTTTTAACCATTCCTGGTGAGAAAAAAAATCTTGAAAATGTACACAGGGTCAGTGGTTTTGTAATCACAGGGCAAATTCCTACCCTTGAGTAATTGCCCTCAGAGTTCCTGCATCCTTCTGCAGCGACTGGAGGTCCAGAGGTTAACTGAGGGTCCAAGCAGCTCCTCAGAGGTGCAAGGGGACAGTTCCTGTTTGGTGGCTCTGGCCATGGCCGGGGTGGCACAGGGCGCTGCTTCAGGCCTTTCTCTCAGGATAAGCTGATGTCTTGGGAAGGCTGACCTGGAACACAGACTGGACAGAGCTCAGAGAATAAAGTTGATATTTATTAAAAGGCTTTTAAGGACACACCTTGGGCAGGACAAGAGCCTGGCCAGAGCTACACCCAAGGTGGACCGAAAATGGTCACAAAATGGACAAACGGTCATGAGGTCTCACATTTGCACATTGGGGTTTAATTGTACAATTCCAGCTCCAGGCTGTGAGGTCCCATCTTTCTTGTTCTTCCCTTCAGCCACCCTTGTTTGTGCTTTTGGGCCTGAAAATTTGTCCCAGTTGTTCTTGGTGTGCAGCAGGAACAGGATTTGTTTTGTGTCCCTGCTCTGTGCAGAGCTGAGTGACACTGAGTGTGAGCTCAGAGCTGCACCCTGGGCAGCACAGAGTCTGAAACACATCAAAGATAAAACCTTAGGCATCAAAGCAAGCACCAGGCAAGAGAGCTGGGGAATTCCATCACCAGTTCAAAATTGTGGATCATGGAATGGTTTGGGTTGGAAGGGACCTTAAAAATCACCCAGTGCCGCCCCTGCCATGGCAGAGACACCTCCCACTGTCCCAGGTTGCTCCAAGCCCCAGTGTCCAACCTGGCCTTGGGCACTGCCAGGGATCCAGGGGCAGCCACAGCTGCTCTGGGCACCCTGTGCCAGGGCCTGCCCACCCTGCCAGGGAACAATCCCTGCCCAAGATCCCATCTAAACCAACTTTCTTGCCATTTAAAGCCATTCCTCCATGTCCCATCATTCCATCCCTTGTCCCAAGTCCCTCTCCAGCTCTTTTGGAGCACCTTTAGGCACTGCAAGGGGCTCTGAGCTTTCCCTGGAGACTTCTCCAGGCTGAACAATCCCAACTCTCCCAGCCTGGCTCCAGCACAGAGGTGTTCCAACCCTCTGATCCCATTAGTGGCCCTCCTGTAACTGCAGTGGACTGATTATTTAATTTGACAGTTTTCAAACTGTGCATCCTGTAACCTTTAGCTACAAAACCCAAGACCTGACTCTCATGCTGAGGTCCTGGAAATGTCTCTCAAATAACATCAGAAATAATTGGAAAGTGCAGAATTATAGTTTGCACAAAGGAAAAAAAAAATAAATGAGGGTATAGTGATCAGATTTTCTCAGTGTCAACATGAAGATCAAGGTCAGAAAACTGAGCCAAACATCCTCAGCTATCTTTTAATACAAGGGGCCTTTTTTTCTTGTAGTGCTGCCACAGCAAAACAGATGCTAGAAATTCTCACTCCAAAACTCTTTGCTATTCATCCAGTTTTAGAGCTGTGGTGAGGTTCCAAGTTAAACTCACAAAGGAGAAAGAAATATGCTGGTGTTTGCCTTGTAATATGAATTTTCCATTGAAGATGTGGTTGAATTAGCAGTTCATTTTTTAACTATTGCTTTAATTTGCTCCTTGTGGTCGAACTCTTTTTTTTTTTCTTCTCTATAAAAGTCATGCTTCAGTCTTGTGCCTTTTCAGACAACTCAATGTAAAAATTTTTAAAGGGAAGGGAACTGTCTAATTAAACGTCTGTAAAGTGGCTGTTGAGCTTCATTTGTGTGGAGTAAAAACAAGTAAGAGAAAATGTGGAGGAATGTGCTGCTGATTGAAAGTGGATATACCCACCTTATTCTCACCCACGGGCAGGAATATTAAGGTGTTGGAAGTGACTCCAAGTCTAGACATCCATTATAGGTTTTGTATTTTCAGCCACTCTTTTAAGTTTGTGCCTGGAGTGTGTGCACACACACTGGGACATTTAAAGCAAAGCAGAAGGAAACATTTTTTTTCCCTCCCTTTTTTCCCCCTTAGCACATGGAAAGTAAAGAGAATTGTGTGTTTTTTCATTATAAACTTGCCCATGTTTTAGTTACCTCCCTGTGTTTTAGGGCTTCTGCTGAGGGCTTTCAAATCCTGGGAAGCACGTTGGACATTTTGAATTGTGGATCTTTTTCCAGGAGCTAATTCTTAAGGGATTCAAGGCTGGTGGCTCCTCTTTAGCTGGACAACCACCGCTGAATTTTAATCTTACCGTCAGCATTGGCCACTTGGAATTCATGAGAGGGACAAATGAAAGTCACGATCCCTTTTTTTACTGGAAACTAGTGGAAAACAAGAGAGGTTTAAGCATCCTGGAAAGAGGGCAAGCTAGCAGGAGGAAACACAGAGAGGAGGCAGCAGGCTGAGACTCTTGAAGCTGAGCAGAAAAGATGGAGTAAAGCTCCAGAGCAAGGCTGTGGATTTGGAAAAACTGGGAGCAAAGCTGGCTTTTCCCTCTGTTTGCAACAGTAGTTGTCTGACTCTGTGGAACAGGAGACAAATTTCCAACCTGCCCTATCCCAGGAAAAGCTGCCACAGACATATCCTGAGTGCCAAGGCAACGTGGAGAAACCTCAGGTGCTCTGTGCAGACCGTGGAGAAATGAAACTTTTAGTGAGGGTGAGGCTTTTCACAAACGGCAGCAGCTATTGGAGATTCAGTGAAAGACCCAGCAAACCTTAAAAAATATCCCAAAACATCCAGAGGATGCTTTCCCAGGCTGTGGGAATGATGCTAGACAGGAACTCACCGAACAAGAAAGACCCTTTAATGATGCCCAGATAAAGTTGCCTAGGGGTTCTGTTTTTCTTGCCTAAGGCAGCACCAGAGGGAGCCCAGATAAAGTCCTCTGGGTGGTTTGACTGGGTTTTTTCACAGGTTTGGGTTCTTTTCTGCATTTCCCAGATGTTTAAAAGTTTCCTGCAATCTGCAATGCTGCTTCAGGATCTTTCTTTCCCAAGAAATAGCTGTGCACTCTCAGAAAGCTTCCCTTAACTCGATTGCACTGGGGATTTTAAAGGATTGTCGAGTTCAGACTGTGCTTGAAAGTTTTTTTTTCCCCCCTTTCTCAGCGTGCAGCTGCCAAAGGGGAGTGTGAAGGGAGAGCCAGACTGCCCTTGTACCATGAGCACAGAAGTTAATCGACTTTTAACACTCTTTATCAACTTTTTAAGTGTTTTTAAACACCACTTTTTCAGCCACCCCTGCCACAACATTTAACCTGGGAAGAAGCAAGACAGTGATTCAAAATATATGAAAGCAGCACACAGTGCAGCAACTTGTGAGGTGAAAAATATCATTTTATTAAAAAATTATTTATAAAAGTACATTTTTCAAAAGAAACATCTGCTACCTTTCCTATCATCTGTTCTAAGGGATGAAAGGTCCTGCATTTATAACTGTATAAATAAATTAACAAAATACAGCTTCTTTTGCTTTCAAAACTTAATCCATGTTTCTGATACATTTGAATACTATTCAAAACCATTATGTCTTAATTTAAATTAGGTCAATTATACATCCCTAAGCAAAATAAAAATTCGTATAAGAAATGTCAGATAACCTTGGCCCCTGAATACCACTCAGAACCACCTCAGAAACCCCTGGTTCTGCATTCCCCTTTTAAATGTCTGTCCATTCTTCTGCAGTCCCAGAAATCAGGGATATCCATCACAAAATGCTCTTGAAAATCTCCTTTCTAACTCTTTCTCAACAGTTAGAAAGGAGATTTTTCAAGAGCATTTTGTGATGGATATCCCTGATTTCTGGGACTGCAGAAGAGTTGAAGGCTGGCCACTCTCCTGGCAGTGCATTTCCAACCCAGGAATCCTCTCCTGGCCCTTGTAGTCCATAGGTTCAGCTCCCATATTTTATTTTTCCCATTCAAAAAACTCGATTATGTTTTCTTTTAGTGCAACTCTGAACACGGATGATCATATACAACTGGTCCTGCTTTCACCAGAAGCAAAAGGGTGCCCTCATGCCTGGTGATTCTGACATTATTGGAGTGCAAATAAGCAGAGCTGCTCTCAGGGAGCTGCAACACCAGCCCAAGTGGGGAGAAAAGCTTTAAGCAGATTTTCAACCACTTAAACTCCTGATTCAGCACCCAATTTGAGCAGGTATTTCATGTGCACTTTCATGCATCAACAAGAGGCAGAAACTTTCACCCCCCTCACTGAGGATCCACTAAAAGTCACACAGATATCAGTTTGAATTCAAGCACTATTTTTTCTGTGACTATTAAATCTGGACTAGTCATGATTATGTTCTCAAGATTTTAGTGAATTCGTGGCTTTATGGCTACACGAGGTGCACTTTCCTTTTGCCATAAACAGGATTTTAAGAGCCACTTTGTCAGCTTTGCAGATCTGAGTCTTTTACAGCCAGCATTTAAATCAAGAGAAATGAGAGCTGTGAATTTAAAGGTGTATTTCATGTTTAATGGAAACCAAATGGACATATATATATAAAAATACGTTTGAGGATAAATGTTCCCGTAGAAATGTCAGGTTAGAAATCCAACGGTGCAAAGAGGTGGGGCAGGGTTCATCTCCTGAATGGTTTTCTGTGCACTGAACCCACTCACAGGGACTTGTTTTGGTCAGATTTTCCTCCCCACAACTTTTGTATAATTGAAAATTTGCTCTGTCTAAAGTCAATCTTCTTTTCCATAACACAAACACCTCGTTCACACCGATTCTCTCTCGTTTTTATCTCCTTGATATTTTTCAGCACTCTTTGGCTGGTCCTATCCTTCCTGAAGGTGCATTAGTCCAAGTAAAAAGGAATAGATTGGTTATTCCTGGTGGTCTTAGAGGAATTTTCCAGGTAATAACAAAAAAAAGGGCAAAATCAAAGTTGGTACTAGGGTTTGAATGAAAGAAAGAAAGAAAGAAAGAAAGAAAGAAAGAAAGAAAGAAAGAATTAGATAGAGGAGGCTTTTTTTGTGAAGATCAGCAATTTAAAAGAAAAACCATGTGTCCTATTAAATAAGTAAATTAATTGTGACCTATTAAATAAATAAATTAATTAAATATCCCAATTATGAATGAGAAAACAAAGACATGCAGTCGCTGACAATGCAGTCTGTGAGTTTTACTCCAAACCATTCCAGGGCAGTTGCATGGCTGTTCTAACCCTTCCCATTGAAAAGGCTGAATTTTGGTGATTCCTCCTCTATTTAGAAATGGAGAGTCAGCAGATTGATTTATAACAATAAATTATTTCAAAGGGTGAGCAGTATTCTTGCTGTGGAGAATGTGCAGCATTCTGGCAAGCAGGAAACACAAAATTCTTACATTTTGCCAAAGTTTAAAACATATCAAGAACAAAGTGACTGGAAAGATTTTTGTGTTTTAAGACTCTGTGTCAAGTTACTGTTTTAATCTTACAGGCTTGAAGAGGAGGTGGTGTTTAAATTCCAGGCAGGTTAAAATTCAGAGCTTACATTTGAGGAGAAATCAGCCCTGAAATTTTTGTATGGGCTGCTG
This sequence comes from Hylia prasina, assembly GCA_013397195.1. Lineage (NCBI taxonomy): Eukaryota > Metazoa > Chordata > Aves > Passeriformes > Sylviidae > Hylia > Hylia prasina. Next base: position 2,704 of record VYXD01008560.1, on the reverse strand, counting down.
GCTGGTTAAACCTGACAAGAAACGTTAAATTTAATGAGCCAAAAGAAGACACTTGTGAGACAAGGGACCTCTCAAAGTGTCATTTCAGACAGAACATCCAAGTCTCCACAAAGGCAGAAAGCCAAAATTAGGAGCTTTGTTAATGTTACTAAAACAATCAGTCTGATTTGTGATTAACCAACTGAGTGCTGAGGCCTCTGAGCTCAGCGAGGAGAGATGTGCTTATAGAACAGTTATCTTTTGGCACGGTTCTTTCTGATTTCACAAGGCTGATGGAGAGGTGGGATCATTATTTGACACACAAAGCACTGGCTGAGCTTCTGCAAGTTCACCCTGGCAGCTCCAAGAGCCAGCACGGAGCAGGCAATTAGTGCCTGGAAAAATGAAACTGCTGGAGACTCTGGTCAGTGCCACAGTGAGACCTCAGAGCTCTCAGCTCCCTGCTCCTGCCAAATGGAGCTGGAACAGATTTCCCAGAGCAGCTGTGGCTGCCCCTGGATCCCTGGAAGTGTCCAAGGCCAGGCTGGACGCTGGGGCTGGGAGCAGCCTGGGACAGTGGAAGTTTGTTGCTTTTTATCTTCTTTTCTGTCAGAGTTGGGATTAAATGCTTGAGATGGTATTTTGTGTATGGACTCAGATGTTTATTAATTCTTATCTATGTAACAGTCTCACAAACCATGAGTTCTACAGCACTTCTGGCTAACAAACTAAAAAAGCCTTTCAAGAATAAACTGTCCAATTAAGAAATGACACCTAAATTATTTTTACTTTTAACCCAATAACCAACCACCTGTGGTCCACAATGCGGAATTTTGTATCCAATTACAAAATCCCACCCAGACCATGGAGAAGAAGGTGAAAAAGCAGGACTGGCCTCTGCCCTAAACCCTCCACCTTGCTTTTTATCTATTACTGCATCTAACCCCTTAAACTGTGAGTTTTGCCCCCTGTGCTATCACACACTTCTATCCAAACTGCACAGCCACAGTCCCAGGGCTGTCACTCAATTTTGGGAGCCTTTTCCACAGGCTCACGTCAATGCAGGGTTTGCTTGGGGCTCAGAGCCTGTCAGCACAGAAAGCCTGGAATTCTCAGTGACCAGGGTTCCAACAGAAGGTGTCCCTGCCCATGGAACTGGATGATTTCTAAGGCCCCTTCCAGCCCAAACCTTGATCCCATGAGGGAGAACTGCTCCCCTCCCAGTGAAACTCTGAACACCAAAGTGAACACACAGCCCTTGCTCTAAACCAGAAAGTGCCAGGGAATGTTGTAGATAAGCCTGAGATGTTTATAAGGCCAGCTCCATTTACATGGAAAAAAATGCATGGTTTTTCTGGAACACGGCCATTCATTAAGTTTTATTTCATAATTATATCTTACAATGAACTCATTGGCATTTCTTTGTTCTGTTAGGTCCAAGATAACAAATAGAAGATTCTTTTATGCATAAGAATTCTGGACAAAGCAAGAATTTCAATGTAATCTCAGAATTAGAAGGATTTTTTCCATAAGTCGTGGTTAAATATCTCCAACACTGCCGACTCTGTACCTGTTGGGCAAAGAAGCTGAAATTTATTTCCTCTTCCATGAAACAAACATGGCATTTTTGTCTCCTTAATATAAAAACAGATTTTACAGCCCTAATTATCACCATCCTTTACCCTCACAATCTCACAATCTAGAACATGCTGAGTAGCAAAAAATAGACAGATCCCATACTGAAAGTTTACATGTTTGTGGTGGATCAGGACAGTTGTATTTTTGGAAAGGGAACCTGGTATCCTACCCCGAAAATGGGACACTGCTTTGTGGAAGACACTCCTCTTGTCATTCTTTAAGATGGCATAGAAACCACCAAGCTGGAAATCATATTTTAGAGCAATAGGTTTGCTATTAAAATAGGAGAACACACTGTCTGCTTTCTTCTTTTTTTCTTAATTCTTCACAGAAATTGTGGTTTTCACCTCAAATTAGGCTGGTTCCTCTTCCAGCAAACAGTATTTTTGATTATTTACCATAGAAAGTTCCACGGGTCAATCAAAAATTGGGGTCTAAGTGTTTTTGACAACTGTGTACCAGGAGAGCTGGTTGGGAATTGTCTAC
>VYXD01008555.1:0-10399 GCA_013397195.1 Hylia prasina | reverse complement strand
GAGGGGCTCATGGCTGTAAGGGTTGCCACCCTTACCAGTCACCAGAGAGATGTTACACTCTCAGACCCTTTAAGAGGCTTTCTGTGCCCATCCTGTGGACGTCTTTGTGCCCAACAGCTGTGGAACACTGACCCTCTCTTCTGTGGAGGGCTCAATAGCTGCTTAGTGCTCTCTTGTCTTTTCATGCCCTGCATTAGCAGAACATCTGTGTTGCTTTATTGGAGGCAGGATATAGGATGCTTGTGGTTAATAAGTTTTCCCGTTGTCTTGCAGCCGCCCAGGGCTTTGTTCAGACATGATGTTGCTTATCTGCATCTATTGTGTGCTGCTGTTGCTTGTTTTTTTTTCTCACAGACCTCTTAAGCTTGAACAATGCCTTCATACAGGAACTTCTGATAACTGAGCAAACAATGGTCTCACCTCACTGGTCAGGTCATGTGCAGCTTCCATACACTTACTGAATCACCCTTTCCTCCCTTTTTCCTCAATCTCCTATAGCAGTTCCACGCTGTCGCAGTGGAAAAAGCAGTAAGGCTTCCAGAAGCAGTCAGACTGCCTCAGTGTGGGTTGTTTCACAGGTAACTGTGTGCTACCTGTAATCTTCTGAAGAGCACACAGGACTCATTGAAGGCAATGGGGGTCCTCACTGATGCTTAGGTGGGGGTCACCAGAACATGGTTTGCAGGAACGTTGTGTGCTGTGCAATGCTTTGGAAATACCTGGTCTTGATTAGGTTGAAAGTGCAACACTGGGTCGTGCTGTCCTGAGCTGTGTTTCTTTGAAGGGGGAGTTTGCACATTTGTAGGCAGCAGAAGGAACCTTTCTCAAGCAGATTGATACAAAACGTAAAAATAGTTCCTTGCGAGAAGCTGTGATTTGAATCAGATGCCAAGAGAGCTCTCACTCTACTCGTGCATCCCTCCTTGTTATTCTGGAAGCAGTCTTCTCTGAATTAATTTGCATGAATGGCAGGAGAGTCTGCACTGCTTGATTGCAGGGCAATCCAGAGGCACAAGAGCTGGCTATGCTGGGCCACCCTGCTTCCAGAAGTAACCATGAGGGCTACTGGTCAGTGGCCAGTGCTCTCTGTTGCCTCCTAGGCAGGTCCTGGGGTACCTCAGAGATGTTCTGAGCAAAGGAGAGGAATGTCAGGTCATCCCTGTAAACTCAGGTGGGCTCTGTGCTCGTTCATTGCTTCTCTCCCAGGATCAGTGTGCACTGTCCCATGTACAGCCAGTGTTTTTTGTGAGGACTGGGACACGGTTTGCTGGCTCATGGCAATTCCTACAAAGGTTTGTTTTGGCACTTTGGTGGGCTGCTCATCAAGTAATTAACTTTCCTATTCAGGCTGGATCAGGAGGGCGGGATATGAACTTGTCTGACTCTTAGTTCCTGGCCAGCAAATCATTGGTTGTGTTTTCAGTTTCTCATGTTGTCAGGAAGGAATAAAAAGCATCATCTTCGGTCACTAATGGAGCGGAGAGATGGGGCATTAGGAGGTGGTGACATATTATATAAAAATGTGTAGGTAATGCACACGGAGGCTTTGATTTATACAAACTGCTCACAGTTTGGGTATCCGCACTGAGGACTTGGGTTTAAAAAAATTACAAATGCAGCTTTGTGATGTGTGAGCTGGAGTTTTTTGCTGTTTAGGGGTTTTAAAATTATCTTTATGAATGTGAATTGAAGCTTCAAAGAGCATTTTGAGATGGAAATAATGGGGTGAAAAATTTCAGTAATGTGGATTTTGACTTTGGGAGATTTAATGTGGAAAACATTTTTAAACTATTGCACCTTTCAAAGCAGTACTGTATAAAAAGGTGGAAAGTTTTCTGTGAACAGGCATCAAAAGAAGTTAAAAGTAGTTTTGTCTAAATTGTCTATTTTCTAAAAGAAATGTTATTCTCTGGTAATAATATTCAAAATCCCACAGCAATCTAAAAAGTTCGCACTACTTGGGCAATGGATATACTTATGATCTTGAAACTGATGTACCTGAGCTGTTCCTCACAGTTTTCCTGCTAATTTGTACCTGGTTTATGCTGACTTGACTAGAATTATTTCTGACTTACTGGTTGGCAATCAAATCTATTTTTTTTTTTAATTTAAATAAACTCCAAATTAGGAAACATCCACTAAACTTAGCATATGGTTACACTTTTAAGAGGGGGAAGAAAGCAAACAGAGCCATAGTGATATTTTTGGAGACATTCTGACTCCGTGTCTCAGCTCAGTGTAATGGAGAAGTAAATATTCCACAAAAACAGTGTTGAGCCAAGTCACCTGTGTGACAAACATCCACTTTTCCTTGGTCATTAAGCCACCTACCTGTGTGGCAAAGGTAGATTTACAGTAGCTTTCTGTGCACTATAGATGCTTGTGTGTCTTATGGCATGTCATAAGTACTTTTTATAACTACCAAATCCAACAACCTAAAGTGAGGAAAAATGTATTTAGACTCAATTTTATTTATAAAAACTGTTAACACTGTATTTCTCTGTCTTTCGCGGTTAATTTCTGTATTTCTCTTTGTTTCTGAAGTAAGTTGGTATTTCAAGGAGACTAAGAGATCTTGTGGGGGAAAAATAATTTAGGCCTGATGCCTTCTTGTCTATGGGTTACAACAAAGCTCCATGTTTTCACAGCTTAATTTCATTGGCACACATGCTGTCTATACTCTCTGTAGTGTCTTCAGAAGTTTTTGGCACATCTGTGGAATGGAGAGCACTGATGGGGAAGCTCACCTGGCACTGCCTGTGGCTGAGCATCTCCCAGGGCCCTGCCCCAGTGTCTTTACTGCAGATGCTGTCTATGGGGTTAAGGCTGATTATTTGAAGATGTGTGACCTCCCTAGGCATTTTCAGCTTTCCAAGGAAAGGATACATCTTGTTTCTTTAACCTGCCTAGCCGCTGTTTCTGTGGGACAGAGGTCTGTGCACAGCATGTTTGATTTGTTTAGTGTTATCCCATGGTTTCTCTGATGGCCCANTTTCTGGCCTCTAAAGCAAGGAGGTTGTCTTTGAGGTGTGCTATGGAGAACAAGGAGGTTGGCCATGTCCTTACCTCAGCCAGGTCTTTCTGTAGCTGAGCAGCCTCAGCAGGGAACAATGCCTTTACATTTACAAGGACCTGTGCTTTGTGAAATGTGGTGTTGTGCATGGTAACATGGCAAGAAAGGTGAGATATCTGTAGGTTTCCTGGTGCATAGTCTAGTTCTGGTGCTACCCTGGGGGGATGATCTTTACTCAGCTCATTGCTCCTACTCCTGCAGAGGGTGAATATTTGGTGACTGGCTATTTGCTGTGCAGTAGATAGAGAGCACCATCTGTGCCCCAGACCTCCTGACCCCACATTTCGCCTGAGGGCTTGCCCACACAGGAGCAGATGCCTTTTCTCTCATGCGTGGTGTCTCTGGGACAGGTTCAAGAGGCTGGCAGAGGTGTAGGCACAGGCTGTCATGTTGGGAGGCACTTCCAGTGCAAGGGGCAAGGACACTGTCCTTGTCTGTCTTCTTGCAGCTGATCTATTGATTACAGCTTTTCCTTGGGCCTCAGACTTGTGTGCATTTCCCCTTGTACGTGTTGGAAAGCAGTTGTGCCCACAAACTGGTCCTTAAACCACACTTTGGAGGCCAGCCTCTTCAGGGAGATGGGCCAAGGAAATTCAGCAGTGGGGTTTTGCTGCCAGCCTCGCTTCTGCTTTCCTCACCAGCCAGCCCTGGCAATGCAGGGCTGCAGCTCATGTTGCCTCATTCTTCTCCCTGTGGCGTGAGCAAACCACCATCCTCAAAGGGTAAAGTCAGTAGCTTTTACATTATTAATATTAGCCAAAACTAACCTTGGGTTTCTGGTTGGGAAGATGATGGTAAAGTGCTGACTGCTGCTCACGCTTGCCTAAAAAAGCAGGAGGGAAATTCTTTTGGGATGTTGACTCTAAACCCTTCTGAGCTTCTGTGTGTGCTTAAGCAGATACATTTTGAAACCTTTTATGGGCATATTGCAAAGTTCCACTGGCCCTGGCATGCCACCTTCTGCTTCTGAGGTTTGCTTTCCCTTTCCAAGGGTAAAGCCCTCCAGAACTAGGTTCTGGTGTGCAAAATACTTGAGCCTGATTTTAAGTGTTGTAGAGTTCCTGCAGGCAGCAAAGAGCTTCTTATGCTGGAGTGAGCTGTTGCATCAAGCTTAGAGCATGCGAAGTGGTCTTCTTGGCCACTCTCTAACAGGGGAGAGCTGCCTGTGGTTGTTTGCTCTGCCACCTTTGGCTTTTGGGAGTTTCTTTGCATGCACACCTTGAGTTTGCAGTCTTGACAAGCCTGCTGGAATCTGCAAGCACAAACGCGGTGTCTGTGACCCAGCACAACTGCAGGGGGATGCTCTGTGAGCCCCAGGGTCTTCCTCTGCACGGGGAGGAGGGAGGTGAGGTGCTAGGCCCAGATAACAAGTGGCTGTGCTTACGTTCACCCCTGCCTGCTGTGAGTCAGAAGTTGGCCAAGGGAGCACAGAAGAGTGGTTGTGTGTGTGTGTGTGTGTGTGTGTGTTTGTGTGTACAGTGAGCTCTGGCACCTCAAATGGTGCCATGTTGCAAAATGTGGCACTGCCAAATTCTTGTAGGGAAGAAGTTCAAGCGTTATGTCTTCCAGCCCTGATGTGTAACAGTAGCTAACACTGGGGTTGAAATAGAAGCCCCAGACCTACAAGTCTCTATGCCTGGACAGAGTCTGGGGCAAAGAAGATGCTTCGTTGTGATGTCCTGTCTTGCTGCAGTGTCAGTGAAGCTACCTAGGGACTGCTCCTGATTGCATTAGGTCAGCAAAATGAGTTGGGGGTAAAAGGTGGTGAAAGCTGCCTGAATGAGCATGCGGAGTTGGTGGATTTCTTCAGTGGCATAGCATCAGTTTGATGTAATCCCTTAGCTGACAATAGCTTTCTGCCACTTGGTTCACCCTTCTGAAGGAGGGTGCAGTAATGTGCTTTTATGTAATTGAGCTGTTTGGAAGCTTTAAAACAAATATAAACAAGATGTGCCAGGCTTTTTGGAGAGCCGTTGCCTGACATCTCCCACAGAGCATTTCAATAAGTGGTTAGATTTCCAAGTGAGGAGCTGAGCACTTTGAAATTCTGCCCCTATAAATATTGTTTTGCTGGTATTAAAATAAATGCTTTGAAGGCCTTGGGTGAATGTTGCCCCATACAGGCACAGTTTTACTTCTGGCTTATTAATACTGTTTTATTGCTGTTCATAAAACAGCAGGGACCCAGGCACTGACCCCCTTCCTCACCCCAGATAGTCCTTGTGCCACGTCTGATGACTGTCTTTTGATTAGGGGAAAGGCCACAGATTTGGAAAACCACCTTTCAGAGCCTTGTGATGATGCAAACTGCTTCAAAGTGTTGTAATATCAATCTCTGTGCCTAATTGCACTTTTTGACCTCGCAGGAGCAGTAAAAAAAAAAAAAGTCTTTGAAGGCTGAGCTGCTGTAGTAGCAAGACTCTGGGTGTTTTAGACAGGTGTTCTAACTGAGTAAGCATTTCAAACCCTGGCTCCTTCCAAAGGAATAGCTATCAAACTTACTCAGTTCTGTAAGCATACCTGCCTGTTAGGAAAGCCCCCTGTTCTGTAATGGCAGTGAAAATATTCAGTTTAACCATAGGTAATGTGTTAGGATAGTAAAATCTTTCTGCTGTCCACACAGTAGAGTACATGGCACAAAGGTAATGCTGATCTCTCAGGCGCCCTGGGTTTTGCCTCTGGCTTTCTGAACATCTGGTTAGTGTTTGGCCTTGGTTTAGGATTTCAGTGACAATGGTTACTTGATGTCCCCACTGTCAGAGGAGCCGGATGCTGGAGTGAGGGATTATTAACCACTAACTCTGTGTTTTTACCTCCTCTGTCTGAAGCCAACACTGTGGAATGCCTCAGTGCTGTTCTCTGTGTGCTTCAGCTTCAAGCTGGAAAGCTGAGACCTGAAAGCTGGAGATGCCTTTCTGCAACATTTACTTTAAAGCTGTGAGGAAGAAGCATATTCCTGGGAGGGCACAGTTGGCTCGCTGGGACATGAGCATACTCAAATCAAGCAATTCCCCAAGTTTATAGTGAAATGTTAGAGCAGATGGCCTGCTTACAATGTGGGATATTATTAGAACCATGATCAGTGCTAATAAGGTCATTGGCGGTGGGGGAGGAGGTCAGTCTCTGACCTTGTTTGGAAGGTGGCAGCCTGTGCTCTGGGAAGAAGTTTTCCTCTTGCAACAGTGGAATGTGAATGTTTAAAACAAGCTACTTTGTGTATTAGTCTGGCTGCACAGTGGAGAGAAAGACCCACCACCCAGTCCAGCATAACTGCTGCAGGCGTGCTGTTGGCCCCCACTCCTTGCTGAGGTAGGTGCACAGAGCACCACTAACAAGTGAGGTAAATTCTGCTGAATTCTGGGAAAGAGAACCAGGAGCAGTTTAGCTAGTACTCCAGCATAGGTGTGATATAACAATGCATTGCCCAGGTGACTGGTGATGGTCTCTAAGTTTTATCTTGCCTCTGACCATACTCTGCATTAACGCAGCACTAACTTTCAGCTGTTTTCCTACACTGGTGTCAGAAAAGGACCGAAAACAACCACTACACATAGGAGTGGTGGAATCCAGTTGAGTTGCATGAGTGATGTCCCCATCTCTGCCCAGCAGTACCTACACCAGGTTCTGATGGGGATTTCAGCCAATAGCTTGAAACATGGTGCTTTAACTCTGTCTCATTACTTCTTCTTTGCCTTATGAACTCCAGTGCTGTGATCAGCTCTGGGTGCATAGCAAGAGGAGACAACTCTTAAACAGAGGGGCATTTGGGAGAGTGTGGAGTATCTGTCTGGGGGTTCAGAGGTGACCAGGGCAGCACCAACACAGTGGAGTTGCAGCCCGCGTGCCTGAGACTGCAGCCGTCATGACGCTGCTTCCCTAAGTCCCTGTTATCCACAGGGGCACGGCTGGTGCTGGGAACAGTCACACGGAGATTAGGTCCTTAAAGAGCCCTGATTCAACTGAGCAGAGTTTGAATACAAAACCTCAGCGTGTAATCCCAACGGTATTGGCCGATCCCACTGAGCTACATTTCTTCCTCTTGCTGTCTATTCCTAAAGGATCAGAGCATGGATAAAGCTTGCGGCCATTATGTGCTCTTGATCCCAAATGGTTGGTTTGTGCAGTACTGTGCTGCGTGCCGTGCTTGGGCTCTGCTCCCAGAGTCCCTTCCACGTGATGTTGCAGATAGCAAGCCCAGGATGAGTTTGCCAGGAGAAAGCTAGAGCATCATGGGGTTGGACATTTCATCCCATGCAGCAGCATTTTAGTGCTCAGGGTCATGGGGAGTTGAAAGCCAGACGTATAGATGAGCCTTTAAGGAGGGCTTGGAAGGTCATCCAGGTGTGGCAGAGTTAATGGTGTTTTAGGTCAGCTGTAGGAAGGAAGACTCTTTCCTCCCTGTGAGGGAATCTTGTTTCATAAACTAGCAGGCTTTCAAGACAGAGAGTTGTCTTTGGAGAGAATGTTGCTTCTTCCCAAACATTGTAGAGGAAGTTGTTAAAAGATGCTCTTGCTTATGCAGAAAGCTGTCAAATCTTGCTCTGATGGTACAAGACTTGCAGCCTTATTCTAATGCCCTGTTCTTCTTTCTGCTCTGTTTCCTCCTCCCCTCTGGACCTATTTGTCCCCAAGCCCTAGTCCAGCTCCCCTGTCCTCTTTGTTCCTATTGTAGTGTCTGCAGGGACTGTACAAGGCACTGTGAGAAGTCTCTTGCTGTCCTCTCCTGTTGCTTCAGCAGTCATTTTTATTTCAGTGCATCCGGTGCCCTTGCAGATGAAGATGTAATCACAGTTACCTCCGTGCAGACTTTGATTCCCTGCTGTGTCAATCCTGTTGCCTGTAAAACCTTGATGATGTGGTGCAGGGTGGGAGCTGGAGCAAGGCAGCCGGGCTGAGTGACTCTGGGGCCTGAAGCTGGAAAGCCATCAGTGTTGATAAAAACAAGACAGGGATGTCTGAAACCTTCTCCAAGGGACAACCTCGAGGAAGGGAGGTGGGGTTACTCTGGGGAGGAGTGGTGCAGCTCTCCAAACCACTTTCCCATAGGACTGGGGAGCTTGAGGATGTGGCAGGGACCCTGGCCCCCCATTGCTGCCAGCTGGCATGTCCAGGCAGGGTGTGGATTGCCCTGCAGAGCCCACATCACTCCTATCACCACAGCCCACTCAAACTGCTCTGCACCATCCTTGGGAGAGTTTCAGCCAGGGAGGGGGAAATCCCTTGGGGGCTGGGAGACATAAGGGCAGGATTACTTTTAACTGGCGTTGCAGAGGTGGGACACCATGCAAGGGTGAGGTGTGGGGCAGGCTGCCCCGGGAGGAAGGAGCTCGAGAGGCATCAAGGCCATCACAGCTGCAGCGGCTCAGCGCAGAGAGCTGGAATGCAGTCTGGGTGTTGCTGAGGCTTCCCCTGGCTGCCTGGGGTTTTTCCCCAAGTCTGGTGTATTTAGACTGAAAACTCTTTAGGCTGGCTCTGTCTCATTTTCTGTTTGGGTAGTTGGAGCAGAACTTTGAGCTGTAGCATTGAAGAGTATTTGTGTTCCCACAGCCAGAAATCTCCTGCTGCGGCCTTGTGCGATAAAGCACAGGTTGAATTAAGAGGATTTTCATTGTTGTTTTGTGTTTCTCTGCATGGGTTTTTGAAGAGTCCACAGTAATATAAAATCTTTAGAAGTCTTTACTTGCAATAGAGCTCCCGTTAGGTAGGACAAAAACACTACTCAAAACTGTTTTTTTCCCCCCTGTTTTGATTGTGCAAATTCTTGGAGAATGATTTTAAGCATCCTTTCAATGCTTAGCCCAATCAGGGGAAAAGTCTTAGCACTTTTTTTACTTTGTCCTTCTTGGCCTGCATCAGAGGCACTTGAAGAAAACGTTTATGCAGGGATTTCTGCCGGGTCCGTATCAGAAGTCCATCCATCATGGTTTAAGCCAGTTGGAGCATTTTTCCAGCAGTGTTGGAGTGTTTGCTTACGTAGGCACTGGTCCTGCTGCATTCCAGACTTGCTAATGACCCTGGAGCTTCTTTGCAGCTACTCCTCTCACGTGGCAGAGAGACTGCAGATGTCCTCAAGAAAGGTCACTCTTCCTTACAGAAAAAAATCTTTCCAGTCCCTCCTATCCTCATCTGTATGGGCCCATCCCACCTAAAAACTAATGGAACATTTGCATTGCAGCTGACTCATCCTGACTGTGCCCAGTGAGGACAGTAAAAGGTCTTTTTCTTGCTGCCCTTTTAGGAAGGGATTGTGCTGCATCTGAAGGTATCTCTTGTCAGTAGCAAAAGCAAAATACATGAGATCAGGTGTCTGCTGCCTAAGGAAATCACGTTGTTTAGGATTGCTTTCTAATAGAAAATAACCTTCAAAAGCTAACCCTTGCATTCCTCCCCATCTACAAAAGGTTGAGCATCACAGGCAGTCTGTACTGCACTTGGTGAACAGGGCAAGGATAAGCAGCGTAGGGCAGGACTTTGGAAAGCAGAGGAGCAATACAGGAAGGACAGGAAAACCCCATGGTACTTTGATCAGTTTGCTTTTGTGCCTCAACTCTGAATAAGTAAGCACATCCACATGGATATGCTTTAGTTGCTTCTGCCTCCCCCAGCTTTTCTCTTGAGCTCTCAAACCTGAGTAAATGAATCTGGCACTTATTAAAAGCATGAACTCCAAAGCATCAAGCAAATGAAAGGAAAGCCCTGATCAGTTCCATTCTTGTTGGTCAGCTGGGACAGATGGATGGACAGACACACATGTACGCACATGCAGGACACATTCCTTTCTTAGCTGTTCTGGCACTTACACCACTGCTACAGAGAAGAGAATTTAGGTCAGACTAAAAGTTGCATCCCACAGGAGTAAATGGATACATCCACCTAACTAGTCATACAACCTTTTCAGTGTCCTGTCCTACAGCTCTTGTTATACAGAAAGGAACAGATCTCAGTGACTGCATGGGATTAAGCTCTCAGCAGCTGAAATCATGGTTTCTGCGAAGTGCATTATCAGTTAATACCCATTCCTGGCATCACCTGGAGAAAGCAGACCACTGTTGCAAGATTTTGGTGTGTTTGGGCTGTATGTCGGTGTAGAGACCTACAGACCTCAAATTTTGGCTATGCAGGCTGAGCAGAAAGCCTCCTTGAGCAGTCTGGTTTTTGCAGCATGTGTTGGCTTACTGTTCCGGGGAAAGCTTTTTTAACTTTGTAACTGAGTGTGCTCTGTTGGGGACAAGAGCATGGATCTGCCTTGGCTGAGTGAGGTTGGGAGTGTGAATCTGCACAGACCCTCACAAGACTGCCTAACAGACTGTGGGAACAGGGATCTGT
>VYXD01008550.1:981276-1041940 GCA_013397195.1 Hylia prasina | reverse complement strand
AAAAAAAAAAAAAAAAAAAGAGAGAGAGGGGAAAAGGAATGCGACTGCTAAGAAGTTAATTAGCATGGCAGGATGGAGAATCAAGGACTCCCAGACTTCAGAAGTGAAAAGTTGTGGTGGCGTAAACATCACGCTGCTGGGGGCAATCAAAGAGAAGGGGGGCGCGGGGTCCGGCCGGGGCTCTGCCCGGTCCGGCCGGGGGCTGCCCGGTCCGGCCGGGGCTCTGCCCGGTCCGGCCGGGGCTCTGCCCGCACGGCAACGAAATGGGGAGCAGAGCCATGCGGATGCGAGAAAACGGCATCTGTTCCCCGAATCTAACGTGGCGAGGGGAAGGGGAAAACAAATTGATCTTCCAGCAGTGACAAATTGTAACAATGGACGAGTCAATTGGAAACTTTAACATGGGCAAGGAACAAAAGGAGGGGAGTGCGGAGGGGGGCGGGGGAAGACAGTAATTTCAATGGGAATTAGTAAATTGCCTAATGGAAATGGTGTTTGAAAGCAAGGGACAGGCTGTACTAAATAATCCAAACATTCCTCCAGAAATCTAACCTGCTGCTCATGCTAAGGGTCATTCAGCACATAGGGTTTCCAAAACAAAGCCAATTTGTCATGCAATATTTAGAGAGTTTGGGGGTTTCAGCTAAACTGTCTTCTGTAAAAAGAATAATAAAAATAAGAATACAGAGATCGACAAGGCTAACACGAATTCTCAGGCATTAAAAAGTTCACATAGAAATTTGCATACTAAAGGGAAAGATGCAGACAAAATAGAAATAAAAAAATCACTGCAACTTACAACTTTAATATTAATCAGTAAAGCAGAAGTAGAGTGAAAGGAAGCATGAAAAGAAGTAAAACAAATGTGTACATTTAATCAGACAGGATTGCATAGGACACAAAGAACAGGGCTAATTAGTCTCAGCAGGTAGGGACTAACCTTCAGACTTCATAAATAAATAAGTCTGTGAACAATGTCTAAGTGGGAATATGGAGACAGAAAAGGGATTATTTTAAGACACCAAGTAAAAACATGACTAATGAAATACTTCACTGTTAACTCAATGTACAAATGCATTGAACAGTTTCTTTTTCCACTGGTCTTTTGACTAACTTGCTTTTTATTTTCAGAAATTGTACTAAATAACTGTCTGTGGACATGCACACTCCCCATTTGCCCCTGATTATGTACTTACTTTCTCTGCAAACTAGTGCCTTGCAGAGTGACACCTTAACAAACATTCTCCATTTTTGTTTGCTTTTTGCTTTTTAAATGCCTTTACATCCCAGAACAATATGAGATTAGAAATACAAATGTGACAGACTCCTATTTATTTTGCGGGGCCATGTGTTATAATTTGATCCAAATGAACAAAAACAGTTGCATGGTTTTGTTTTGTTTTTCTAAGATCTTTTTACAATCTGCTATGGATTTTCCTTTAAACAAGCATGCTTTTGCTTCAGTCCCACCATAGTTGCTAACTACTTAGTAAGCACCATCAAAAGTTAGTGTGCAGGACAGAGCCAAAGGTGGTGGCAGAAGAAGGGCCTGATTCTGTAGAGGCTCGCACGTGTGAGTCACATCACTGAGAGATGATTTCTGAAGATGATGACACACCTGGACTACTCGTGCAAGTAATGTTACTCACACGAGTAAATGCTGCTAGAAGGGAGCTCGGTGTTGTTTACCTCAGTGCCAGCTGGTGGTTCTGGGTGTGGAAGATGGCTCTGGAAGGGCAAGGGACTGTGCCCCAGCAGTGGAAGGTGTTCTCTGGGCACATTTTTGAAGCTGGGGTTTTGCCTCCATGGCAGATTCAAAGGAAACTGCTTTCCAGTTTTCATCAAGTTCTTCCTTTTGCAAACTTCCAGGGGTTTGTTTTCAAACTGCAGCCTAGAGCTACTGTGGTTGTGACGTCCAAGAACTGTAGATGGTTACTAAACCAACATCGTTTAATTAAGGTAGTTCAAGTCACTTTGGATACCTTGTGCATCTAATTTTTATTATTTCTCCTTATGTAACAATTTGTTTCAGAGTCAGGGAAGTGAGAGCTCTCCAGGGGTCAATAGCAGCTGTTTAGTAGAAGGTTCTCAGATGATACCTTGGATTGAAAAAAAAAAAAAAAAAGTACAGTGTTTAACAATGAAAGAAACACAATATTTAAAAAAAATAAAGTCAAGCTAGTCTATGGCGTGAAACATGATTTATTGTTTGAATACCCAATTTTAAGTGACAGCTGGAGAGACAAAGCCAGGTGCTCCACATTCAAGAGATGTTGTCTTTCTCGCCAAAGCTGACGTCTAGCACAGATGCAGAAGTGGAAGTGCCTTTCTCCAAGCTTTTGTAACCCTTACCACTTGGTACAATTATACCAAATGCTGAGCTGTGGGGTTTGGTGACCAACAACCGTGTCACCATTTTACACTTTGGCCCAACAGTTTGGTACCAAGACTCCTGCAGTAGAACAGCAGCGGTGAAAAAGCACGTGAGCTTCACCTCACAGCTCACAGTACAATGAACTGAAGAGGGGGCTGACATGGGGCAGCCAAGGAAATCTACTGTTTTATGAAAAATGTTTTGGAATCTTTAATGTCTCACCAAGGGCCTAAGCCTTTATTGGGGAGATATGGCCTGCTAAATGCCAGCTGGATCTCCTGGCTAATGTTTACACACTTGGGGTGAGTCATCTGTTTTCATGGTCTTCTCCAAGAGGTCCCAATGTAGGTTGCAATGTGTAAAATTCAAATTATTTATTTTGGAAAGATAAAAGGACTTTGGTTGACCAGGCTGGGATTTGAGTCTACAGCTCAAAGGAATCTGCATGTTTACAAATAATCTTGGATCATTAAATCTGCTCTGAATGTCAACAAAAAAAAAAATTCAATATTGAAAGGGTTCCAACAACTGGAAGCAAACACATCTGCCTAGTGTCTTACCAGTACTGGTCCTTCCAGAGTTAGCAAAGAGGGGAAATTTTTTCTAGGGCAGGCGAGATGACAGCATGAAAACACAGAAACCATGGCTCCTGTCTGCAGTCATTTGCATTGACTGAAACAAGCACATGTGAAAATTCAGGAAACCTATCAAACAGGAAAATATCAACAAACAGCCAGATCATGGTGCTACTGCCAGATTTCTTTCTGGCTTTAGGTGTCACACATGCTGACCAGGTCACTGTGTACTATTTGATCAAGGAAGACTTTCTATCTTCATTTAATGGAGAGACATTGGCAAATTAGTTCCAAAAAACTGCATGCATTGTTTTTCAAGCTCATAACCCAGCCTAATGTCTCTCAATCTATGCTCTGCTTCCCAAGGCATGCCTATTGCTCAGTAGGAACATCCCTCCCTTTTAGCACCTAAACCACAGCTGTACCACTTGCTTTTGTTAGAGATAATTCTGTCAAATAATAAAATCGTTAATGGGTAGAAATATGCATTCATGCAGGGATTATTCACACTTTATCATGAGGTGATATCAAGCACCATAGGAGTGAATGACAAGAAATAGGCTTCTGAAATACAGAGCCCTCCATAAATATACCATTTTTATTGACAACCCATCTTTTAACCCTAATAGTAATGGAAGAAATCCAATAAATGAAACATTTACTGCATAACTTGCCTTATTTTGGGGTGGTATCTGGCTCCTTTCTAGCTGTCTCTAGAAGATGTTTTTAGCCTAATTTGCTCCCTAGAAATTTCACTCGCTAGAGTTATACATCTATGACGTTTTATTGCCTGAAGCCAAGTCTGAATAAGAACTTTCTTAGGATATACTTATCCTAATGTCAGTCTACAAGAACTGGGCTGCTTTAGTTTGATTTATTTGTGCAGCAGAGATATGGTGCACCTATATAGCTGGCCATGGCCTCAGACTGTATTTAATATCCCAAACACAAACAAATAAGTGAAATCAGCAAGTTTAGCCATGGTTAGTTATAAGTAGACACTTTAATCGCCTTAGATTTGCATTTATATGTGTCTGTTTTCCAAAACAACCAAAGCAGTAGACCATTGCAAAACGCTCCCATCTCACAGGAAGGGACTTGAGTGTGTCTATAATGTCTGCATCTGGTCACAGGCACACACCAAGCACCAGCCAGATGCCATGTGCTTCGACTGTCTAAGGAATACAGTTGGCATTTAAGGACCAGGAGCACAGAGGTCACTGGCTGAGATTGCAGACCACTGCCTGGCTGATTCCCTGGGCTCTTTCTTCTGCCTGTTGCCTCCAGTACCTACTTGGGCAGTCAGTCAGTGCTTTGGAGCAAGAGCCTTCTTTTTCTTGGTGGTTTTGCTGGCCCCTCACCTGAATTTGTTCATGTTATGGTGATGCAGATAATGCAGTGATAATAATTTGGCTTGCATTAATGCAGCATCAGTGAGGGTGGTCTTGTAGGTGAACCATGGCTGAGAGAAGATGCTGGTAGGCAAGGAACCCAGCTAGCTGAAAGCTCTGAGCACGTCCTCAGCCAGAAAGGACTGCCCTTTCAACTGACACACAGTAATTAGCTGCGTATGCATTTGTAGTCTGTTGCAATATGAGGTAAAAGGGATTAGTTTTGCAATGGTCTAGGAACAAGAACATGTGCCAGCAGCATTCCAGCTGTAGGGATTCTGGCTGATGGATGGCAATAGTCAGCACAGGGGTAGTAACTTCATAAAACAATCAAGTTCAACAGCATAAAATCATTTGATCGTACCAAGCGATCACAGAACCGCTCAGGTTGGAAGGGATGTGAAGATGCCTTCACTCCAGCCTCCTGCTCCAAACAAGTTTTAGCTCTGAATTCAGACCTGTTTATTGAGGGATTTGTCCAATCAGGTTTCAAAGACCTTCAAGGACAAAGATGAGACAACTACGAGTTAGGACTTTGTGTTTATTCTTTCTTAATTTCATCATGTTCCTGTTGGTCCATTCCTTCAGCCTCTCTAGGTCCCAGTGGACAGCAGCTCTGCCCTACACCATGTTAATTGGACTGTTCAATTTGATGTCCTCTGCAAATGTTATGAGACCTCCTCCAGGTAATTGTTGCAAATGTCAAAGAGGACAGGTCCTGGGATTGGTCCCTTTAGTACTGCACCTGCCATTGACACCCAGGGCTTCAGGCCATAATCATAATTCTTTTAGTTTGGTCATCCAAACAGCCTTGCATCTAATTGTCTGCCTATTCAGCCTGTAATGTCCTAACTTGAGTGCTAGTTTCCTCTCCTGAGGCCTCAGGTTTGTGCTTTGCTGTTCATCTTCTTCACTCCTGTTGCATTTGTGGTTCCTTGTAGTCACTGCAGCCACGGCTGCTGTTGTTTATCACATCCCTGTCCAATTCTTTCTTGCTTATAAGTAGCAGATCCAGGAGAATATCACTCACCTTTTGGCCATCTGTGTTACGAAGTTCTCCTCAACAAACTCCAGAGACTTTCTAACCCTGTTCCATCCCACTGTTTAGATCTTTCAGCTGAAGTCAGAGAGGTAAAATTTTCCCAACAGCACTCTGGACTGTTATCTGAAGACTTCTAATTGTATAAAGACATGATTGACTTTGTCACCCTAATCAGATGATCTGCAACAAACCCATCACAGAGTTACCCTTACTGGGTTGCCCTCAAGCTCCCAGTTAGCCTGTCTCCTTCCCCTGTTTCTGTATATTTGTCTCTGTTTTCATGTATTTCTGCTGATCCTTCACATAGAAGGTACCTCCCTTGCTTTTCTTCACTGCCCATCTTTCCTAAAGAGGCTCTATCTGTCTACCACAGACCTGGAATCATAGGAGTGATCCCACCATGTCCCAGCTGAGCTATCCTCAGACCACAGGCAAGTCAGTGCATTCCCTCGTGCCTCAGTTATTTCTCTAAAAAAGCCCACTTAGATTTCATGTTCTTCAGTGTACCACTGTCTCTGGCACTGTGTTTTTCTGTCCCAAATACCTCAGATCTTCAGAGCAGCTGATGGCCACCATCATAATGCGGTCTGTAAGGCTGACAATGGAGGCTGACCAAGAGGAGGTCATTTTGGGCTAAGACAGGAAGTTTTAATTTAGGCTAGGAAGTGAATGAGTACTGCATTTCCTGCAAGGCCAGAGTTAAACACCCAGCCCAAAGCCCAGGCAGCTCTGCAGGCTGGAACCACATGTCCTCATGAAGTGCACTCCTCTCAGGAGCCACCAAAGGCAGATTTTCATTTGACAGAAAACTATGGGAATGTAGGGGTTTTCCTCCACAGAAGCAGTTGTTACCAGTATTTTGCATAGAGACACCTCTATGCCCCTGCATGTGCAAACAAGCTCCTGAAGCTTACAATCATATTAATTAATAGTTGATCTATAAATGCATAAACAAAGTAAAAAGGTTCTCAGGAAAATCCTTCTTAACTTCCTTGAGAGAATTTCAATAGCTTGACCAGGACATTTATAATAGAAATATTTACTGTATTTTACTATTTCTTAACAAATAATTTTCTAATTAATAATTCTTCTTTAAAACTTGTTTTGGTCTTTCCTTTTCTCCCTCCAGCTCCTGAAGCATATGTCTTCTTTTTTTTTTCCTCCTCATTTGGCAACGGCCTCCCAGCTACATCAAGCAGTTTCAAGTCAGCCAAGGAGATAGACAGAGCCCTGCTGAAGGAGCAGAGCAGTCTCTCTTTGTAAAATATGCTGCCATTTATCAGCAGACGGAGGTTTTTCTTGCAACAAGGAATCTGAGCTAGCGCATACCAAAAGAGTGGCACTGGAGACTTTGTGGTTGGCTGTTGTTTCAGGCACATTCAGCGTTTACATAGCCTGAGGGCATAAATGAGCAGGCAGGAGGGAATGGACAGACCTTCCTACAGCACAATTAGGTGACAATGAGCTATCTAAAACAATCAGGATAGCAGCAACATCAAGTGCTTTCCCTGTGTCTCAGGAGTCCTCCCAAGACTTATTGCATCAGAGGCTCTGTCTATTGCTGGTGCCTCTAGATGGTGTCTCTGGAGAGATGCAGTTGTCAGGCTCTCTGGAACAAGATCCTTTCTGGGAAACTTATTGCAGCCTGAAATATTGCAATTAGCTCCAGTGGAGCTGATTTCTGAGCTCCCTGTCCTTACTTAAGGCAGGATCCCTTGGAACAGAAGAGATGGACCTGCAGGCACTACAGGAGGCGTATATACGGGGGATAATTTACAGGAGTAATTCCAAACATCCTCCATCTACTAGACTGGGAAAAGAGGGGACAACAGGTCTCAGGACCTTTCTGCTCTGTTTTGTCAAGTCAGTCTTTCTTGACTTATTTTCTCCTTCATAAAGCTTGCCTCCGGAAAAGGGAAGCCAGGGAGCTGCTCTCCTCCTCTTCCACCTTGGTCCTCTGGATCCATTAGCTCCTTCCAAGGACCCTAATCCTACAGAGCTCTTTTACAGGGGAGAGATCAGAAAGAAGATTGCAATTTCAAACCAAAAGACATATAACATTGTAATCAGCACCTGTCCCACAGAAAATGCATTATGTTTGGATTTCAAGGAGTTTGGTAGATGTAAAATTCCACTGGAGACTGTTCTGTTTAATTAGGGAGACACAAAGGGCAAGGGTGGGTCCTGCATCCACAAGAAGAAAACAGTGTGTTTTGTCCACTATTTTACCTGAAGCTCAAGTTCTGTCATTTACACCTTCTCCATTCATTTTTTTCAACAACTCATGATTGTACAAGAACCACCGTAATTCTACAGGCAACAGCACCCTTAGGACATCTCCTGCATCCGTGGGAAGACATAATATGGCATTCAAGGCATTGTGGTGGAATTGGCATCACCACAGTTTGCCTGAGGCACAGTCTTCTTTCTGTGCCTTGCCAGCCTGCTTAGCTTATCCTCCTTCTCAAAGGCAAGGGAGCTAAGGCAGTGCTTTTGCCAAAGAGGAATGCAGAAGAAAGCAGAGATTACATAGATAGAATAAAATTGGCCTCTAGATTTCTTTGGTAGCCCAGACTGGAGAAATCTATGTTCAAAAGACTGGGAAAACTGTGCCCATGGTTATGAAAATACACGTGTCCTCAGGCTTGTTCTCTTTGTCCCTCTGACCTAAAGCAATCTATGTCCAGGCAGCAGTGGAGAACATAGCTAAAATAGCTCATGCAGCCCATTCTGCACACTTTCCTGTGGCACTAGAGCTAAATGATTTATGACTGAAACATTGACTGCTGCAGTACAGGACAATTACAGGAAAGTTGGCAAGGCAGCAATTTACCATCTTGTAGGAATATGAAATTCCTTCCTTCCTCCTGATTTCAAATCTGACAAGTGGCAAACTATCTTCACTCTCTTTGGAAGGATAATCAAAAGCTTGCAGAATCAGACCTTAAGTTGTTCTTGTCTGGACAAGTAAGTGCTGTTGTCAATGACCTTCTATAGCCACTTCAGGACATGCAGGCAGCTTCTACTGTGCCTTGGGTACTTGATATGCCCAGAAATCCTGTTCCACCAATTAGGTAATGTGTGCACGAATCTGTTACCAGAATCCGTGAGATTCTTGCTGTGCACAAAACTAGTTGTTTATATTAGAAAACAGGTATTACATGCTCTTTTGGCAATGACTGTCTATTTTTACTAAGTGTATTTACAATGTTTAGCAGAAAATAGCAATGTTAGTTTTGATTTAGCACAACAGAATTTTTAAGACTATGTTTGGGGTTTTTTCTGCAAGCAGATGTTATTTGAATCTAAGCACTACTTTAATACAAATAAATAAAAGTAGGATTTTTAGGAGATTATTACAATCTTCAGCTCTGAGGTCCTGTATTACAGAGGTCATTGAATTTCAACAAGTGGTTCCTGCCATGAGTCTGTCATTTCTAGCTGAGCTACAATATTTCACTTAGAAAGACATCTGACCTGGTTTTAAACATTTCAAGTCAGAACTCCCCTTCCACTGTAGGCAAATTTTGTTCCAGCGGTTGTTCATTACCCTCTCTGGGGAAAAAAGAAATAAAGGAAAAAAGAGCACTGCAATTCTATTTCAAACTCATTTTCCTCTTGTTCCAATCAAATAATACTATAAAAGAGTATCATCTTGTATTGCCTTTTCCTCACCAGCAGCTTTCATTCCTTTTCCTGCCATTCTGTGGTCCCCGACTGAACAGGTCCTCTTGCCTTCACGTTTTCCTCCCTGGCAGCAGTGGGACACCACAGGCAGAGGGCTCTGCTTGGGTTTTGCGTATTTCAGGATAAGACAGAGAAAACAAATTTGAAGATTATCTGCAACAATAACGTATCAGAGAATATTTTGTCTTGCCTGGCCTTAAGTTGGTTGTCTGAGTGGCCTGCAAAGTTAATGAAGAGGCCCAAACAGTGGCTTATCCCAGCTAGACTAAAACATCCTCACTGTGCAATGCCTCACCTTGCTATGGTACCTGACTTGCTCCCTTGACTGCAACCAGTGCCCTCAGGACTGGCAGAGACTACACAAAATTTTACATCCCTACAAGCTGAGCTTCACTTTTAATGAAGATACTTTTTAGAAGGAAAATGCTACTAGCTGCCAACAGAAAATGTCTTTGTGTGCCCTAAATTTATTGTTGGGAGTATTAAGCCACTGTACAGTACACTCCTATTTGCATTGCATAGTTGAAATCTTGACCATAAGGACTGTAATGGATAGACATTTCCATTTTTTAATAAAGAAAGCACGGAGACTCTGAGAGACAGACATCTAGGAGCTCCAGCTTTAAGAGAAATGCCAAGATCGTGACATTGGGGATACAGTCTCTTGAACTGGAACCAACATTAATTCAATAGAATATGTGATATTCTAGTATACCTTTGACCAGAACTCATAAATGTTTCCATAAAATCCTTCTGGATTTGCTTCTCTTAACAACACAGAGCGTCCTTGTTTTGTTTTACTTTCTAAAAGATTTATTATGCTTGTTTTTCATCAGAGAGATATATGAAGTTTAACTTTCCCTAGTTTTGTTGGCTGACAATCTCACCTCTTTTATCTTGGCTTCCTGTAGAAAAGCAGCTCACCTCATCATGCTGCAGCATTTGTAACCATAGATTAACTGGAGCTGAATGTGACAGGAGATGGAGACATCAACAATATTTATGTCCTCCAATTTAATGACTATTAGAGAAGTCCAGTTAGCACCCATGGGAGGGAAGGCCCACAGGGAAAGGGCAGCGTGGGTGGCAGAGAGCAGTGAATCCATGGGGAGGGGTGCATGGAGAGCAGACTGCCCAAGTCCTGCTGATCACCACACTGCTTATTCAGTGTTATTATTGATGTGGTCATGCACAGATTACACTGTGAACCACTTCTTCCACCTACAAATATCAAGTCCTTTTCCTTTTCCAGTTATGATCACATTGTATACCTTGCAGATACAGTCATTGATAGAATTATTAGAGCAAAAAATGCACGTTTGTTGACTGCCTTTAGATTTTCTTATATTTTTTTCTTAACTCAATTTTATGTTACAAAAAAAAGGAGAGAAACATGTTCAGACCCACCATCCTCCTACAGACCAGTGGCCACAGTACCAGTGGCCTCCTGTGCAGAGTTTGGGGATTTCTGTGCAGGAATTCATCTAGGAGTTTGTAGGATTTGTGAGATTTTTTTGTTTGTTTTAACAAAAGCTTAAATAGAATCTCCCAATTTACTCCAAACTGTCAGTGTAGACAGGGAAGTGATACTTTGCCTGTTGTTACACACACTTCAGCAGGACCAGCTCGTACATCATAAAGCAGCACTTGCCTTATCTGCACTGGAACAAGTCGCTCTAAATGCATGAACTATTCTAACAAAAATAGTGCAGACTTATCTCAGAATGCGCAGGGGGAACTCTCACACGTCCTGATGGAAGGGCACAAGGGCTGAAACTTTGACAATGATTTAATCTCAGTTGCACATTTCACAAGGTTATAGTTAGGAGCAAATAAGCAAAACCAGAGGATTTTAACAGTTCCATGAAATGTGGCTTCCCAATTTGTCCAACTTCTGATCTTCACTTAATGGGTTGTCCTGCTCCCTTTTTTTTTTTTAAGCACTCCAGTGGCAAAGTAGTCTGCTGTGAAAGATAAGACCTATACCAGCAATGCAAACAAGCAGTGAAGAAATAGCTTTATCTACAATTTTTAAGTCTTCTTCATATATTACAAACAAGCACCACACACACACACACACACAAAAAAAAAAAGCGCACAACATCTACGATGCAGTGATTTTTATATCATCCAAAGAACAGGGGGAAAAGCCTGATTACACTCTAAAAAGCCTTAGTAGTACTGAAAATACAGCAAAACCTTACTTGTGAAACAAAAAGACTAAGTGGCTTCCTTTGCAAGAAGCCTTCTCTGTGCCCACTATTTACACTGACAGATCTACCACTGACCAAGGAGAATGAAGGTTAACAGTGAAATTGGAAATTCAGTGTCCCAGGTGGAGTTTCCATCTATGGGGCTGTTCTTGGGAAGACAATGATCCTCTCTGTCCCTCTTCTAGCACCTTTGCAAATTGGAGATATTGCTGGTTGAATGGTTGAGGGGTTTGTTGTTTAATTAACTTGTAAGGTCTTAGAAAATGTTTTCAGTCTGTGACCTACAGACTCCTGGTACCTTTACTAATAAGAGGTTAAGAAGAATGTGCTCGCAGATGCTATGGAGCAATCTCTGCATATGGAAATGCTAAAGGGGGCCATACTTTTCACTGGAAATTTGTAGGGGTCCAAAAATCAAAAAAGACCAGAAAAAAAAGTGGCTTAGATCTGATCTGTTCAGATGAAAGAAACTGCTGAAGACTGAAGTGTAGATGTGTATTAATATATCATGATATTGTAACTAAAGAGCATTATACAGCAGCACAATGTTATAAAATAGTTCCATCTATTGAATCTCACAGGGGTGTAGCAATAAAAACATAAGAAATGAAGCCAGACTGGGCTGTTTGCTTTTAGCTGCTGATTTCTAAAAAACTCTTTACTTGCAATAGATGACTGTTAATGTTTTTAACAATGATATCCTTGGAATTTTTAATCAGAGTTAGAAAACAGCTCCACACACAGGTTTGGCTTAAGAGTAATAGCTGTGTATGATGGAGGAAGCCCTGAAGTCATGCAGGGCATCTTAATTTGATACAGGTATTAGAAAATATTGCATAGATGCAATGTGGCCCCTAAGTGTAAAGCTGACACATATTCTCTCCTCCTCCCTCCCTCTCTCTTTCTCTCTTTCACTTGTAGTCTCTCTCTACATTTGCTAAAACTGAAAACAAATCTGTTTGTCACTAGACGTATATGAAAGCCAAAACTCTCCATATTTAAAATTGTGAGGACTAGCACAAGAGGAGTATGTTTTTGGGGAGGGAGATAATAGGATTTTTTTTCATATCAGCAAAAAATATTGGAGGTAGATGTCTGTGCAGTTGCTGAGCTTTTGTGTTCTGGGGCTAGGAGACTTGAATATTATTAAGGGATCAGTCACAAAGTGCATCAATCTGGCATGTACTAGAGCCAGATATCTATTTGCCAGAAAATGGGGAAAAAAAATCTCAGCAGGCTCACAGTTGAAGAATGGTGGACATTGCTTTGATTCAAGAAAGCCCTGGCACAGATATCTTCCTGGATATGGATAACATAATGGACTTTGGGGAGCATATTAAGTCACCCCCCCCCGTGACTTGCTAGCAGCTCTGGATGTGAATTATACAACTCTGGATTGATATGTTAAGGACTTAACAATTTCTGTCTGCAGCATTTCCAACCTCTGAGTGAAGTACTGGGTTACTTTCTTTTTCCTTTTGGTTTGATGGGAAATTGTGCTATGCTGAGTAATACTTTTTTAAAAGCCTGCAAATAAAAGAAAGTATAAATTAAGGAGAGGGTGGGGAGAGTGACTGCGAGTGTGCGATGCACTGCATTTAATATTTCTCTAGAACAAAGTCACACTTGAAGGCTGGCTTCTTTATTTATACTGTTTGTTTATGAGATCCACAAATGCTTGTTTTCAGCATGAAATAATTTTTGCAGTGGCTTCCAATGAGAATATGTATTCACTAAAACCAGAAAATCAACTGGGAGCTTAACACTGCACTGAGAGACCCATTCAGACTCACAGCAACCCAGCACCCAAGGGCTCATTAGAGATTCACCAGGAGCAAACTGCTTGATTGGCTGAGTCTGGGGTGGTTTTCCTGGAATTCAGCTGAAAAGTACAGGTGTATGCAACAAATATGTTGGATTTTTGATACCTGGAATGGGTTGGGGACCGATGCTAACTGACATGTGTTGGCAGTTAGGGCAGGTGAAGATTTTGAGAGGTTTCCTGGCCTGTTTGGTTTTAGGATTAGAATTTTTTTCTTGATGACAGGACTCGGATTTGATTACAATGTTCATACACATTACATTAAAGTTTTATTTCCTTATAAAACCAAAGTGGTTTTATTTGTACTGAGTGTGAAAGGCACAAGGCAATGGAAGGCCACGTCACATTCTAGAGTATCATTTGTATGAAATAATTTCAATAACAGATACAGAAAACATAAAGAATGACTGTGGGCTCCCCAATCTGTGTACAATGGAGACAAATTATTTATATTGCTCTGTGGATACTTTGCCTTCTATCCCTGATTTCATGGACCATTATTTTTTATTTCATCCCACACAGACCATCTCTTAGCCATAATTGCATAACATACGAAAAATATTTGTTTCTGTGAGAAAGTAGCATTAGTAAAATAACGATATATTTTAAACCTAATCACTTTGTCCTCTTTTCTTCTAACAAGAAAACTGGCTGCCTGTAGGAGCACTGGGAAGTGACAGCTTGGAGTTGGAATGACATGACTGGACATCTCGCAAACAGAACATCCATTCATGCCCCACAGACCACTGGGTTTCAGAAGTTGTGATTTTATAGCAATAACAAAAAAAGGTCATTTTGCAGATGACTTTTTAAAAGAGATGACCAAGATCCTGGATATGTGAAGATATTGAAGTGAGGATAAGAATTTATGCTGGAAAAAAAACCTGGATCAAAGAATGGCAGTGAAAGAAGTAGGACTGGAATTATGGGTACAGAGAGCACAGGAGAAGAAATCTTGGCATTTTACATTTCAAGCTGTTTAACTGCCAGACAGGTGTGATTTACCTGGAATAATTTCCCATAAGCATCAGGGAAAAAACAACATGATGTGTAAGATGACAATTAAGAGATTTATTTTGCATGGTTGCACAGGTATCAGTAAAGGGCTCAGAGTTGTATCATGAGGAATTGTAGTCGTAACACACAACTTGTGAGCACTGTGATTGTACTCACAAAAACACCGGACAAACAATTTCCATTGCTTACCCCTGGCTGCTGTCATTGGCTGAAAAAATCAGAGAATATCTCTTTTTAAAGCAGTTTCCTCCTCCGTCACTCCACTTGGTCTCCCTTGTGAAACACCCGGTCCATGGGAGTGCAAACATCAGGAGGGATAAGATGATCTTTCAAGATAATTCTTTTCTTTCAGCTTTTCAGGTCTGATACGCATAACTTACATGAAGAAAAAAAAAAATATAATGAATGCTTATAAATTCTGTCAGGAATAAGGAAATCTGTTAGCAGCTGAAAGTAACTACCCATTTTAAAAAGCAGCAGTTTTCTATCTTGTTCTGTCACAGGGTCACTGAAAGTCAGAATCTGAAAGATCTTATCCAAGTAGATTTTCCCCATCATCCTGGAGCCCATGGGCCAAGAGGGATGGTTAGTGAGTTGGATAATCCTGCCCTCCACACATTATGCAGCCAGGGAGAAGGGCAAGCATTCCAGTGGGAGGGACACTGCCAGGCAGCCTTTGTGGAGGTGGCTTTCTGGCAATAAAAATGAATTGGAGAATAAAGTGCAGCACCTGTGATAATGAGTCTTCTAAATCATTATGTCTAAACATTCTTCTGAGCCTTCTAAAAACATGTTTCAGTTTAAGCCAAACAACGCCACTCAGCACAATGTCTGAGGAAGAAAGCCACATATTGGTTCTTGTATTTGTCTTTTTATTTTCTTTTTTTTTAGTTAACTATTTTTTTAAAAAAAAATTTAAGAACACATTATGAAAGGCCCAATCATTACAGTAAAATAACAAGTCCTGCAAACCTTCACACATGTGATTTTAATAGGTGTAGATATGTGAACAAGGATTAGTAACACTCAGCCCTCGCTTAGCATTAGTGTGTGGGCTCAAGTTATGTTCTTGCTGTGAATTGGCAATGAGACACAAAGCCTTTCGCCTCTAGGGCTGTGGTTCAAATGCAGCCTGGGTCATTGGTGGCTCTACACAAAATGAGGGGGCTGTTTCTATCCAATTTCACTCTCTCCCTGTTAAAAGACAGTAGAGAATTCAAGGTCAGGGTGATCTCAGAGCCTCTCATCTTATTATGAATTGTTATTTTCCACTTACTATGCTATACTACAGAGCTTGGAGGCTTCTGCCAAGTGTGGGGCATGTCACACTGGTTACTGTGAGAACAGGTGCAGCTCCACTTATTTACAAACACACTCAGTGGAAGAGGAAGATGAGCATAAAGAAATGAAGCGACATGTCCAGAGGACAGCGGCAATGCCCAGAGCAGAGCACACCTTTTCCCACAACCTGACTGCACTACTTCCTTCTCCACCTGCAGCTGTGGGCAAAACAGTGACAGGAAACAGTGTCCTTGGACTTTTGCTTCCCAGCAGGTAACCTGCACGGCTGTCAACCCAGCAGAGTTTATGGTATTTTTTTTAGTAAGGTGGGGATAATATAAAACAAAGTGTGTGACAGATGAAATGCATTAGCCCCAACAATATTAATGGATGATAATGTATACGGTAGATCATTTTATCACACCATTTACATGTAAGTTTGTTTGGTGTATTATTTTTGACACAGTGGAAGATTCATAGATCAAGAGAATTGGTGTAACCCAATTTCATATGTTTTGTTGGATCTTCGAACAAAAGTGGATGCATTTTGAGTATACATTAAGCAAGTGCTGCATTAAGAACTTCCTTGCGACACCTGGCACTTACTTTTATGGCTTATTTTGTCAGATTGTTTCTTCTATTCAAAGATTAATTTTCCCACTTGCTGAATTTGTTAAATCTTTGAACATTTCAGCCAACGAAGAGGTTTTCAGATCTGAGTTTTCTCAGGATTAAACGCTTCTGTAACAGAAAAAATGCTACTCAGTCAATACAGACAGACTTGTTTGAAACCTAGCATTTGCTAAACAAAAAAGGTTAAGCTGTTTATAAAGAAAAGTCCGGAATCAAACATGCCCTGACTTTCAAACGTGCCATCTGTAACTAGATGGGCATTGGCTAAAGCACTTATAAAAATTCTATTTTATGCTCATTTAAAATTTAAAGCAAATGCTAGCTTATCATGTATATGGTTTAAAATCAAGGTATATGCTGTTCCCGAATGCAGGAGAAAGATGTGACTCCCCTTTCTAAGGAGACACCATCCTTGCAGCACTTTTTTGGAGGTCAGTCCACTTGCTGTATCAGGTCAGTGCTGTGCAGGCCACCAAGGGGGAATCTCCATTCAAGTACATCCCCATGTCCAATGCAGGGCTTCTCCCAACACTTGTGCATCCTCACACCAGACTTGTCAATTCACACCATTTCTATCAGTCACTCCCCTTGGCAATGATAACCCAGAGAAAACTTCCCTGGGACTTTCTATGAGCTTAAATTAGAGATGAGGTGCTGGCATGGTTAAAGCATTCCAGAGCCTGGGTTGTACCCAGTGGCACAGCTGAAAACTGGCACGACTGTAGGATATACCAGGTGCCAGGTCCACGGTCCTACCTGTGAGGCACACAATCATCTGGTTTCAACCCAAGCTTTCTACTGTGTCCCTGGCATGAACTCTTGCAAGCTCACTCTTCATCAGCCAGACTTGATGACATCCCAAACCTCAACTCAAACACCTACAGGCATTTGCTAACTTCTGTAAAGTCCTTCCCCACTACATTGGGATTTTTGCCATTTTTAACCTGGAAACAGGATTTTAGTGAATTGGCCTGTCAGGTTTGTGTTTCTCTCAGACTTCCAGGCCAGTATGGAAAATCCCAAAGCCTCAAATACTTATTTGGGTGGATTTTGCTGGTTCTGGGGGGAGTGCTCCAGAGGGCTCTGGGATGTGAGAAGGAAGACTGAGCAGGGGCTGGTTCCTGGTGTGGCAGTAGAAAGACTGGCTGCCCTCCTGGCTTGGCTCTGTCTCAGGAGCACTGAAGAGCTTGCACACAATTAGGGACAAGCCTCCAAACTTCTTCAAGTTCACTCATTTAAAAAAGCAACTAAACTCTAAAAATAAAATAAAGCCCGGACAAATGAGCAAAAAGAAAAGACAAATGCTTAAAGAAAATGAAAAGAATAAAGGATTTTAAGCTATATCCTTGCTATCTTTGTTTCTCCTCAAGGAAGTAATATTTCTTGATCATCAAGATCCCTCTTCCTTAATAAGGTAAAACATCAGGTTATAAAGAACATTTTTAATGAGAATTCAGGGACATTTCTGGGCTGGTTGAGAAGTATGAAAGTATTTAACCTCAGTTCAATGGACTGCCCTTTATTAACATTTTTCTTCTAGTGCCACTCACATAACTGCCCTTTCACAAGCCCCGTCTCAGCCATTTGGTACTTATAACTTGGTTTTAGCCAGAGGGTGCATTGCAGAATACAAATCAATCATTGACTTTATTTCTTGTGACTAAAGGATTTCATAGACAGTATCTGTGTGGACAGAGCTATCACTAAGAAAACAGCGCTTAATGATTAAAATGTGTCCATTTTTCTCTCCATTCAGCAGTAAAACTACCAGAAGTTCTTGGAAGCCTGTTCAGTGAGTGATGTGGCACTGACAGTGCAGCACACCTCAGCTCAGCTGAGCACATGCATATGTAAACAACTCTGCTATCAAACACTGTGCCTTGTCAAAGATTAAACGTATCTTTAGGGAATGGGAACAGTGCCACGCTAACACCTTGGCAATACAGGCCAAGTGGCAGGACACTTGGCTTCCCATCAGTTTGTCACAAGCCTCCCTTGGAAACATTCTTCTGGAAGCATGAGAGCGTCCCTGTCGTGGGTTTCTGTCTGTTGGCTGCTCCGGGTGAGCTGCCAGTGCTCCACACATTGCCAATGTTAGCAGTGCTTTTGTCAGGTGGACATTTGCCCACTAGGAAATGGATTGAAGCCACCCACGTACTTTAAATGTGCCATTTTCTGAGCTCCAAGTGCTAACGAGAGTTAATGACATCAAATCAGGTCTGGTCTGGAGTCTTGTAGGAACTTTATCCATGCTGCCCACTGTTACCTTTGGGGGTTCTGTCCTACCTCTCAGTATATAGTGTTTGTAATACATCTCTTTAATTCAAGAGGAATATATTTGTATTTATATATTGCACAAAGGAAGCAGAGCCAAGCTGGAAGAGAGGGTAGCAACACTCTGTTTTAACTCAGGAAATTAAGGTGAAGTTGATGAAAAAAAAAAAGATGAGGTTTTGCTGTTCATGCAGAACAGCCAAACCTTATCCCAGAGACTCACATTCAGTTAAGTGCATTTAGCTTTGTCTGCTATTGGAGGGTGTAGAATGGATACCAACTGAACCTCTAATGTTTTGGAGAGCTGACACTTCCAAAACATTTTGCGAATTTTAGCTCAATAATTTTGACAGAGCACAAATTCTCAGACGTGGTGATGAGAAATTCTGCAACCCAGTGGACAAGCACTAAACTCTGTCCCCCAGCCATGGGGCACAGAAGAACTTTTTGAAATAAAAGGCTTTTCTCACAGGCTCTTCCCTTGCCAGTCTCCTGATGCCAACATTCATTAACATCCCAGTGCAGACGCACTGTACCTGGCACATTTGGATGCACAGCCAGTGCTCGCCCTGCTTGGGCACACCAGAAACACTCAACAGCAGCCAAGAAAAACAAGAAGAAAGAACGTCCATTAGGAGACACTTTATAAGAGTTACAGATTCCCATAGAGCAGCAGCAAATTTTTGAGGTTGAATCCCTGGGTTTCTATCTCTTGTCTTATTTTACAGACATCAGCTCAGACAGATTTGCAACACTTGACAGGCAGAAGTCAGTAGATTCCTGACCTCCTTGATGTCAGTGAGTTTTGCTGCTAGCATTCATGGAGCTAAGATTTCACTCCATATTAGTACTGGATCAACTGAGGTACATAAGGCAACATATTTGTGAATAAAGGCAGCGCATTCGCCTCTGTTTTTCTAGGCATTTTGGTGACACATCTCATGGTCTCAAAGCATTATAGCAGGAATATGAGATTTAGGCCTTTCAGACATGAAGGAATGCTGTGGGAACAAATGCAGCAATAAGCACAGCTTATGAGAAATGCAAAGCAGGTTAACAATAATTGTCTTTATCAGAAAAGAAGACACATCTGGAAGCAGGTGTGAATATCAGCTCTCAGAGCTGGAGGTAGTCTTGCAGTCTTGAATATGTACAATACTCAGCTAGAAGAAATTTTAGCATGACATCAAAAAAGCTGCTTTCTTTGATGTTGTCCATTTATTTTGTTGTTTTCTGTTACTAATCTGAACTGCATAATCATTTTTTAATAACCATGTAGTTTGTTGGACAGTTCTGTCTAAACCTTAGGGTAGTGTACAGTGAATTAAGACACACAAACACATATACACCTGCAAAATATTCAAAAATCCACAAAGAAAATTTTAAGTAAATATGCCAAGGAAGAAACTGGCCTCACATCCACCATTCAATCTTCCACTGCTGTGTCTTAAATGAGACAAAAAGAGAGCAACAAACTTTGGTTCTTGGAACCAGCAGAATGCTTCATACAAACTTTTTTTTTTTTTCATGTAAGGGTCTCTTGTTTTAGCAGTAAATAGAAAGGATGGTTTGCTTTTGAATTCATGCATGACACTATTTTGCATCTCACAGCTAGCTGCATGCAGACTTTAGTCGATGCACGAGGAGGTGTTCATTACCTGAATGCAAAAGTTTAAGCAGTCACAACTTAGCAGAATCTCTTGGCCCAGGTCTCATTAGCCTGGGAGTTCCAATTCCCCTGGAAGCACCTTGTTGAAGCAGACAGCTTGCCTCTTCCAGCACATCAGCTCTTCCTTTGTACAAAGGATGTTACAGCAGAGTGATTAGATGGAGGAGGATTTTTCTGCTAAGAAAAGAGCAGGCTAAGAAAAGAGCTGCTAAGAAAAGAGAG
This sequence comes from Hylia prasina, assembly GCA_013397195.1. NCBI lineage: Eukaryota > Metazoa > Chordata > Aves > Passeriformes > Sylviidae > Hylia > Hylia prasina. The sequence goes on along the minus strand of VYXD01008550.1, from coordinate 1,021,740 downwards.
GGGGATGTTATAGTAGAATATAAAATCATGAATGGCACATGGAAGGCAAATAAGAAACGGCTGTTTCTTTTGCTGCCCCTGGTTCTTGCATGAGGCAAGCAAGCGGTATGTTCACAAAAAATAGCAAGTGTTTTGTTGTACTGCCTCACAGAGTACAGACTGGAGCAAGTTGTGAAACTTTTGCCACAGGAATTTCTGTGTGCCAGAAGGTTGCACAGATGAAAAAAGGGAGACTAGATAAAGTAATGGAATTAAAAAATTACAAAAATTAATGTACCAGTAAATCTTGATATGCCGATCAGTCTTGGGAAGACCTGAGCTGCTGGAAGCTGAGTGAATAAACTTGGGACATATAAATGCCACCATACAGTTGTCCTGTTCTTGTGCCCTTATCTGGGCACCTGGTATAGCAAGAACTCAGACCTTTGGCCTGACTGTGCTAGACTGGTCTCGTGTTTGCACCTCTGCCTGGTTTGCGCTTATCTGCAGCCTGCTGGTAAACTTCTGTACAGCCTCCCTAAAATGCCTTTTAAGAGCTTAAAGTATCATGAACTTTTACCTAGCAATTTGTGCAGATTTCTTGAACTTTAGAAGAAGCTATAACTAATGACATTTGCTGAGGAGCACAGTAAGATACAGAGTCAAGCAGGCGTAAGTCGCCTAAGTGTGTGTAAATGTGTGCATGAATGAGAAGGAGAGGGAGACGAACAGAAAACATAACTTTGTTTATAAAACAGATCTTTTCCATGACATATGTTGATGAAATTAATTCTGTTAATTTATCAATTACATTCAGAGCTGGTAGAATTTTTGTAGTGTTTCAAGGTCAGATTCTGTGAAAGGACTGGGAAAAATCTGTTCCAATTTATTTCATGCTCTGTAGTGATTTCTAACTAACTGTGTGTGAATTATTATATTTCGATCTGTATATAGAGCACTGAGCACTCTGGCCCCAGCCCAGACAAGCAGTTAAAGGAAATGTCCTGCTGAATTCACAAAGACTGTTTGCATTCTTAAAGTTAAGCATGTGCTTAAGGGCTTTGCTAGATCATAACCAAAGATCTCAGGAGCAGTTGGCAAGACTGATACCATAGAGAATAGAAGAAGAGGAAAACAGCAAGAAAGATGTCAATAGATATATTGACATGAATTTGGAATGGTGCTTAGCATTTGAGTGCATTAAGGAAAAAGAGATCTAAAAAGCTCAAGAAAAGTATTTGAGAGAGTGTGTTGACTTCTAATAAACCCACTTCTTTCTAACAGCCATACATCAATCACTGACTTTCAAAGGAGAGAAACACTGAAACGTGTTGCACCATTCTCACTGTATTATTTTGCTATGTCTAACACTGCAACAATTTTCAACATACAAAATCTTAATCTCATTTTGGTTCTAAGGCACCCACAGATCACAACATTGCTGAATGGACATCTCTAAGGATTGTCCTTTCAGAGCAGGGGCAGTTACAGCAGGTTGCCCAAGGGGTTGGCTGTTTCCAGGGATGAGGATGCCAGAGTCTTTCTTGACACCTTGTTCCAGTGTCTGACCACCTTCACCAAGACCTTGGTATCTTCTTCCAGTGGTATAAAACTCCTGTCAGTACTCTCATAAATATTTAGACCTTCTTCCTATACCCATGCTCTGCTCTACAAAAACAGGTAGGCCCCAAGATTTCAAAGGGATTAGCCATAGGATTGTAAAATAGGTATGTGTGAGTGCTTTCAGCACTTTAGCTGGCAAGTCAAAGTGAGATGGTCAAAGTTGTCATAAAAATGGAAAAAACCCTCAAACTTCGTACTGCAGAACTCACAATTTCATGACACAGATATCACAATGTATGTGCACATTTTTTCCCTTTGAAATGTAGAGGAGTATTTTCTTAATACTGTGACAGGTTTGAAAAATTTTCATTTTTAGCTGTGGTAGTGGAGGGCTTTTAAGGATTTACTCACATTCTGCCAACCCCCCCCATCCTGCCTTAAATTCAAGAGCATTTTCTCCCTGATTCTGATTTCTATAACAGCCATAATTTCACTCTTTCTTTTCAAAAGTTCAAAGCTCCAGTGCTGGTAAAGTGTATATGGATAAGATATGCTTGGAAAACAGCAAAACACATGAAGGCAAAGGTGCATGATAAAACGATTTATCTGTGGCTTTGCAATTATTACACAGATAACATTTTGATATGTGTTTTATGTTTAGTAACTCAGTATCTTTGTGTGTAATACATAATTTTTTAGTTAGAAGTTTATCTTCCAAAACTGTACCACGTTTTTCAATGAGTCAGCTGGTTACAGTGACTCCTGCAATTTGTGAAGTAAATGCATTTATGTATTATGACATGAAATGTGCTTCATTCATTTCTGCACCGCTGTTTATTTATGATAATACTTCACAGGAGATGAGTGAATATTCTATAAAACCTTTCAAGAGGTCAATGTAGCCTTAACTGTAGTGTTTTCACTCTGCACTCACTAGTAAATCTATGGTGAGGGACGAGGTGGCTGGGGTTTGTATGCTCACCACGACCTGCATGGATTAACGGAGAGCAAAGGTTCCAGTGAGTGTGTTTGTGCAAACATATATCTACAGGAACCTTCAGGCATGCTGAAAGCTCATCTGCTTCCCTCAAGGATTTGAAAAGATGGGGAGGGGGATTAAAAGAGTAGCAAACAGATAGAAAAAGATGACTGTTACGTTAACTTCCAATTTTCTGGCCTTGCTAGTAAAGGAGAAATTGTTATTTTTTAGTTAGCATGAAGATGCTGTGGGGTATCTGCATCTTTCCCTAAAATAGGGCATTTGGAAAGTGGCTAAAAAAAAAATCATTATTTTGGTTCTGTGTGGATTTAAAGACAGAAAACAATTGATCTGCCCTCAAGTCCACAGCTATCTAAGGAAGAGAAACAAAATAGAGTCTGTATTGTACATAAGTGCCTACAATATGATTTTAAAGGGAAATTACTAGCATCACTTGAAAATGTATTTCTTTCTCTGCTGGTGCCAAATTTTCAAAACATTTCAAGCACACAGAACCTATTCCATCTTTTCGGAGCAGTCCAGATGCTAGAGAGCTGCCATGGCCATCCATCTCAGCAGATATGGACTTCCAGTGAATGACAGACTTAGGGGGTTTTCCTGGCACCAGCTCTCCTTCCTTTGCACCATGTCCCTTGAATCAGGCTCAGTGCTTTTTTGAAACAGCCCACCACAGGGTAGAGAACTCAACTGGCAAAAAATGTGAATAGTGTTCTAGTGGCTGAGTGAGCTGAACTGCCTGACTGAAGAGTGAGAAGGGAGGGGGAAGAAAGAAGAGAGCCACTATGTTAGAGCCACTGTCTCTTGAAGTCTTATCCTAAGAAAAAAACTCTAGGTAAGTATACCTGCAGGCAATGAAACTCAGGTCTGTTTTTCTCAAGTGCTCAATACTTCTGCTAACTCCCATGGCGACACCTTAACAGTCAGATTCTCAAAAGGACTTAGTCTTCAGTGAGCACCCAGGGTGCTGAGGCCTTTAAAATTTCTGCTCTCTTCCTTTCCTGCATACTTGGGAAATGAGATTTTTGTAAAATTCCGGCTTTACTCAATAAGTGAAGCTTCTTAGTTAACTGCAGTAGCTAGGGGAAAGACATGTATCTTTAATACACTCTACTAGTATTTGCTAGAGCAGTCCAGGTTGATTATAAAGGGTCTCTGCATGAAGGAAGCTGGTGTCTGTATTTCCCTCCAAAGTCAATGCAGAGTGTAAGGCATGAGATGATGGATCAGTCTCCAGCTCATGGCCAGGACACACAGACCTTCCTTGAAAATAATTTCTTTTTCTCTCTAGCTCCAGGCTGGGTAAAGCTCCTTGAAACCATGTGCTGAATTTTGATGAAATTGGTACAGCGCTTGAACCCAAGAAGATGTAAAAGACACGCTGTCCAAGGACTCCAGGAAATGATGCAATCTGCAAACCATTTACTACCTGTGTGTTTTACCCTTGGATTTTGCCAAGGTGCTTAACTCTGCTTTATGGACTTCCCATTAAACTTATCTCATTGTAAAACAGTGTTTCTTTAGGGAGGGGAAAACGTTTCAACCTTAAACGATTTAAATCAAAATCGCTGAGGATTTTTACACACCGGGAAGCGGCACCAGTTAGCTCTAAACAAGCTGTTGATGTGAAAGCACCGGCACATCCCACTCTCGCTGGGGCAGCATTGGCTGACGAAGCCTTCACCACTCCCACCTCCATTCACTACAGAATGGCAGACAGGGAAATGCGCCAGGGCCTCAGCTACTCAAGTGTAAAATCTGGCATATTATCACAAAGGCTGAGAAAGGTAATGGAATATAAATTGGGGCACCTAGACGTAGGATGCAGACTCTGTCACTTCGGTGCTTTGACATCCTCTGACAAGACCTCGACAGGGAGACTTTTCAGTGAGATTTAGCTGAGGAAAGAGCATCCTTACAGGCAGCCATCCTTCGTGGGTGATGAGCCCTCCTCTGGCAGGGTGGAGACTTAAGGGTGCCTACATCTTCTGCACCTCCCCGACCACAGGCTCCAGACTTTGTCCTCTCTCTTCGTCCTTGTTTTTGGCAGCCAGACAGAGAGAGAAGAGCACGTGGGTGAAAAAGCAGAGACACAACCTGTTGAGGCTTGGCCTCCTGCCTCTCAGAGGTGGCGCAGTGGTGCCACCTCTTTGCAGGTCTTGTCTCTCTCTTCCTCCACACACTCAATGTCCTCCTTTTCCTTGCTCATTAACACCCCCTGACTTGGTGATGAGCATTAAACTGTAATTTAGGGCATCCAGGAGAGTGGGAGGAGCGGGACAGGGCAGGAAAGTGCTGCTCAGCTGACCTCTTTGGCCCCAAAGGCTCCTCCTGTACAGTTGACACTTCAAGTTTAGGATGGAGTTAAGAGCTTCACAAGCAGCTCCAGGCCCAGGCACGAAGCCTGGCTGCTGGCTGCTGCCCCAAATTTTCCTCGGCGGGAGGAGCAGAGTCTGCCCCTATCACCTCCAGTGTTGACCTCCCAAGTCTGTCCATCATGGGACTGGTTTCCCAAACTGGTGGAGAAGATTGTGTGGGAAGGGTGGCCCTGCTCAGCTGTCCTTGCTAAGCTGTGGCACCCAGGTCTTCCTACTCCAGGGCTGATTGTGTAGCCAAAAGCACTACAAAATGCATTACACATCCTCAGTTTTGCATGAAAAAAGCCAGTGTTGTGAAACCCTCTCTCCAAAATAGGATCCAATAGCTCTGTTTACATGGCCTCAGGCTGATGCTGGCTAGGCCATAAATATCTCACAGCCTGAGCCATGGGCATGCTGGAGCCTGTTTTGGGGAGGAGGGGGATGTCTTCATTCCAGGCATTGCAAACCCGAACAGCTCCCCGCTATCTGAACTTGCTGCTCCCTACTTACTGTTAATTTGTCTCTTCCTGTAGCTGGTTTGTACCTCAGTTTTCCTGCTATCTTTAACGTTACTTCCTTGTGTTTTGTCCTAAGGAATGGTGCTTAAAAACTGATTCCTGGCCTGGCATTACCTAGCAAATATCCAAATGAGATGCCTTAGTCTTCCCTTTAAGGCTTCAAGGATCTGGGTCTGGAAAACTTGCTTATTTTATTTTTCTTTTTTTCCTTTTTCTTTCCCCCTGCCCCCCACTTCGAAATCCTAGAGGATAAGGCAATGTGTCACAGCACCTGTGAATAGATATCCCTGTCTCAGGGAAAATAGGGACAAAAAGAGACTTCTGCTCTTGAGTTTCTAATGAGAATGATTTGGCAAAGATATATGATTAGAGCACTTAACTGGAGAAGTAGTTTTGACCTCCAGTTAAGAATATTTTTGATGTATTTTTTCAATATAGTTAACCAAGGCTAAGGTGTGTTGAGAAAGTGGAACGAAAGGTAAGTGTAAAATGGGAATGAAGGCAGCTTGGAGAGAATGACAGGGAAGCAGACTGAGGGGACACGTAAGCCCAGAGTCTGTCCAGGTGACCACACCAATGCCTGGATCAGGGCACAGGACACTATTAAAAATCTTCCAGTGGATCCTTTATGAGAAGGTGTGAGAGACAGACAATAGCATTTCCTGCCCACACTGATTCCTGTGATCCTGTGTGGTCTTGAGCTCATTTATATGGAACACTGCAAGCTACATAACCTGAATTAATGCTATGAGACAGAAATGAAGCCACTAATGGACAAAAGGAAGCATGAGTCTAATGGTTCAAACACAGAGCTGGGGAGTCAGGAGACCAGAGCAGTTTTACCTGATTTATCTACTGACTCATCTTGAGAGACTGTGAGGAATTCACTAGTATCAAAACTGTTGCTGATTTTGGTTTGGGGTCCACTTTTTCTGAGGTCATGGTCATTTTGAGCAGTCAGACCTGAGTTCCTGAATGCCATGGCTGCCTCATCTGGAGGCTGTGAGCATACACTCATTCATGCTAGTGCAGCCCTATGAACCTCTCAGGGGAAAGGGCATAATATTATAATTTAAATAATTTACTTTAAACCTTGGCTCAAGGGAGAGCACGGCTATTAAGCAATGGCCTTTGTAATCTAGACAGCCTTTCCTGCCCTTCCCTGAGATGGATCCTGTACTTAACACTTCACCTGGCAAAGCACTGAACAATTTTCCTCCACTTACCTTAACAAGGCAAGTCTTTTACTCACCACACCACAGGCGGGCTTGGACGCTTTGATTGAGATGGCCCCACAAAGGCTGTACAAAGGATGACTCAGGAAAAGTTTTGCTAATCCTAAGAGTCTCCATCAGGCAGTTCTGCGGTATCCGGGCATTGCCACTGGTAGCCAGCTCGGAGCTCCTGTCTCCATCGGCTTCTGTTGCAACAAACACGAGGTCACACATAGTCATATGTTGAAGGCTTAATTACAAACGACCTCTCAGCTTCTGCAAACGTGTTTGTGGGTAATGCTCTTGAGGATCATTCAGCTTCCAGGGGTAAATTGGGTGGAATTGAATAACTTCAAAAAAGGCTGTGTTTAGGGACTGGTTTGGTGCCTTCATGCTGTCACGAGTGCCACTAAGAGCATTTGGCTTGCTTCAAAATTGTGGGGTATTTATACAGGCATACAGTTTATGTAGTGGTTCATGGAGGGAAAAAAGAAAAGGAAAACAAAACAAACCAACCAACCAAACAAACAAAAAAACCCCCTGAAGTCTGTCTTTGTGGATAAGCAATTTGCTTTCAGAGGTAAGGTGAAATAAGGTTCTGACACAAAGATACCTATTGAAAAATTTCTTGTGAGGCAGGTTTGTGAGGTATGCGTAGTTGAAAGCAACCAAGATGAGTGCAGCCATGAACTCTGTCCTCCATGTATTTTCCAGTGGTGGGCATAGTCTGGGACCTGCTAGGAGGGAATTTTTCCACACCAAAGATGAGTGCAGCCCCAGCTTATGTTTTTCTCCACAGCACTGGGTGCTGATTCCTGTAAGAGAGGTCACTTGATGAAGTATATCCTGTCTCAGGCATGATCTGTCATGGCACTGCCTGTATGTTTTCTCAGGCAAAACTCCCACTGACATCAGTAGAAGTTTGACTTCAGAGGGAGCTGAATTTCTGTCTATTTAATCTGATTCAAGCCTTCCTACATGAAACACAGGGGACTGATACAGCCTCTCCACCTTGGGAATCATATCTCCCCACACCACAGCTGAACATGCCCCAAGGTCTGCTGTGGAAAAGCTGAGCAAGTCTGAGCCATTTTCAAAATGTTGGTGGAGTTTCACAGCCTCAAGCAGTCATTATTGCACTGGGTCATACCCCTGAGGTAAATTATTAATAATAATAATATGTTATTTTTGTTAAACTTGACATCTCCTTTCATCTCAGCCCCATGCTTATCAGGAGCTCTGCAACAACAAAAAAGGAAAGTTTTATTTCCACATTTCCATCCCTTCGTCTCATCACGCCACGTCTGCTTTGGGGAGTGAAGAGTAATCTGTGGAAAGCTTTCATGCTCTCAAACCTACCAAAACATGCAATATTAATTGGGATTATTAATTGTATTTACTGCACTAGCAAGTCTAACCTTGTTAGAGGCCAGTGTGAAGATGTGGGATCATTTCTGTCATTTGGAACATCCTGCATGCTACCTCCTCTCAGAAATCAAAAGGAAAATTACCTCACTTTTATTAATCATCTTTTTTCTTACAAGATTTTGCCTTTTGTTTAGCTGCACTTCACAAGGAGAAGGTGTGTTTTCTGTGCTGCTTTGAGATCTTGGCAGTTAATGGAACTCTTTGATTTTTAAATAAGAGTTATTCCTCTGAGTGTACAGTATAAACCTAACAGGCAAGGGACTGTGCCTTTAAGTTCATCAGTTTTCCCAGTGCTGTACTGGAAGGATTGGACTGAAACTTTAAACATTTCTAGCCATACCTAGCATATGTATAATTTATAAGCCACACACCGTTTTCTGTCAAATAGGCGATTGATCTGACTCGGATCTCGTTAATTATCCTCCACATACATTATACGTTAACAGATCTTCAGTATACTGTGTATCAATATTAATAAGATTATAAAACACTATTGATAATTAGGAAGAGAAAGAGACCAGGCCTTTGATTCACTCTGTTACTAACGCCCCTGCATCTCTAGATTAAAAAGAGACCACTTTTCGTTTAATAATATCAGATCAGTACATCCATCTTCTAAAAGGCTTTATTAAGAGAAAGCTAAGATTTGCATCCCTATGCAAGGGGCTATTTGAAATTGATTATGGAAGCATCATTGATGTGTGAGAAATTTGTTTCTCTGTCTTGTCTAAAGGGGGACCTAATAGGTGGGAGGGATTTAAGGTGGAGCACTGCACTCTTGGATCTTTGATCAGGAAATTTCTATTTTTCTTTGTCAGGCTATATTTGGTAAGCCGGATTGTCTTGTTTCAGAAGAAATTAAATGGGATGTCATATTTCTGCCTTTAAAAAATAACAACATCTATGCTATCGCACTCCAAAAGAGAACTGTGGAATTAAATAACAATATTTATCTTTAAATTATGTGGGTCAGATTATTTTTTTCATTACTTTTTACAGTTTTCCTTTTTTTTTTATTTTGCTCTGACCTGTCTTTTATGTTTCCATTAAGCTTATTTGCAACAGGCAAACCAGCCCAACGAGTTGCTAGTGAGGACTCTGAAACATTTCGTATCCAAATTGAATCACGTAAACTTTACTTTCTTAGAAATTTCCCATTAAAAGTGAGGGGAAATCATTGAAGGATGACAGGGAACATAGCTTAAATTCAGGTTGCCACATGACTGGTCCTCCACTGGAATTCTGTATTGCACCATAGTGGCTTGGGAACCAACACTCTGCCCCAAGCCCAGGTGTTTTTTCTAACACCTTAGAAAAATGATTTGGAATTCAAGCATGAGATCTGATTTTGCCTTGCTGCTAACATCCACTAATCACTAAAGGACTTATGTCACTAATCACCCAGTCATTGTCTTCATGAAACTCCAGAGCAGCTCTTCCCTGGCTCACCTGTCACAGAGCTGATGCAGCCAGGCAGAGTTCTCAGGCTCCCTCCCTGCTCTGGGGCAATTCTGCGAGGCATCCTTCCCACTGCTGACTCCCTTGGGCTGGCCAGAGTTAGGAGACCTCATTCCAGCCACCACAGATATTTTAAGTATCCCATAACCCCATGGAGATGAGATTTATAAAATACCATGTTCAGGACCCAACAGCTTCTGCACAGGGGTGCTCGTGTTGCTGTGCAGAAAATCAGGCTCTAGTGGAAGATACTTGGTGTGAGCAGCAGAGGGAAGCTGAGAAAAACTGCCCTCACTTGGACGGGGGCTTTGCTCAGGGAAATTTCACACATGTATTTCCCTGCAAAGTAACCCAGTAGAGTCTGATTTCTCATGGCAATTCTGCTAAAAGCCTAAATAAAACCATCAATGGCTTCCAGGAAATCTGCCCTATATATAATCTTTCCATTCCCTAGAGCTCTGCAATTTTGAAACATGCTGAGAGAGATCGTGGTTTGCAGGACTGTGGAAGGGACTCTGAGATGAGGGAGGTCCCAGGCTGCTGTGTCCCCTGCAAAGTCTTGGGAAAGTCCCTTCATCTGCCTGGGACATCCATCATACTTGTGAGGGGTCACAGGAACTGCCTGGGTAAAACCATGGGGTACAGGACAAACACCCACAGTACCTAAAATGCCAGCAGGACCCCTCTGGAACCCATGTCAACTGGGGCAAGGCACCAAAGTCATGACATTTAAATTGCTCATTTTGCCTCATCTCATTCCATCTGGGAAAGGGGCAATCAGCTGAGACCCAGAGGTGGCAGGCACAAGGAGAAATGATGATCTGCAGGAGAAAGGCTAAGCTGAGAGCAGGTACATAAATCCAGATCAAAATTTATGTACTGGGTACATGAGCAGCATGAAGGGCTTTCTGTGTTGCTACAAGTATAGGCAACACAATGTCCGAGAATTGTTCTTTTTTAACCTCTTGGATGGTTGTGACCTTCTTCTTTCTTGAGGGACTCTTGAAAGAAACTGTGGAAAGGACAGCCAGAGACAAAAATGTGAAATGAAGCTTAAAGGCTTAGAAAGACATAGAATAAACCAATGAAAGTGCTGATAGATAGCACAAAACCCCCCTAATTTTACTTCCTGGTCCAGAAAGGTGTGATGGCTGGCAGATTTTCATGAGATTCCTGCAAGTCGAGTGGATATCAGGGCAGCAGGACCTGGCTGTGCCAGCCTCTGGCTAAAAGCTTGCTGCCTTTTCTCTCTCCAACAGACAGCTGGCCTGGATGCACCAGAGCACAACTTCCTGAGACAGTTCACTTCTGGTGGCAGGCTGTCCCCTGTCGCATGGGGCATGAGCCTGGGACTATGAAAACCCATCTGAGCTGTGTCACATCCATTCACACTAGTTTTTCTTACAGTTCAGGCCATAAATAACTTGCTACATGTTCCTGGGGATGCACCACTGCTGCGTGCCATGTATGCTGTGTGTGCTGTGTGTGAGCAGAACAGCACTTGCATGCACAAAGATGTTTACAAAAGGCAGCAGGGAAGTGCCTAAGGTGTAGGTTTGTCATGGAGGGAGCTCATTCCCTTAGGTCCAGAGACATTCCTTTAATTTCTTATGTCCTTTCACAAAAAAAACCACATGAGGAAACAAAACTATTTTCATTGAAAGTGAAGATATTTACAACTCTGGAAGCTAGCTAGAAAACCCCTGAAGATCCAGTTCATATTCCATTGGGAATATCCCAAGTTAATGCATTCATGTGAATGTACTTCCCATCAGAAATCCAAGTAAAGGAGAAAGCACATAGAAATTTGGGGTTCTGACCTGTCCTTGCCATTATTTCTTTAGTGATTGCCAGGCTTGTCCTCTTGGCTCAGCAAGCCTAGCAACAAGACTTCAGTCAGGCTCTGAGGTCTGATGCTGCTCCTCAGATGCCTTGAAGTGACTGGAATCAGGAAACAGAGGCCAGGAAAAACTCCTCAGCTGACCAGTATGGGACAAGCATATACTGAGATCATGGTGAAATGCTTGTCTACCACTTTGTGAAAGATATCTTGATATAATCAGGGCCATGATGAGGCTGTCAGCACAAGCGACAAAGGGTTTTGGTGTCCAGTCTTATCCATCAGGCAAAATGGGTGTTGAAGATGTGCTACCCCAAGTCATGGGTCCTGCCAGCTTCAGGCTCAAATGTGTTACAGGAAGAGCATGGAAAACTTCACCTATGGCCTTGCTGTCTATAGCTGTACAAAATCTTTCTGCCTCTACAGCTCTCTGGCTGGCTCTATTAATTAAGAATCAAAAGAGGGAGGTGAGGAAAAAATATGTATGATTCCTGGTATCATCACAGCACACACTGAAAATGAGATCCTTGGAGGCAGTGGCAGCAGTCGGTATTTAGGCAAATTAGGGCAGTGGTTTAATGCATCAGTGCCTTCCTGATGAATCATAGAATGGTTTGAGCTGGAAAGGACCTGAAAGACCATCTGGCTCCAGCCCCTTGCCACAGGCACCTTCCACTAGACCAGGTTGCTCAAAGACTGGCCATGAACACTCCCAGGTGTGGGGCACCCACAACTTCTCAGACAGGAAAGCTCTGCTAGTAAAGAGTAAAGAATTCACAGTAAAGAATTTCTTCCTGATACCTAATCTAAACTTACTCCTTTTCAGTTTGAAGCCATTCCCCCTTTTCCTATCACTATATACACCTGTGAATAAGTCCCTCTTCCAGCACTCTTGCATGTACCCTTTATGTACTGGAAGGTGTTTTAGAGTCTCCCCAAATCCTTCTCTTCTCCAGGCTGAACAGCTCTAACTCTTTCAGCCTGTCTTCATACTAGAAGTGCTCCAGTCCTCTGATCATCTTTGTGGCCTCCTCTAAAATCACTCCATCAAGTCTAAAATCACATCCTTCTTATGCTGGGGTCCCCAGAGGTGGATGCAGTAATCCAGGTGGAGTCTCACGAGCTCAGAGCACAGGGGGAGAATCACCTCCCTTGGCCTGCTAGCCACGTTTCTTTTGATGCAGCCCCGGGTATGGTTTATGGTGTGGAACCATTATGGTGGAAATGGTGAGAAGGATCCATTATCACAGGGATGATGCTCCAGGTGTCTGCATAGCCCAGAGCAATTATTACATGGCTCCCTGACATGGTACCTCCAGACAGCTCCATTGTGCCAGGATTTGCATGTTATTAACCTGCTCAGTGTTACTACATCAGAAGAATTAGAAAATAAAAGGAAAATAATATCCCCTTTTGAGCTTGAGCATGGTAGACTATTTTTCAACCCTGGCAACATTTTAGTTTCTATCAAAGAAGAGCATTTGCTTTTGTGTTACGTGGGGAAACCCTGCAGATGAATGTGCAGCGTGAATAAAAACAGCAAAACCTTGGTGGTTCCACACTTAAGCAAAACAATACTTGGGCCACTTGAAACAATATGAGTTGGCTCTCAGCTTGAGATTTTGTCTGACAAATTTCAGAGAGAAGGGTTTTTTTCTCCCCTCCTCTAGCCCTGAGACATACTGCAAAAAAATGCATGCACACGAGCCGTTGTCACTGGGAATGTACCAGCCTTCCATTAACATTGCTCTCTATAGGATGGTGGTTGGCAGGAGTGCTCATTTTAAAATCCAAAGGCTCATGTCTAGTGCTCCAGCCCTTATTCCCCTGAGTTTTTTCAAGCCACTTGAGCCACTTGTCTGGAGCCTGCTTGCTTTGATCTCCTTCTGCATCGAACGTGTCTGGAGAGAGCTCTGCAAGGGGAAAGCATGAATCGAATTGTGTGCTCCCACCTCAAATCCTGCCCATTGCAAAGCCATACCAGGAAACTGAGGAAATGTTCCAGGTTTAAGCTTTTTACCCTTAGCCAGAAATTAAAACCCCTTCATTAATCCAATCTTAAATCTCAACTAGCTGCTGCTTAAAGTGGTAATAAATATTTCATACCGATTGTGTTGCGTTCCTTGCTGTGTTTATTAAATGGAGTTTCTCATAATTCCAGTTATTCATTTTAATAGGTCAGGACTTGGCTGTGATTTAAACAGACCACTGAGGAAACAGCCGTGGTTAAACATTGTAACAATATGGATTATTAATTTAATTGGCCAGCTATTACTTGTTTTGACTCTGTGCTAACACATTTAGCTCAGTCTCTTGTGGCCTATAAACCACAAAGGTCGTGACTTCAACATTCAGAAGAATGGGAAAAAGAGAATCAGGGCTGAGATTATGAGGAAAAATAGAGAAACAGTGTGGGGAAGACAGAGTGGGGAAGGCTAAGGGCTTGCTGGAGGCAGTGCAGGGCAAAAGGGGATTTATTTAGTAGCTCAGCAATAGAACATCCTCTAAACCACCAGCCAAACTAGCAGTTTCTTTCAGTCTGCATCCCTCTGAGGTGATTTCAGACAGTGATTTTTACCTGTGGGTATAACAATGGTATCCCAATATGTTTAATAATACCACTATTTTATTTCTAAATTTTTATAATCTAGTTTAAATTATGCCATGCAAAGAGCTCACATGTGAATAATCAGCAATAATATTTAAAAGTGTGTTTAAAAGGCCAATCAGGCATCCCCACCCTGGACGTTTTCACTGCACCTTTATTGAAAACCATCTCATGATGCTAGTTAGATACAGAGGGGTGAAAAAGCACATTCCAAAGGGCATGCTAGCAAAAAAGTAACGCCCAGGAAAAAAGTGGGGTTTGTCTTCTGTGCTCAACAAAGGCAGTGCATTTTGTACCATGGACTGCTCCACTTGAAAGGGGTCAAATCTTTCCACAGATTTTTTAATGCACCACTATAATTGACTCCAAATAGGAATTCTGTGCTTTGAATAGTGTCAGGATATGACCGGCCTGCTAGCTTGGCAACTGTGTATAAAATGTGGTGGTGGGCAATGTTCCCTTACTGATGCCTGTGCCAGGTATGTTCAACATTCAACTTGCCCAGGTGCTAAGACCCTAAGATCATAAAGGAAGCTGTATGAATACAAAAGGTAGACGGGTATATTAGGCAGAGAGGCAGTCAGGTATGAGTCTCCATTTTCAGTGTTTATCATGTGCCTTGGAATCTGTAGCTGTTCCTGTAACAAACTGCACAGGGCAGTAAGTTGGAAGAACACAGCCCAAAACCTTTGTCTGCAAAGGCAGGCTCCAAACCATGAATCTAACATGGGAAATGTAGCATGCATGAGTACAGCATACATAATCAGCAGTAACAGCTGCCCAGACAAGTTGGTGGGATTCCAATGCTGTAAGACTTCTTCCATCCTCGCTCTCTTATCCTCCTTCACATAGCTCAACCCAATTTTCCAAGACACAGGGACACTGGGAAGAAAGACACAGGCTTGAAAGCTTATTGATTGTGCAGAAAAGAGCCAGATGGAGAAAAATTCCTGCATTGCTCATTTCTGTTTTTTCACCTCTCCTCCTTTTCTGCTTCTCTCCCCCTCTCCCTGACCTAACTTTGGCCCTGCTAGAAGCCTTTCTTCACCATGCCAGCCATCACTCACACCCCTGTTGTGCAGCCCAGCTCCCCTGCAGGCAGACCCCAGCCCCACAGGAGTTCCCACCTTCCAGCCCAGATTTCCTTGTTCACCTCCTGCCTCTGGCTTCAAACCCACTTGCATCCCCTGTCACGCACACTGAATTTTAGCTCCTTTCCAACAGTTTTTGTGCTACCTCTGAGCACCTTCTACTCCCTCTGTACTCAAGAACTGTTTCCAGATTCCAATTCTCGCTTTGCCTGGCTGGTGACACCAGCATCAACATCCTGTAACACAGCTATTCCCCTTCAGCTATTCCAGAGATACAATTTTTTGCATGCACAGAGTACAGACCAAAGGCTAGGACCACACTATATTCAGCATCTTGCAGAAATCCTTTAAAAGCATCTGAGAATTCCTTGCTCCATGTTGTCAGGCTGTCTATTTCCCAGATTCCCCTCCTGCAGTAGTCTAGCTCCACCACTCCTCCTGGCTCTGTGTGGCAGTCAAGAAACCCCAGCCAGTGGAGCACAGCTCCTCACCCAGGGAGCCATCCTTAAGCTGCTGCAGGTGCTGCCTGTTGGGCCCTGTATCTCTAAGTGCTGCTGACAAACAGGGCTTTCTTCTGTGGTGCCTAGCACCAGCAGCCCCTAAGGACAAGATACACTTCCCTTCTTCTCCCCCCACCCCCAGCCCTTGCACACAATACAGTATTTGTCATGGACTTGTTTTCCAGTACATGAAGAGCACAAAAACGCGTGCTCTTTTATGATAAGGTAAGCAGAGTGACCCTGTAACATTCCACATCTGAACTCAGAACGGCATCTGCCTCACAGCTGTCCTTGTAGCAAGCATTTCAAAAACACAGACAGCAAAAAGCAGCAACAATATCTCATCGCCGATGTAGCTGCTTACAGCACAGTCCTCACTGTCTTCCAAATACCCGTGTTTGAGAGGTGACCTACAGCTGTGAAATTTGGATGCAGATTCCAACACCACCCCTTAATTTCAAGGATGTTCCAATATGAGTTTTAGACGGAGTTGCAGGCCAAGTGCAAAATTTGTGGCTGGAGCTAGGTTCAGATTCTGAACACCCTGAGTCACAAAGATTTCCAAGAGTTTTGGCTTCGTTGCAGTATTCATGTTCCCTCTTACTTGAGTGCATTGACATATCCTCCAGGAGTCATGGACTAGGAGCCCACAGAGAAAGGCTCTGCACAAACAGAATAAAAATAAAGGGAAGAGTTTAAAGTTCAGAGTCGAGATAGATACAGAGAAATGTGTAAGTGCAGGGAAAGAGTTGCACTGCCAACAGGACAGTCGAAGTGCAGTTGAGTTTTCAGTGGTCATCCAGTCAAAGGAGAGCTGAGGGAGATTTTGAAAAGTGAACAAGTCAGCAGCATTGCAAATTGTGCAGAGTGCTTCTCAAGAAATGTGGATGAAAAGATAGCCAGCATGAAAGGACAGCTATGGACATGGACATCTCAGACCAGCTGGAACAAGAGCTGCCTTTGAGGAAATGAACAATGGGAAATGGATGGAGGGGAAAGAAACCTTGAAGGGCACTGAAGGCAGAAGCAAACTGCTGCTACTTGCTACAATAGATAAGATAGTGGAGGAAGGCAAACCGAAAATTGATGGGATCCATGTGATGAAAAATGGACACCATTCAGAGTAAGTATGAGAGGAAATATAGAGTTAGACCAGAGAAAGTGGTCTTGTAATCAGATGAGAAGAGCTTCAACAAGCAAATTGATTGGGAGAAGAGTATCTCAAACAAGTTGTGCAGGAGGTGCCAAACAAGATAACTTGGATGCAGGTTTTTAAGAGAGAGCAGTCCAGATTAAATCCAATTTATTTATTTGACACCATAAAGAGATATCCTAAAGAAATTATGAGATTTTAACTTGCATAGAAGGACAAAAATCACAGTGGAAAGAGGAATCAGGAAATCAAGGATGGTAGCTGAAATCAAACACAGATGAAGTCCCTAAAGAACAAGACACAGAAGGAGGACTGAAAAACTGAAGACACAAGTGCAAGGGAGCTCAGGGGCAGAGAAGCTGCCAGCATGAGTGCAAGAGTTGCTGGAATGAGGGAGAGCATGGGACACAGCAGTGAGAGTGGGTACAGGAGGGGGCCTGGTGCACACTCAGGAGCAACTGCAGGTGGAAAAGCAGAATGATGGTAGACACAATGCTGTTCAGAAAAGAAAGAATGGAAACTGGGGGGGATGGGGTGGGTCCTGCTACAAGTTATAGTTCAGTTTGCACGTGTTGTCCTTCACATAGTTTTGTTCTACCTTGTTCATTGGATCTGGGGTTCTCTGGCAGGCGGTGCAGGAATAACATCACAAACTCCTCCTTGTCTTCAGATTGTATATGAGAGATTTTCCAAATAATAACATGGCTGCAGAAAAACAGGAGAATATTTAATGTATCTTTTTTTTATCTCTAAGATTTTTCTCTCCACAAGATGTTGACAAAAATCAGCATTTCTAACATCACAGGTTTTTTAAAAGAGGAGGGACTGTTAGGTCACCTGGAGAAAGTCCTGTTGAAAGCTATCAAAATGTCTGTGATTGCTTATGTGCAGCAACTCCTTCTTGGAGGCCTTTAGGGGATTAAAAGGAATACTTTGCGTACAGGAGTATAAGTTGCTTCAGTCAACATCAGTGGCCAAAGAACACATTACACTGGCTTGTGTCTCTGCTGTGGTACAGATGGAGACCATACAGTAAATTCCTTCATGGTGAAAATGATCCCCCTTTGTTTTGAAGGATAGGTGAGGACACAGAAAACATAAGAGAGTGTAGTGCTGGCACTCTGCTTGTGTTAGCGAGAGTGATGTAATACTTGAATAAATATAATTAGGTTGTTGGACACAAGCCTTCATATAAAAAACAACATAGAAAACACATGTTTTCACGTTTCCAATGCAAAAACCACCTGTCCACAATTGGGCTAATGAATGTTCACTTGGCTGTGAAGTTTAAATGAGCATGCAGTGGGTGTAGCCGGCACACAGTGGGTTGGTGTGAGCACTGCTGTAGGTGAGCAGCAAGTCATGAGCTCCACATGCTCTGAATGTCCTGTGATGGGCCAGGGGAACATGTGGAGGAAATGCCTCATTTTGTACTTCTTCAGGAGAAGGAATGTACCTATTGTCTGCTCTTCTGGGCAGCAAGTACCCGACTCCAAGCCCAGTAAAACTAGTGGGAATCACATTCCAGGATCTTGTTGACATTCTGCACATTCTGTGGTTTCTATTTTGTCAGGATGCACACTGCTTTGGTGAGGAAAGAGGGGAAGAGAAGGAAAGAAATGTTCAGAATTCTCTCCAAAGTAATTTGTGGGAGCATTTATTGGTTTTGCTCTCTGTGCATAAACTTGCTTGCGTGGTCTTGAGCTGGCTGGGTCATTGGTTTCTGCCTGAATTTACTAAAGTGAGAGTAATTTTTTTGTTTCCCATAATAACTTGTATTTTGAAAATTGTATTCATCAAGATTGGCTTTTGGTCTTTTTTTTAAGGGAAGCTATTTTTCATTTGAAAATATGACACTAACAAAATATTTTGCAATGTAAGGACAGCTAAAAGTGCATTTTGCAAACAGTACAGCACTTGACCATATCTCTTGGCAGATACATGTTAACTCCACCTTAAAGAAAAGATCTAATCACTTGAAACTTGCTAGCACTGTATATTGTGAATAACAGTAGGGCTTTGTACATTTATAGACACTATAAAATTAGTTTTAAATAAAGTTTTTTAAGAAAAGGCCTGTGGAACATATTCTGGAACATAGCAAAGAGCTGGTGTACAGTGCTCTGGTGGTTTGATTCAAAAATATACAGCAGCAATGGATCATTACTTGGTTATCATTCTCACCTGCCTCTGACTTGTTCCACTATACATTTCTGAAACTGTCCTGATCCCTTCCCACAACATATTTATAGCACCCACACAAACACAATCTGTATTTTTGCAAGATAAACATGTGAATATTAACTTATCTTGCCTAAACAATTCAAGTGGAACCCTAACTGCCTTGCTAAAATAAAAATCTTTGTAACTTCCAATAATAAGCCTTCATCATATGCATAAAGATGTTTTCATCCTTTTTTTCTACTAGCTCCTAGATTTAAATCAGGACTCTCCCAAAAAGATGTAAAAATCCAAAAAGTTTTCCTCTTTTACATCCATTAATCAGATTGAAATACTAAATATCCAACAATGTTTGCAGTTCCCAAGTGGTTTTTTTGAGTCCCCAGCCTGCCTCACAAGCTCAGGACGTGTAGATTTGCAGACTCTGTTACCCCTTAATATTCATATCCATAGAAAAGAGTGACAGGCTTGGGGAAAGACCCAGAGAATTATTCCAGACTCTTCAACTCAGATTTCATTTTGTTTCTTGATAGTCAGCACCTGACTGTAATTCATTTTGAAAAGTTTAAATAGAACCTTCTATTTTTTGCTGACTTTGGAGCAAGGGCATTTGTCTATCCCTCATTAATCTTTATGTCACTTGCTAGAAACATCATACCTTTTCCTTTTGGAATAGATTCTCCAAATAGAGGTCCAGTGCTGCAACCCTTGTCCCCATTAAGGTTTTGTTAATGACCTTACACCACTCAGAACAAAGATTATTAAACTGGGCCAGATGCTTGCTAGATGAAGAGAAGCTGAAAAGCGGCACTAAAACAGAAGGTTTCTCCTTTGACCCTCCAGTAGAGTTTAAGGCATCAGTTTTCAGTGGGATTGACTTAACAGAAACAGGGTGAATTAAATGATGAGTATTTTCCAAAATCCCACCTGAGCATTTGTCGGTGTTGGGTGGAACCATCAGCCAAGTGCTTCCTAGCACAGTTTGAAAGGTTATTGAGTCCTTTAGCTGTCCTGGAGATACAAGCTCTGGGATTGACACTATTGGTACCCATTTGCTCTTGCAAGAGGGTAGGAATGCACTCAGTCTGGAGATTAACTTCCAGCCAAAGAGTGAGAACTTATTAATATATTCCATGAGTATCTCAAGTCCCCTTTTTCCCCTCCTTGGGTTCACATATTATCCTCTTCACCCCTCAGGATTAAAGCTAACTGGATATGAAGGACAAGCATGCACCTTCATAGCAGAACTTCTCCCAAACAAAACAGAAGTGTTTCCTACATAGAACCTTCCTTTGCTGAGCCCCACTTTTGGTAATCACAGAAATAAACTTGGAGCAAAGAGCACCCAAATCAAGGTTTGGCGGTTTCATAAGAAAAGGAATGAAGAAAGAATAATGATATTAAAAAAGTATTGGAAAATAAAAAGGTACAGAGGATTGGCTAAGGATATGTCTGAGGAATCTATGCAATATTCTAGTACTGGAGAAGGGCAATGTTATTCTTAAATCTCCAAAACCTGACAAAACATATAAAAGACAGAACTGGGTTCACAATTACTCCCAAGTGTGATATTATTAAGTTCTTCCAGAAGGGACTTTACTGTAATAAAAAACGGGTTTGTTTCTCCATTTTACAAGTCTCTCCGACCTCATATGTGCAATCTGCCTTTCACACCATCACTGAGTTTGCTTATTTCTGGATAACCACACTCTCACTGACATGGGAATGTTAGTCAACCCGACACACATAGAAATGTTTTCTATCTGTTAAGCAGTGCAGTGCCAGAATATAACCCAGGATGTAACTGCAATGTGCTGTGTCCTCTTAAAGAAAAAATACTCAAGAGATACATGTGTTAAGGACTCTGTAAAATGAGGAAACTAGCTATTACCAGAGTTTACTTATTCAGTACATCAACAAAAAGTGGACATTATTCCTTCGGCTGAAAGTCAAATTAACTCAACTAATAATAACTAATGGTGCTGGTAGGAAAGGAGGAGGTTAGGAGAAAAAACACAGTTTTTACTAAAACCTGAGTTTTTTTTCTGAAACACTGGGGGATTCTGGGCGAGTTAATACAGCCCCTATTTTCAAAGGGGCCTTTAATTTAAGACATCCAGCTTTCTGGGTGTCCAGCTGCAGAAAGGGGCAGGCTGTCTGCCGAGTGCCTGTCTGAGCTGTTGGGATGTGCAGGTGGTACTGGGGAATCAATGTCAGGCCTTCTAGGAAACACAACATCAGTAGAGAGCGCTGACCTCCGGTGCTCCGCGCCGTATCCTTCTGCGAGGATGGCAAATGGCAGAGCTGGGTGTAATTATCCTGCTGCTTGTAAAGCACAGTGGATGGAATGTGCTACATCAGCACTCACTGCTTTTATTACTGAGGGGGAAGAAAGTCTCTCAAGGAAAGGAGTGAATGAAATTCTGAGCGCTGTGTTACTCTGGTTAACTTCTGGGAATCTAATTATTTGAGAAGAGGTGCGCTTAGGAATCACTCTGTGTGGGTGTAAAAAAATTGCTAAAGAACACCCTGCCTTCCCTCCTCTACACCTTACCCTTAGAAAAAGAAGGCAGGTAAGGGTACATTTAACATTCACACTCTCTTATACTACTAAGTGAAATCAGAACAAAATATGGTAATTAATCCATTGTGCATTCAAGGATTCAGGTTTGAGCAGCAGATGGGAAAAGTTGTGGATCATAACCCCATGCAATATTTGACAGAATATCAGTCAAATATAGTTCACACATCTTCATGTTTCTGTCAGTCCCTCTCATCTAAAGTTAATTTAAAGTGACAAGAACTACATTAGCACTTTTCAAAGGGTAATGCAAACTTTAGAATATTCGCCTCAAATCAATACCCATCCAGACTCCTAAATGGCCAAAGTGGCAAGTTCCTGAAGGTGATTCCACTTCGCTTTTTATGCTAAATTTGCCATCTGTTTCTAGGGTTTATGCATTAACCTTTAAACAAATTGATTCAAAATTGTGACAGAGAAGGTGGCACCTGTTTATTTTGCATGATATTGTCATGGACACTTACAAAAGCGAGTCAAGGCAAACTGGGCAAATGTAGTTGTGCAAAGTAATAGTTTGGATCTTAGCCTGTGGGTTATTTTTGAACAACTCCTCATGCAAGTGGTGTACTTTGATGCCCTGCCTGGGAGTGGGGCACCTATTTTCATTTCACCATTGCAATAAAAGAGAGTTCAAAGCAGAGACGTCACACAGACTCCCACAGAAAGTTTCATCTGGTGGCCCTGGTGTTCACAGCAAACTTTAGATTTCCTGAAAAGTCTATTATTTGATAGAAACAGTAATTTCTCCCCCTTTTTTTTCAACCAAAACAGCCTTTGTGAGCACATGCACATCTGCAAATGTACGCTCACGTATTTTTGTGACTGACTTGGGTGTGGGAGTACAGCAAAGTCCAAATCCTCTGATCTAATGCTATTGCTGTTCTGGTTGCTTGTGCTTCTGCTCCTTGTGTTCACATAACCAAATAAGAGATCACACCCTGCAAGGCTTCGCAGAGCTCATCTCCAGGGAAGGCAAAACACTTCTTGGCATTAGGACTGCACACAATCCCAGTATCGTCCCCCTTCGCCCCCAGCCCTGTTACAAATGATTTAAGGCAGGCTGTGAATGAGAAACATAAGGTAAACACTATTTAGCCTTTATTGCCTTCCGTCCCAGGCGTAACTTGGCCTTGCCTCTGGAGAGGTGCCCAGATCAGCCCTTCTGGAGACGCAGTCACTGGCTGGGATGTGTGTGTGTCTTCTGGAGAAGGTACAAAAGAGAAAGGATCACATTAGTCAAAGGACTCCAGCTTCTGGAGTTTGCTGGGGATGAGTCACATGTGGTGTGGAAGGAGGCACAAAGCCCACCAGCAGCGGGTGGGGTGGGGAAGGGTGGGGAGAACATCCAGTCCCTTTTCGAATTCTCCTCCTTTCTTTTCCATAAAGCCAACCCTAAGATATCATTTCCCTGGCAAAACTGACTCCCTCACCTCATATCCCTTGCACAGGTTGTGCTCCAAAAGGGGTGATGAGGCAGAACAGCAGGCCAGCCCAGGCTGCTCATCATCTGCATGAGGTACTTAGATATTACAAGGTGGATAAATGGACCGCACTTAAATGGCTCATTTATGTGGCTGAGTGAAAACACATCAGGAAAAATAGCTGACCAAAGGATCCCCAAAGAAAAAGGTTAAAATAGATATGACACTCTTTTCCTCATAATTTCAAACTTGAGATAACTTTGCCAAGCTGTAGCAAGAACTTTAGCTCTCAAATAGGTTGTGAGTGATAACTGGCTAAGATGCTCAACTTGCAGGACTTAGTTTACTTGTTCCAGGTGGCATAAATCCCTACTAAAAGCCCACTGCGACCAGCATCTTCTCAAAGGACTGAACTGGATCCTCTTGGTGCCTCAGCTGGAGCAATAATGAAAATGCTTCACTGTGGGGACTTTCTCTGTGCAGTAATTCAACCACTAGAATAACAAAACCCTTTTCCTCTACTTCTTGACAAAAAGGCTTGACTGGGAAAAAGGTTCTTTTCTTTCATAGCCCTGACCTATGAGTATTTTTAGGTTCATATGAGGGGATTGAGTGCCAGCTGGTCCCACCCAGTGTAACCAGGGAACCTTGGTTTTTTGTGTGTCTAGTTTTATACACCAAGGTGACACTACACTTTTTTTTTTCAGCCTAGCGTTATGTTTATGCAAATGTTTACATTTAAAATAAAATAAAATTGAAGCCCACAAAGGCAGAACCTGACATGTCCCCCACCCATCTGCTTGTTCTCCTCTACCTCCTTACTGTCCATAAACCCAAAGTGGGTTTGGCTAAACAGGGAAAGAAACGAACTACTGGAATCAGGTCACACCTGTTCTTCATGGTTGGACTCAATGATCCTACAGGTCTTTTCCAACCTAAACGATTCCATGATTCTGTGATTCATAGACCACTTGCCTGCAACACAAAGTGGCACCAGCTGCCAGGTGCCAGGACAGAGGAGCTCCCAGGCACAGGGACCTGGATCTCCTTTTGCCCTTGGTGGGGTGTCCAGATGAAGCACAGATGTACAAGCCAGACTTACCCTCTTAGTTTTTACCCAGATGTGCTCTGGCAGAGACTGCTTGCTCCTCTGGGCTGGCCAAGGACTCTCTGCCACTCATAGGCTTTGGAAAAACAGTTGTCTGCTGCAGTGGCTCCCCAGGAGACTGGGAAAATGGCCAGGAATAAAAGGAATCTCCTGCAGGAATCCAGGAGCCAGCCTACACCTGAAACCTCAGGAAGACTCAAGAAAAAATCCCTGGTGCTGCTGCTGAAGTTAAACAAGGCAAGCAAAGGATAGACTATTCAGTGTTGGGGTTCATGGGGAACTTCTCTTCTGCCTCCTTCTTCTGTGCCCACTCTTTGTGCCCCAGATCTCCATGGTATCATTGGGTCACTGAAGCCAACACTGGCAGTCAGACATTGGGAGTTATAAATATGTCGTCATCCTTCTCATCTCTCTTCTACAAGCAAGAATTTAGTGAGAGACGTTATTTAGTGAGAGAAATGAGCAGCACATCCCAGTTTTGGGGGTTAGACACTGCTTTTCCTTGCATTCAGGAATTTGTGCTATTTTTCTATTCTTGACATCAGAACTATAGTGATCTGTAAAGCAAGAGCAAAATTATTCTTCTTTTCACTTCTGTAGGGAAACTATTTGTATTTTCTGCAAGACACTGCCTCCTTTTGAGGTATGCATTGAAAACAGTTAAACAGAATGCTAGGGAAAACTGTGCTCGCATTTTTTTCTGCAGTCATCTCTTTGCTAAGAAACACAAAATCAGTGAAAATCTGTGTGTTCTCCCTGCCCTACATTTTCTATGCAATTTCTGAAACTTTTAATGCCTGCTAAGAGAACCACACTGTGGGAGGAAAGCGCATCATCCTTGGAAGACCAGTACTGCCAGCAGGGCTGGCAGCAGAGCCCCAGAGCCACCCGAGTAGGTCACCCCCTGGAGCGAGAGCCGTGAGCTCCTGCAGCCTCCGGGGCTGCCCAGGAATGGAGCTGGCACGCTCCGTCCTCTCAAGCAGACCACGGCAGCAATTAATTGCATAGTAATGCAAGGACGCAATTAGAGCCTGGCCAAACACAACCTACCCCCTCTCAGGGCCTCCAAATTTGGAACATTTTCATTCAGCAGCTCACCCAGACATGCTGGTGAGAGTTGATCTTGGAGGAGTATCTGACACCTTTGTCAGCATCACCCTGCTCTCATCCTCTGCCTCAGCGGGTGAGAGGAATTGGGTGCTGATGCTCTGAGCAGGCACTTGGATATCTTCCCACTTTGTTTTGCCAATGTGCATGCTCAGGGTTGTTTTCCTGACAACTGAGCAATTTTGATCTTTCTTCCAGGAGGGCTTTTAGTCAGCATAACTCCCTGAGTTTATCCTTCAACATGCTGTATTTCAATTATATCACTTATAAAGAGTGCAAGCTACTTACATGTAATTTGTTTGTTTGTTCTGCCTGCACTCTCTCCCTGTTTTTGTCCTCAGTCAGTGAACTATCCAGAGCAGGGCAGTCGTCTGTAGTTGTTTGGAAATAAACTGAGCACATAAAGTCTTATGATTCTGGGTCCATCATTTCCCCTTCCCCCCACCTCACCACAAATGGACTCTATTACTAATCATAACTCACAGCCAACATCTCTTTGGTTTTAGAGAGGAAGAGATTTTCAGCCTCGGGCAAAAGACATCCAGTCTGATCATGAGAGATGCTGAAAGCTACGGGGGTTGCTGGCTCATAGTATCACTGAGGATATAGTCCTTGGGGAACAGCTTCCCTGCTCATCTAAGTTTTCTTTCATCCAAAATTCAGGCCTGCCCTGTCCCAGTTAGCTGAGTAAAATCTTTACAAGAAAAGAATGGATTTGGGTGCCTCTGGTGGTTTATTTTTGAGTGTTGAGCACAGTGGAGGGACCTGTTTTGCAGAGATGGCTGAGCAACTTATTTTCTGAAAAAGAAATCTCCTTACACCTCTCAAGCAGAGCGCTCTGAAGTGCAGGAATCCGAGATGTCCGGGCACTTTTGAAAATGGTCATAAAATTTTTCAGCATGAAAAATACCGTGAAAATTTTGAACTTCTCATCAGATATGGAATTAGGTTTTACCTTCTATGCTACAAAACCCCTTTTATTTTCATGTCTTTTAGCATTTAAAAGAAGAAAGACGATCAACATTAGAAAGCAAAGTTTTACTTTGGCTGAAGCAGAGGTCTGCTACCTGTACTCTGCTATACTTACTACTGCTTCCCTTTAAGGCTGGTGGAGGAAGCTCTCCCAGCACACCAAATCCATGTGTTTGTGTACTGTTTGCACCTATATTTATATTCTCTTAATTACTTTGTATCCCATACAGATTTAAAAACTTCTCTTTTAGTAACAAAGCTTTCCAGCTCACTTTTGTCTTTCTTTTAAAAATAAACAACTTAAAAGAAGGAAAGATCAGAGGATTAAGTAAATTAATGAGAAAGATACTTAAAAGGCTTTCAGAGTCTCCTTCTTGCAACACTGGTATGTAGATTTCTTAAATAAGTAATCATGAGTTCGCAACTCAAATTAGCACCATCATACACATTAGGGAGGTCTGGCTCAGGAGGTACAAAATTTGGACCCACCTCCGTAAAAGAGACAAAACACGTTTGGTTTTGTTTTCTTTTTCCCTTTCACTGCCTTTTCCCTTCAGTGGCTGGTGATGGCATATCAATGTAGCAGGCGTGCTTTGGGTTATTCAGAGGGCGGGAAGTTGTGCATCTTTATGCAGGAGGTGTAGACAGCACAGGACAGCATTCCGCTCGGCTGTCGGGAAAGGTGGGAAGAGCTCAGTCTCCACAGCAGCTGGCAGGTGCCCGCATGGTGCTCTGCAGGCACCGAGGGATGGGGAGATGGGGAGGGGATGCTCGAGCTAGAAAGAAACAGAAAACACAGATAGACACAACAGAGGCCAAGCTTTCAAAGACAAACCGTAAAGGCTACAGACGGATGTCTTAGCCAGGAGGCAAGAAAAGTATGAAAGGAAGAAGCAATTAGGAGTATTTGTCATAAGAGGCATTAGGGAAGAGAACAACTTTGACAACTTAACCTGTGGCACATAGGGAACTTGCAGCTTGCCGTCACTGAAGCTGAGGTGCGAGGGTGGCCATTTTACAAAACCCCCAACTTTTCCTAGGTCAGTCAAGGGCCCGTTTAAGTTACTGGAGAATACAGAACCTCTGTATTCACCTCCTCTCCTTCAGGCTTACTGTCTGTTGGGTGAAAATATTCCAGGTTCTCACCTGGAGGAGGAGAGACTGAGCACAAAGCACAAGGCCTCCAGCAGCACCCAGCGAGCACTGCCCTCCACAGGGAAGCAGTGGGACCAAGGAGTCTGCATTGTAATCAGACCTTGGACACAGATAAATATAAATACAAGTATAAATATAAAAATATAAATACTGTTCTCCTCTCAACAGATAAGTCAAACCCTAAGGCTGGATGAGAGTTAAGAGTATGCAATATTCTTTCCCCTGGGTAGCAAAGGACCCTGTGCTTCTCATCAGTGGCATCCAGACCTCCTCCAGACACTGGCAGAGCATGTCCCCAGTCTAATTTTGGGAATCTTGCCCATGTATCCTTGCTGCCTTGAGAGGACACCTCAGCTCACTAACCTCCCAGCTGCATTTCCCAGCATAGGGACTAAAGTTGTGTGGGACAAGTCTGGGCCTGGGTGATGAGGCTCATTGTCCCTTTGTGTCCATTAGCAGAGTTACGCAGGCTCCCAGCATCTCCCCTGATTTTGGCTGTGGGAGTCCTGGACTTCTGAAAAATCAATGCAAAAAGACCTAATTCCTCAGGTTGGTGTCTTAAAGAAGTTTGGAGTAACATCCCTGTTTGGGCCAGTGGAAATACCTGAGGCCACAGGAGATGGCCCATCTCCCAGAGCCCTCAGGATAAGGAGGCCCAACAGCTGGTGAAAAAAATTTTATGAAAATATTTAGTAGCATTTAGAATTTTAATTATCTAAGGCTTGTAGAAGGGTTTAGTCTTGATTAAAAAACAATATTCCCAAAAATATTGTTGAAAAGGTGTAAAAGAAGATGAATAGTGAAGTAAGTGTGTGTGTGTGGGGGTACGTGTGTATAAGTATGCTAGAGAATTCTTTTATCTCATTGAAAGACATTTGATACTTATTAAAAGATTATTGCTTTAAGGCATATTTTGATTTTCTGCCTAAGACTGTGGAGAGTCTTGCTACTGAGATAATAACAAAGAAACCTTAAACATGAAAAAAAATACCCACATGAAAGATAATATGTTCCTTATTAGTAGTGGTATCATTTTCGCTGGGATTGCTTCTCTCCAAATATAACAGAAGTTTAAAAGTAAAAGCCCATTTCCAGTAAAAAGAGACACCACACAGTAGTTTTGAACTTTTTTTTTGTATTCAAAACTGCTGGTGTGTGATACTTCATTAAGCAATTATCATGACTATATACTTCAAAAATTTATTTACAGTTTCAAGATCTGTGCTAAGGAGAATACAATCAACTGTGTTGTGTATATCAAGACAGAGAGAGTTAAACAAATCTATTAGACATGCCCCAACAATGCTTTTAAAACTACACTTTTTTCTGCTCTTAGATGAAAGCATTTTGGGGAGTCTAAAAGCAATCATGTGCAATTTTAGAATGATTGAAACCTTTCAGAGACTTGACTATGTATTTGATGTATTTTTTACATATACATATATATTTTTAAAAATGTGTGGTTTTACTTTGGTATTTCTAATCTCTCTTTACAGCACCTTTCTGCCCTCAGATCCTGCAGAAAGCTGGAGAGTTGAGGCCAGGGTGATAGAAAAATATTTCAGTCAATGAGATGACACAGCTGCAAATATAAGCTCCTTATAGCTGCAAACTGTTAGGTTTAGAGGAGTAATTTAATTTTTATTGAAGTTAATTAAAGTCCATTTGGATTGATCTAGGTGCAGAAGATGACAACCTTCTTCATGGGAAAGAAGAAAACAATTACAGTACATAAAGCTAAATAAAGAGCATGGAAGCAAAAGACCATCCCAAATTCACAGTCTACAATGTACTGAAGTTTAAATACCACATTAATAAACTCCTGAGCAGGGAGGCACTTGAAGTACATGCCTGATTAGTGAAATGACACAAAAAATTAATTTTTCTATGAAGATGTGCAAATATTTTATTTACTCAGGAGCATTTACAAATTAAGATTTAGACAGCTATTTTCTGTGTTTTGACCTACACTTATTTCAACAACGTCCATCACAGGAATAACTGTGCTGCCTGCATGAACATGTATATACTCATTTGTATGAACATCGAGGAGTATATTATGTGGAACACATTCAGAAGAAGAAAAATACATAAATAAATAAATACGTGATTTTTTTGTCACAGAACAGAAAGGTTAAGGGATCACTGAGTGAGGCAAGAAGTGCTTTGGCATTAGAGGAAAACTGCAGATCAAGAAAATATTATTTTTAACAGCAGAATAAAACCTCTTTTACATTCAGTACTTCCTTTGTTTCATTCAGGACAGTAGGCATTAGAAAAGGGACACAGCCCCAGGAATGTAGCAACCCAAACCCCATTAAACATGCATGGGGAAGATTTCCAGCCTGCTGTGCAGGGAGTTACATGCCCAGGCTCTGTTAACAACAGTAATTGTGCATATAATTTCCTGTGCGTTGCTCTGAAAATTCACCCTACAGACTTTAGCTCCATGTCAAGTAACTCAGCAGCCATTTATTACAGTCTGAGGGTGGAAACCAGAACTTTGAAACTGCAGAATGGCAGCAGCTGCCTTTGCTCCCCTCCCTTTCTCACATTTTTTTCCAGTCTCCATCGACCAAAGGGAAGGTCTGAGGACCAGGTCCTCAGGCAAAGCAGGAACGCATCCCCAAAGGATGCAGTGTATTCTGTTTGGTGATGGCTCCCTGTCCCTGGTCTGGGCTCTGCTGGTCTCCTGATGGTCCTTGTTGGGGTCAGCAGATGTCTGATTGTGTGCAGACCTCTTTGGATCTGGGTTTCACCTCTGGAAGCCTTGCAGAGGCCTGGGCCTGGAGGGGGTAGTGCAGGTGTGGATGGCCCAAGGGGGAAAGGCACAGCTGCAGTGTGGTGTAGAGTTAATACCCACAGGGGCCCAGAAAATGGGAGAGGTGGCAGCTGCCACATGTCAGGAACAAATAAAGTCACCTAAAGTGATGGACTGAAGGTGCTTCAATCACGGTTTGAATCGGGCTGTTAAAACACTGACCCCAGAGAAGGGGCTGGTGCTGAGGTCCTCACCTTCTGGATAGGGGAATTGCTAAGACAAGTTACCAGGACAAAAGGTACAAGTGAAGCTCTGAGAAGATAAGTTTGCAGTAGGAAACCCAGCTGACAGTGCCCTGATACCAGGCACTACTGTGAGACATGCCAAGCACCCACAGCTACCCTGAAAGCTCAGAGTTTTATGGGATCAAACCAAAGAACAACTGAAATAAAAAACTTCCTCTCCTGGAAAAGCAGTAAAATGCCAAGCTGCCTTCCCTGGCAGAGAAGCAATTAAAAGTTTGGCTCTATCTGCTCGCAGAAGAGTGAAAGCAGAAAGTAAAATGGAAGCTACATCTGAGGACACTGCAGAATCAGGGCAAGCCATGAAGGTAATTTGCTGTAGACCACTGGGCTCCAGAAGATCTTACAGTGAATTATGTTGAATAAGATCACCCCCCATCTGCTCCTCTGCACTTAGATACTAATTAAAAAAAGTATACAAACTTATCATCCACAGAAGTATGTACACACTCAGGCATCCAAACCACCATCCTGACTATGGAACAAGAATCCCACCTTCTCCATGCTCCTCAACAAACTACCCCCTCAGCCCTCAGCACCAGGAGGAAAGGACAAGAGGAAAAAGCAGAACAAAACCAAGATGTTCTTGGCACGGTGTGCCCATAAGGTTAGGCAGTGATGTATTAATGAATAAGGTTCTCCAGGGAACAATCCCACACCAGTAGGTGGAACGGCTAATCTAATAGTTTTCTTCCATATCTAAATTCTATAAAGGTGTAACTTGCAGCAGGGAGCATGTGATCACTCTTTGAATAAGCAGTGGGAGGGGAAAGGATATGTTTAATGGCCAGAATTAGTTTCCTTGCACTGGTTTCCTGTGCCATTGTGCAGAATATGCAGCCCAAGAGTAGTGTGAAACTTTTTTTTTTTTTTTTTTTTGATTTTGAAACGGGTACACATCAAATACACCCATCCCCCAGACACAAGAAAATTCTCGCCACATGCTTCTGTCCTCCAGACTTACACAGCATTTTATTGTATGGAAGACATCAAAAGGGTTTGGTTCCCTTGTAAAAGTTTTACAGGAAAATCATTGAAGAGCAGTGTAACTTTTCTTTTTTTTTTTTTTTTAAATTCAAAACTAGAACCAATATTCTGGATTCCCACACTTTGGTGTGGACTCAGAGAAAGCTGTGCTTTTCTGTACTGTAGAGCAGGAATACAGACCCTGTATAATTAGAATTGCAGTCATGGCCTGTGGGATCTAGTGATTTGGACATATTTTATTTAACCAGCTTAGTAAAAGGTAATATTCAGCAGCTGTGATCTATAGCAGAATTACAATTTTCAGGGTCAAGGAGGGATTTTGATATTAGGAGGTTGGGCAGAATTGCTGTAAAATCTCATGAGCTGTCGTTAAAAATAAATGAGAAAATAGGTTATCCAAGAGTCATTGTAAGGGAAAAATCAATAGGCAGTGTCTATTCACTTGGGCTATCAAAATCCTTGAAATTTGAACAAAAGTTTCACGTTTAGTGTGCTGTAGGTTTTGAAATGTAAGTGGTGAATGCTCTGTGGGTACAAATTCATTGTGCTGTGCATTCAAACAAGGAGAAACCCTTCTGAAGTTCTGGAGTTCTCTATTAAGATAGTACAGTTCCTTCGTCACCAAGCCAGACATGTAAAACAGTTGCCAGCAAAACTTCAGAAGCAATTTTAGCTAACGGGTGACAAACTCTCTCTTGGAAATACCACATTTCTTTAGCTCACCTTGCTCCTCTGGGGTTCCCTCCCAGGTCTGGCTCCCAGCGGGTGCAGGGAGGGGCTGCAGCCCTGGAGCCTGGGCGACTTTGTGCGAGCGCACGCGCCTGGTGCAGGACTGTGAGCGCCGGAGTTTGGGAGTGAGCATTATTGATAATTCGGAGCAGTACACATAATTGATATGGAAAGGGAGTATCATCCTCATTCAGAAACAATTAACTTCCCCCTCCAACACAGCAGTTCAAAGAAGGCTCAGCCTTTTAAATATGAATGAGGAGAATTTCAAAATATGCAACTATTAGCTATTACAATGTACACATGGAGTAGGATTTTTTTTTTTTAATATTCCTGTGACGACCAAATTTAAGTGTGATGTGGATGCAGATGTGCAGGAGCCCAAGTCGTGCATGGACTCCAGTCAGTTAGAAGTGGGGAGGAGAAAATGAGAGATTCACACTGCTCTTGGATTGTATTATTTTATTTGAGCCACAGCCTGATACAACCCAAAAGTCCAGTTAATCCTTGGTTCAAGACAGACAACTGAGACTTTACAGAACATACAAGAATTAGCAGAAAACACTCATTGCAAATGTACATCTAAAAAGAAAACCTTTTCCCAAAGCTCAACAACGCTGAGGAATTCAACAGACTCTTCTGCAGCAGCCTGATGAAGATTTGTACATTGGTAATTTGATTGCAGAAGGTGCATGTTAAATAGAAAAGAACTGAGTTTGTCACTGTCATCTGAATCCATTCAGTCAGTGCAACAAAGGTATATTTAACTAAAATATGAAACAGACTTGCTAACACCGCATTATTTTCTCAGGCTTACAAAGTTAAAAAAAAAATTAAACTGAATATAAATGACTTTGAGCATTTTTTATGACACCCACAGCCTAAGTGATCCAGATAATGTAATCTAACCATCATTAGAAACCATGAAATTACAATTCCTCCGGGATGGATATTTATCTCTCTGTTACATACAGAAAGGCGATTAATTAGTAGCTCTTTCAGTGTTTAACATTACTGTGTACGGAGGCTGATTAAAATCTAACTATAGAACAGCTATGATAGCTAACACGTAATCTGGGGAAAGTTTAGCTGGGGCACGAAGAAGCACATTAAAAAGAAAACTTAAAAAAAAATGTAGTCTTAGAAGTAGGTAGCTTCAAAGCCAAAACACAGGCTTCCTTCTAATTTCTATTACACACAGCAATCATGACAATTACTGAGATTTCGAAAACCTCAATATTCAAAACAACTAAACCCACGTTAAATATTTTTGCAAAGTGCTACAATTCACAGAATACCCATTTTTTTGAGAAAAGTGTACAGAACACAGTCATGAAGGGAGTCACACTGTCTTGAATGTCTTATTCTGATATGTGAATGGGAAGGTTTGCCAGGGTGTGTCTGTGTATGTCCTGTATGAACAGCACTGCATGCACACACTGTGTGGGTTAAATTCATATTTCTGGTGTAATTTTACTGGCTCATGTGGAATGCACCAAAGATGTGTCAATGTGTGTGTGCAGACCGTTTCCTCCAGGATCTCATGGGGGAAAAGAGGACATGGATAATTTCACTTTGGGAGGAATAAACAGAGGCAACTTAAGCAGGTTTTCTTCCCAGAGCATTCTTTTTGTGAATAAAAATACTGGAGGAATTTCACGCAAGGGCGGCTGAAAAATCCCAGTTCACTAGTGGTTATTTTGAAAATAATTTCTTACTTTGGCATCACTGTACCTAGGTATGCGAACTTAGAGGTTTGGGCAGGTTGATGAGGGAAGAAACTTTAAAAGCAAATACGAACAGTTCAGCAAAAACTCTAAGGTAACCCTTATAGGTTATATTTGATTTGTTGAAACTATCAGCTGAGACCACAAGTCAGTATTGGACACAGGTTGTATTTTAGTGAGGACACACAGAAAGAAATTGGAAATACCTTTAAAATGTAGTGTAAAACAAGGACACTTTACTACCCCCACAGCCACCCAGTTCAGGTCCCAGAGAACTGAGCCACTGATTCCTAACACTCTCCATTGCATCAAGTATTGTGTAGATGCTGCTCTCTTCTGGCTGCCTACACAAATTTTAATATGTAAAATGTTAATAAAAAGTGAAATAAAAGGCTGAGAACAATCAAAAATGGCCTCAAAGTACTGAGGGCAATGGAGGCATCTCCAAGGCCTTGCAGGGTAGAGGTGACCTATAACCAGTCACCTCATAATTCTGATTCTACACCACGTGGGCCACGACCTCCTTCAAAATTTTCCTCCTCTCTTCCTGAAGACCTCACTCAGGATGACCCACGTTCATGTTTGTAGGCACGGGGAAGGTACACACTTATTTTTCAGGAGAAAATTAAGATGGAGATGGGCAGCACGGTCTACTGTGGGCAAACCATGCAGGGCAAGGGGCACAGCTGTGATGCCGTAGGGGGTGTGCATTTGGCCATCTCACACCTCATGACAACCTGCATACCAACAGCTCAGTTTTGTATTCTTACAAAAAACAAGGACAACTGAAACACAGTGAGAAGGTTCAAAAAAAAGAAAAAAATAAATTAAAAAATTTCTAAACTCTCAAGTGACCCTTGCATCAGGACACAGATCTTCAATCTTCAACCTATCCAGCACAACCAAGCTGCCAAAGTGCATCAAGGGTCACACCACCCCTCCAGAGAGAGCAGAGAAGGAACAAGATTCCTTTGAATATGTTGGAGGCAGGAAATAAGAAGGCACCATGGCATCCCATTGCTCCCCTGTGGGACACAACACAGTAGGACATTAATGGGGTCCAAGGTGACCCCAAGATGGTTGACTACTTTCTACCCTGTAGTTCCACACTATAGACATAGGCAGGCACCTCTGACCACCCTCTCTGCAGACTTCCTCGAGCAGATCTACTGGGTCGATCCCGTACTTCAGGGGATGTGCCACACCCTGCTCCCTCCATCTCATGTGCTCATACAGTAACACCACGTTATCGTTGTCTGCCTGAGAAAGAAAGAGCTGCTCTGAGGGCAGGTGACACCTGTGGGTAGTGTGAGTTCAGAACCCAAGTCACCAGTCCAAGCTGCAGGACAGCTCAGGCACTGCGTGAAAGCCAAAACATCTCACCCTAGAGACAGAAGAAATAATCAACACTGATCAAACCCCACATTAATTCATTGTCCTCCTTAAGATTCTTAAAAGATCAAATTAATCTTTCACTCCAGTGATATCTGGCTATGTCCTATATCCCTGGAGCCCTGCTGACCATGTAGCCAGGACACATGGCTGGGGCTGAAGCCTTATGAAGGTGAGAAGTGCTGTCCCCAGCTGCTCTTGGTGGCTGGGGATGTGCACTCTGTGCCACGTGTTTGTGTGGCACTGGTTTGCTCTTGCAGCCAGAAGGAGAGGAAGTGCAGTCCTCACAGCATCCCAGGGACTCACAGGGATATCTGTTACAATTCATTAAGTAGTGCTCTAAGAAGTTACAATAATAACATTTCAACACAGTTTCCAGAGGGAGTCTCAGAAACTACAGGAAAAGCTGACAAGTTTCAATCCATTTATCAAAGCACTCCAAGACAGATGAAACAGCAGAGCTGCTTAGTGAGGAATGTCTCTCTTTCAGGGTGTCCAGAGCATTTCAGTAAATAAAAAGCTCTTTAAAAATAAGTCAATACAATGGAATCCCTTTTGCCTTTTGCCAGCGCTTGTGTTATTACACTTACACCCAAATGACCCTCCTACCTATAATACTGTAGCATTTACATACACATCAAATGGGTGCTTTTCACTTACATAATACTTTTAATCCAGGGATTACAGAGCACATTATATATTAAACATTACACCACTTTGTGAGGTAGGTTAGCATTAATGAAATTGTGGTGGGTAAACTGAGGCACAGGCCAGCTTTATTACTTGCCTGTGGTCCAGAGGCAATCAGCAGAAAAGTCTTTAAGATGCTGTTCAAACAGCAGACACACATATGCACCTACTTGTATGGGTAAAATAGACTGATCTTCGTTTTCTAAAGCAACTTCAGCTGCTCATCTGGAGACACGTCTTGATTTTCTGAGGGCAGGAGAACAAAAGGCAAACAGGAAAAGTCAAAAAGAACAGAAAGAAAATGTTTGCTGTTAGAAATATATATTTTTTGTATGCCAAACTGTTTACAGAAAACAAGAGGCATCCAAGACTGAAGGACACTTCAGATGCTGGTCTCCAATAGTTTGATTTTCTCAGTAAAGATTTTTCTAGACCTGCAACAGGGGTTTTGTTAGGTTTTTGTTCAATAATGTTGGTTTATATTTAGCTTTCGTATAGCAGAGAAAAAAAAATCTTTGGTTAAGGTCTTTGAGCCAAGCATCTAGGATGAAATTTTCAAAAGCACTCAACAGTGGCTTTTGAAAATAGAATTAGGCTAGTTGCTGAGACAAGCTTTGAAAGCCACCCCCTACCTCTTTTAGCATTTTAACTGAGAGCTGATTTCCTCGGCGATGCTACTGTTCCCTGTTTTAGTCTCCCCATCTCATGGCCTTCACCAGTATTGCTGAGACAGGTTGGATTTAATGCCAGGAAAGCAAGCAGGAGACAGGCAAGGAAGGAGCCCGTGGTCATGACCTCCCCAGCAGGTCTGCTGCCCCAGAGTGCTGTAGCTGGACATAGGGATGCTCCCTGGGTGGCTCCCACTTTCCAGCCAGCCTTTGTTCTCTTTGTGGGAGCCCTGGCTAATGGAGGTGTACACCCTTCGCCTGATGGGTAGGTGAGGCTATAATTACCTCGGTAATAAGGTCTGATTCTTCCCTGCTCTTCACCTCCTTGGCTGGCCAGGAATACTTGTCTAAAGTGGGTGCAAAATGCTACCCAATCAGAAAGGTGACATTTCACATCAATGGAAATGACCAGGTGTAAGGAACAAAGGCCTACATAACAATGCTCTCAACTCTGTTGTCCTTTAATTAACTAGTTCCTCCAGGAATGACACTAATGAGGCCTTGTTTCCTCAGGGTTGGATTCTCTAGTATCTAAATGGGATGTGAGCTTTTCCTGGGGAGAGAAGCATTTATAATTTCTTCCTCCTAGGTAGTGTCCAATTTGGGTGGATGTTCACACTGCAGCCTCTCTTGGTGAGGACGCCAGTGGGACATCTCTCCTCCTGGCTGCTGATTTTCCTGCAACCAAAAGAAATTTTTGAGAGCTCTGCCCTCCTATTACGTTTGGCTGAGTTTGGTCAAAGGCTCCAACTTGGCAGGGGATAGGAAGACAAATTCAACAAATGAGACAGAGCAAAGACATAAGCCTGTTTCTTCTAAGAAGAGAAGATTAAATATTATTTATTTAAAAGTAAGTTTTCCAGTGGTGTGGTAAACTCACAGGGTATGTTTTGGCTTCCTTAGAAGACATGCCTGGCTGCAACTCTTGCAAGCAGCATCAACAAAAGGAGTTGTACAGACAAATGTACAGACAAATACATGCAGGCAGGACATGCAGCTCAGGCAACAAGCGTGTTACATGGCTGGCTACAGAAGAGAGCTGGAAAGTTCATTAAATCCACAGAAGCAGCAATCATGGTCACTGGGGACAGTGCTGACCGGACAAGGTCATGGGTCTGAACAGAGAAAGCAACTGAACAAAGAAGCAGCAGTAGAAGGTTTTCTTTGGGTTTGGTCCAGGAGAGCAGTCACAACATGGCAGCCAGCAGGATGCATGCACCATAACACTGGCAATGCAGGCTTGGCAGCCTGCTCCAGACCTCTCTGGCCACAGGACAGCAGGGGCAGCCCCTTTCCTGTACAGAGTTTAATGGCTCAGAACCACTTCAGGCCTTCAAAAATGTGTAAAACTTCCATTTTCTAACACTGCTTTCTGGCAGGACAAACATCTAGCTAATGCCTTCATTTCACACACTCCTGAACATGCCATCAATGAACAGGCATTGGCCTTGTGAGAAACCTGACATTGCCTTGCAGAGTCCACATCCTTCGTCAGTTATGCTTCCACCACCACCTGGTATCTCTTCTTGTGATAAAGCCAAAACACTGAGGGAACACCCAGGCTGCACTGCCATAACTGCAGGATAAATCTGCAGCAGTTCCCCAAAACACCACAGTGCCTGGGTGCTGGAGAGATACCAGCTGTGGGTGACACAACTCCTCACACTTAGCCTATCCCACAGAATAAGCAACATATATAGGTTATCTGGAGTTTTTTACCAAATTATTGTTGCCTGGGGAAAAACAGACTATTCCCAAATTCGCCTTGGGATGTCTCTTCAACTGCAGACACCATTTTTACTTATACTTGTGCACAACAGTCTCCCAAGCAGGTTTTCCAAACGGGAGAGGTAATCATGTCTGTATGTCAGTGGGAGACAGAGAGCTGCACAGAGCGAGGGCTGGGAGCTCCCCCTCTCTGTGTCTGTCTCTGTTGAACTTGTCTGGTGTGAGATGGAGACAGAAGCAACAGATCCCAACAGTACCAACCTGTTAGAGCCATACCTTCAGGAAAAGTCCAAGGAACTAGCAGTGGACCCTCCCGAACAACGGATCAATACAGAGCTTCATATCAGCTGTGCCGTTATTCACGCCAAAGGCAGTTGTTTGGATGAAGGGATGAAGAGTGCACAAGTTCACTGGTTCTCAGCATATACACTCTTTCCCTCCCCCCACTCCTGTAGATGCCTTCATTATTTATGTGTGACAAATAAAAGACAGCAGTGGAAGATGCTAAAATGTTTCTCAACGTGCATCTCTGTTTCCTGACACGCACAGGCTGGGACTGTGCACCCAGGCCAGCCTTGGGCACGGCGAGGAGGTGGTGTGCCACTGCTTAACATGCACAAAAAACCCACTGCCAGGCGGTTGTTGATGAAATATTCACCTGCTACATGCCTCTTTCCCCACGTGACTCCAGAAGTGACAAATTATTCCAAGGAAGTGTGAGGGAGGTTTGTTGACTTGGATGGATTTGCTCTGCAGCATCCTGTGATACGTCATCGCACCTCGCTCTCCATTTCTGCCGTCATCCCTGCACGGGGACCCACTGAATGCAAACTGCATTCAGATTTATTGAATAAGGAAAGATCAAAGACTGACTATTATAAAGCAAAGGGAGCCTAACACGTACCCTGCCTTTGACTGTTTCTTTTTTTACCATCTTAAAATTCTCCTGAAGCTTCTCCCTTCCATAAGAGGATTATTTACAACCCACAACTACACAGAGAAAATATACTTTGAGATAAATACTTTTTTTTTTCCTAGAAAAAGTAGCAGTTATTTTTATCTGTTTCAAAACAAAATCTTCCCATGGTTTCATATAAAAACCAAAAAAATGCCAAAACACACACTGTCCCCTCTAAGCAACAAAAAAAGAAAGCCTGAGCCCACATCCTCCTTGAGTTTATCATAAGCTGTCAAGTTGCTAGAAACAGAACTGTGTAAATCATTGCTACATCTAACAACTTTACTGGGAATCCACATGTAGCTCTTTCCCTACCTACAAAAGTCCTGCCAGATTTTGTGGTAGAAATGTGAGTGGTGCAGTTCAAAACAAAAAAAGAAAAGGGCATGGATTTTTTTTTTTTTTTTAATTTAGGATGTGTGCAAAAGTGGTTCATTTACAACCATGAAAAAAAAAAAAAAAGAGTGGATATAAATATTTATGATTGGAAATTTCATTATTTAAAATTATTCTATAAATTTGCTAGTAACTCAAAGATGAATGCCTGCTGTACAGTTTGCAAATTAAGTACCATTATTTTTCTCTTCTGCACTTGAATATTACTCACAGCTAAAGTCATTTAAAGGGGTTAACATCAGCCTTAATTAAATATTAAAGTGTGCCTGTACCTGCTGCTATTGTTGCCCTTAGAATAAGATATAACCTATTTTTGACAAGTTTTCATCTTTCTCTGTGGAAGACGCTACATGAAACCAAATCAGTGGCAAAGAGGAGGGTAATGAATAATCTATTTCATATTCCAGCAGTACCCAGAGCTCTGAGTGGAAAAATATTCAGTCAGATGATAGTATGAGGCTGCTGAGGTACCACATGACGCAGCTAATGTTTAAATAATAATAATAATAATAAAAAAAAGCGATAAACAAATCATTAGCCCTTAACAGTTGTTTAATGCAATTTGTTAATGAACGTAATGGTGGGGACTAATAATGAAAGAAAATAAAAACGTCTAAACAGGCGCCAAGTTGCCAGTGATGCTCAATTATTTCCTTGTCAAGTTTTTATGATTTAATGAGCTCCTCTGGGACTGACGGCTGTCAGTCAGTCGTGACTTTTTGACACCATTACAACTTCAAATACAGCAGCAGGCAGGCTGTTTTCCTCGGATTTGAAATACTGAAATGATCTGACAGGTTTAAAGAAAAGATGTGCAAAAAAAAAGGAGAGAGAGAGCGAGAGAGAGAAAGAGAGAGAGACACAGTTGCTTTTTCTTTCTTTTTCTTTTCTT
>VYXD01008550.1:959867-981253 GCA_013397195.1 Hylia prasina | reverse complement strand
TTTTTTTTTTTTTTTTTTTCTTCTATGGGGCAGACAATCTCTGGATGCTGTTTGGTAATGAAAACCCAATCACAGAGGTCATTATCTGATGAGGTTTTCTTGGAACTGGCAGGGTTTTTTTTTCTTTATTTCTTTACTTAATGATAACCCTCGATGGGTTTGCCCCGCATGGGATGGTCAGAGCCGCACAATTTTGTTCACCATTAATTTCAGCCTTTGAAGCTCAGAGCTCTGAAGCAGCAGCAAAGAAAACCCCCCACCAAGCTGGCTCCAAAATAAGACAATCCAGCCTGCCTTAAACAGAATAGCAAATGGCCTCCCATCCCAGAGATGGGAACTGACGTCAGTCAAGCTACATTTTCTAACATTTCCCCAAAACGTATAGCATTTAAAACCCTTTAAAACTTAAGAGTCTTTAATTAAATTGCTTTTGATTTTGTATCAGTGCAGAATTAGTTTATTTCTTCTGCTAGCCCAGCTGTTTAGCAGGGATGGGTTTCGCGCACAGCACCACGCGTACGAAATTTTTAATTTGTCATTTCTCCACAAAGGCTGGCAACATTAGAAACACTTTGCTCTTTGAGGTTTACATTTGTAAGCACTTGGATTCATTCACAGATGTGCTATAAATGTGACCAAACTAGTCTAGGGGAAGCCTGGACCTGGGGGTGTCACCCTCCCTGTGGGTGGTTGGGGCTGTGCTCTCAGTTGAAGTCCCTCTATCCCCACCAAAATGTGTGGATTTGGTGAATCTCACCCGCACACTTCCCAGGCCAGATGAACAGGGGTGAGAGAGGAGTGATAATGTGTTTTGAAGAGTGTAACGTCCACCTGAGCACTATTTTACATGTGGGGAGTACATGAGGATGCAAAGCAGGCACAGAAGAGTTATTAACAGGTTAGCATGAGAAACATAGCGATGGCGGGCTCATCAAAAGTGAAGATGAAGGCTTTGCGTGGCAGTCTCTCTCTCTCCCTCATTCCTATCTGAGTGTATGTATCTGATGTGACACTATGCCCTAGATTTATACTGGGATAAGGAAAACTAGCTTCCTTTCAGCTTTTTGCTGATTCCAGCAGGTGGCTAGATAGAGGGCAAAACCTAGTCATAGGTCACTGTTAAGATCAGTAGTCATGAATCAATTCCCATGATAGTTAAATTATTGAGGCAATGCGGAGAATGTCTAGGCAACAGACGGAGCTTAAGATTTCCTTCTTGACAGTTTTCTGCTTTACAAAATATGCATCTCCTAATTTGCCGAGCTGAGGATAAATATCTGCTAATGCTGCCAGGCTTCGTCCTAATTTGTCTGAACTCAGCTCTGTGCCATCACTCGAAGCTAAGGGCCAGAGCTCTGCTTACACAACCCAAAGTGCTCAGTTTGAGGGCGCGTGATGCCTGAAGGCTGGAAGCTGAACACCCAAATCTTTCTGTGTCTGAGAGCCACCTGGTAAAAGCCACACACCTGCCAAGGATGAAAGAAGAGGATGCCCCAGGAGGCAGCCAGGGTCGGGGGGGGGTTGGGTGGGGCGTGACCTTGTGTGACAGTACAGGGCTATCAAGGTGAGGGGCTGAACGTGACTGTGCTGCATAGAGCAACACCTCCTGAAACCTGGGTATGGACTACCCAGGAACTTTTGTTCCAGCACCATCCTATGGCCAGTAACATGAGCTGGTAGATCAACCCAGCACATAAACCACTTCTAACTTTGCTGTGAGCTGCATGTAACACTTGGACAAGCAGAGCTGACCCTACATGCTTGCAGTTGTTTCAATTAGTAGCATTTTTCCTGTGGATCCTCTTATTCTACCTTTATCACCCTCTTACTATGTCTTAGCTGTGGCATCAGTACCACATCCTTTAACTGAGTTATTTGTTTCCATGTAGAGAAAACACATTTAGGGCCAAAATCAGCCTCCAGAGACAGCACAGCAAATGGGCAGAATCCACAGGGATGCCAAAACCCCAAAAGTACTAAGGCACACATGAAAATTCAGTGCTCAGCTCCTGCCTAATATGGGGGAATTTAAAAGTCACCAGATTTTTGTTTCTTTGAACATCTTTTGAAAACATTTTATGGCTTAAGTTCAAGGGCTTAATATTTCTCTCCATTTGCAATATTCGTAAGGGATTGCAAATAATGAATTTAAAAGTTATAAAAATATGAACTTTATCACATCACCAATGATAGATCTTTGTTGGAGTTGCAAGCTTAAATATAAGCCAAATGACCTCAACCTGCCTAAAGGAGAAGCACAGCCATTAGGAAAAGAGAAAGAGCTCATTTACACACAGGTAGATGAAACTATGATATATTATATCAGCCAAAAGCATATATAAATTAACATTTTTACAGTTTCTGTTTAAAAATGGGTATATCACATCAGAATGTAATACACTCAAAATATTCCAACATGCAGTCTCAACATAGTCAGGCCAGTATTAAAAATTTAGACTTTTTAATGCACTATAATCACACATTTGTTGCTGAACTATTACTTAGGATCTCTTTTCTCTTTTTTCCTTAACAAATAGGTAAGTATCTTTATATGTCTTCATTAAGGGCCTAGTGTGTAATGCTTTTTAGTACATATATCAACACTGGAAGATTTAAAAGAGATTCAACAGATGGGCTGTAGCCACAACTACATTTTAGGTAAGTGATGCATTTTCATGATCTCGATGAAAGTGGAATTGCTTTGAATAAGCAGAAAAGAAAGCCTAACTTTAAACAAAAAATTGTTAAATTGAGTTTTGGATTCACATCCTATATTAAGCACCATCCTAACATTGTTCTCTTTTTAGAACTAGCTACTGTTCTTAACCAGGTTACATCTACTACGATAATGCATGATTGGGAGTTAGTCACAGGAGACAGGTTCACTTTCTACATCATTTGGTCTCTGCTTTACTTATATTCTAAATCACAGAAGGTCA
Source organism: Hylia prasina (assembly GCA_013397195.1). NCBI lineage: Eukaryota > Metazoa > Chordata > Aves > Passeriformes > Sylviidae > Hylia > Hylia prasina. The sequence goes on along the minus strand of VYXD01008550.1, from coordinate 978,314 downwards.
GATACTGCTTGATATTCATGCACCCTGCACAGCACAAGGAAAGTGCAAAGACCCTTCTTCCCTCATGAAACTCTGGCAACTTACAGGCTAATAGTCTGTGGGTGAATTCGACACACATTAAGTCTTTTTATATCAGAAAAAGCCTTCACTCCAACAAATATTAAGATCCTGAAAACACTCAGATAAGGACAAATATGTAAGAAAAAAATAGCCCCACACGCCATCAACTATGCCATCAATAATACAAAATATTTTACACCACTTGCACCTGAGTTGAAGAGTGGAAAAGAGAGGGAGACTCTGTCAGTGCAAGAGAATGATTCATGTGACCACTTTGTCTTAATTACTCAGAACAAGCAGTTTTTTGCTGTTTAGTGAAGAACAAAGATATCAGCGTCCCCTGACAGAAAAATAAATAGCCATCATGGTGGTGAAGATGACGATGACTGCCAGAACAACAATCAAAATCCGGTTTTGGATGATCCTGGAAAAAAGCAGAAGAGACAAAAAAACTGTAGTGAATAAAACAAAATAAATCAAAATAGCGAATATATATAAAAAATACAAAGTGAGGCACATAAAAAATCTGGAGAAAAGACATATCCCCACAAATTCAGTATTCCCTCTACCACTCTGTATATCTTGATTATATTTTACTTCTCCCAATTTCCAATGCTTCCAACCATATCTTTATGTAGCTATTAAATCCAACTTCTTTATTCAAGAAAGAAGTAGACTTTTCTGCATTATGCATACACTTATATACATATTAGAATAAACTAAGTAAATTATGTTCCAATTTATAAACCTTCTAAAAACAAATGAAAAACATCGTGTTCAGTCAATGCAATCCAAGCAGGGTGGTCTGTAATAGTAAATATCATTATATTTTTTAAAACCATTCTGAAATCTTCACAGTGGTTTTAATCTGAAAAGAAACAATTTATTAATTTTCAAGGGATTTTACTATTAAGGAACAAGATTTCAAGGAAACACATGTCAATGAGATACTCACTTGTACTAAAATACCAAGGGAAAAGTACAAAAGATAGTTTTGAAGAAAAGGATGATATAAAGAAGCAAGTGTCAAACTGTGAAGCTTATGTTGTAAAAGCATCTCTTGTCTCTGTAGCATACCTTTACTTATGGTAATAGGCAATGTTACATTTCTATGCAGTATGAAAAAAAATGCATATTAGTGAAAATAAAAAGATGCCAGAAGAAGAAAATCCTAATATTTTTCAGTCATTTGTTTGGAGAAATTCCTGCTTCTAGAATCAGTCATCACATCACTCCAGATTTTTCCTAAAGTTAATGGTCAATTAAAATTACTAAATCAAGAAACAGTAGAATTTAAGGCATTTTACAGGAGGATTTTGGATTGTAAGAATTCACTGTTTGTTATTCCATTTTCACAGGGAGGGAATAATATTTTCACAAGCTCTTCACAAATAGGGACTTTTGCAAAACATACTTGTACATGAAGCTTATCATCAGAATTGAAGAGGTATAGCAAAAAAATCCCAAAAAACCAAATGCAATAAAAGCACCCCAAGTTATATGTATATTTTTTCTCATGCTCCTGCAAAACAAAACGAAGTCTTCAAGAACCAAACAATGGTAAGAAGAGGTAAAACTGTGATTTGAGAAACATCAGACCAAGTACAACTTGAAGACAGGGAGTGTAATGTGTTAAAATGAGCATATTTCACGCAGTGAAAGAGAGAAGAAACTCCAGAGAGCAGAGGGGAGATTATCTTGGTAAATGTTTTTCATTTGGATGCGGGTGGATATACATATAAATTATACTGGAAAGTGTAAAGAAAAATGCAGTTTTAACCAACTCCAGCTCTCTCCTTGCTTACCCCCCACCTAAAGGAAAAGCAGTAAATGGATGGATGAAAACTGTCACATCAGACAGACACCCTCCCCTGTGACACTCTAAAAGGACTAGCTCTCTATCCTCCTGACAGGTTACAAAATGATCACATTTGCTGACACGTCTTCCGCAAAACTGCTTTAGTGTTTGTGTCCACTTTCCTAGCAGGAGATGAATGGGCTGCTTTGTCCTCATTTATCACTTAAAGCTGAACTAAGATCTGTCTCGTTTATTTTTCCCTTCCTCACTAGAAAGGCTCAACCACAGCATTAATTCTTTCGCAATGACAGCTAATTCAAACTTAACAGGCAATATTTACTCTGCCAAAAGGATGAGGAGGAGGGAGGGATGTTTCTCACTATTTTTTCCTTAAAAAAAAAGAAAGAAAAAAAAGTGTAGCAGGCTAACAAAATAAAGCTAATTAAGGGCTTTTGGTTCCTGTTGGTTTGCACTTCAGTTTAACACCTGAACTTACAAGCTTCTCTTTTGTGGTGGGGTGTGACATTCTCTGCCAAACACCTGATAACAAACGATTTGCCCAGGCAGATGCATGAAAACCAGAATATATATTTACTCACTCGCCCTCATCACTCCTGAAAGGACACTCAGCAAAATTGAAACTCAGCAGTGAAATAGATTAAAAGCATGAAAACTCTTAAAACATTCAGCCTTAAGTAATACACTGTGCAGCTGGCTTGACAACCATTTTATTTGTGGGATGTGGGCCCCAAGGCATCCATAATGCTAATTTACAAAGGATTAACTGTGAGTGAAACTCGCTTAATCTAACACATAGTTAGGCAAAGGCACACATAACATACTGAGTGTTTAAATCAACTCCTCCTATCTCTGGCCCACCAAAAAAAAATCATTGCATCGTCTGAGAGGCAAAACTAAAGAAAAATAAAGAAGCATCAAGTCCCCCAAATGCTTTGTTTTTAATACCCTGTCAGTACACACCTGACTGCAAGATTATTTAATCAGTGTCCATGTCTCTAAAATCCTTTTCAAGAAAACACTGAGGCAAGCCACCACCTGTACCTGCTAATTGAAGGCTCACTTATGGTGTGAATCTAGGAAATACATATCAAAGTTCAATTTCTAGGAATCTGAATTAGTCTGCACTGTGCAGCAAAAGAATATCATATTAAAAGGAACAAATTAATCATGAAATACGATGGATGTTATCAACAGATTCCTACACTGAAGCATTATATACTTTTAATATTCAAGCCCACAGTTAAAGATTAATTTTATATCTTTAAAAGAAGAATAACATTGAGTTTTACTGTTTTCCTTTCAAGTGAGCAAGTAAAATTAAACTAACTGCATACTGCCCAAAGGATGGGGCTAGGAGGAGAATGACAGAGCTGTTTGGCAGCAGCAGGACAGTCCCGAGGAGGACTCAGTGGTGCCTGTTGAAATCTGAGTCTGGGAGCTGCTGCTAAGACAGAGAACACAAGTTCTGGGTGTCAGCACATTTCAGATCTCAAAGTCAACAGGCAAGGACGACCCCTCAGAGTAAAGAAAAAAACAAGAAAAAATGAAGAGGAAAGGGAGTTTTGAGTGATCCAAGACAGTCAAGCCAGCTCACAGTTGTAGAACAATGGTTGGCATTGGCAGGACCCATCTGTAGGGAAGCCTATAGTACTGTCACAGCCAGACACTGCCAGTGGGTATTGCTCTAGGCAAAGCATCAAGGAATTTAAGTGGGGGAGGGAGTGATAATACCAAAGGAGAAGAAAATGGGCCCTAACAGTCACTACAAAAAAATCCCAAAGGCTAACATGCTCACAAGAAGCAGATGATAGTCTTTTATCTCTATTACACCTTAAATTCAACAAAATCTGGTGAATGAGGAAGCCCAGATTTTTCTTTGAAAATGCAAAGCATGTTTACAGGGTAAATAATTTAGGAAAGAATATATACTTGAAAGAAGACACCCATTGAAACATCCATGGCTAAAATGCCTGAAGGCAAAAACTTGTGCATTTGCATGCTGCATTTTATTAAGTTAGCACACTGTAGCTTTAAAAGAATGCATGGCCAAATTAAGAGGAATGTGTGACTGAAACATCAAGGATTCCTCAAGTTTACATTATGAATCACAGTGCTGTTGATATGAGATGAATTAACCATTTAGTTGATGCAGCTTAGGCACTGAATTCACACCAAGTTCTGCTGGAGCCCTGTGCGGGAGCTCGTTAACAGCCAATGTCTACTGCTCCTTTCATACTCTAGGAGCACAAGGGCTCATTCTACTTTGAGTTAGAAGAGACGAAAAATTTGTGCTTTTAAACCAAGCTCCATCTAGTTTATTATGTACAGCAGCCTGAAACATTTGGGTGCAAAACCACACAGAATCCGTAACTAAAGCAGACGCAAGGGTAATGTTAACTGATGCACTGGAAGAGCACTCGACTAACAACGCAGAAAGCACATCCCTCTCCTCTCGAGTTTCCTTCTCCTCCACCTTTCCAGATGCCTGACCCTTTATCCTGGCTTCTGGTCACAGTGCCTAATCTCCAACCACTGCTGTGCTGGAGGGTGCCTCCAGCCAGTGCCAAATTGATGACACCATCTGCTTTTGAGGATCACCTCCTTGCTGCGCAGGGCAACCACCGCCCTGCAGAACAGGTCCCACATGCACTACCAAACACTGATGTTCCCAGAAAATCTGTTCCCCTCACTCCTGCCCTGGCAGAAATTGTGCTGCCTTTCCACATTTCAAACCCCCCAGAGGATTCGCGCCTGTCCGTAGCTTCACACACACATACACACAATGGCTCTGACTCTGTTTGTGCCATGTTTAGATCTGCTCCGTATAAACACAAAGCAGTTCCCCAATAAGCTTTTGCAAACCTTACATTAAGGATGCCAACCGTGTTTAAACCTTTTTATAAAACTGCATTCATTAGCAGGGGAGTGCACGACATCTATATGGGTTCAGCCTGATGCCTTGCACATGTCTTAGTGCCTGATTGACCAGCATTGAATAATGATGCCTTGCCATTAGGCACTGATGGTACAATAACAATTGTCATGAAAATTAGCAATCACAGTAACACGTTAACAAAATGCAGGATATAAACGAACCAGTGCATACTCTGGGCGCATAAAGAGTGTGTCCTTAACTTGAGGACTACAAATAAAATACTGCAAAAAATTTCCTACAGAAGATCAAGTCTGACACTGATACAAATTAAAAAAAAAACAACCCCCCCCCCCCAAACAAATGGCTGGGGGGATCAGTTAGCACACATTCATTACAACACAGGGCTTTATTCTTAAAGGAGGCATCTTGAAAAATAGTTTGCCCTCAAGAACACAGACTGATTGATGGCAGAGCACTGTCCAACAGTGTTTCACTGTAATATGTATTTATGATTTAACTAGAAGTGGTTCCTATCAGTTTACTGGACAGAAAGGCATGTTCTCTGTACACAAAATCACATCTTAAATGGTCACTTTGAATACTTGGCTATTGCATTTTTGTGCCCTTTTATTTCTGAATTGCAGTTTTTGCTAACATGAAAGAAAATAGGTGCATGCAAATCAGTGGCAAGTGATTTTTAAGTGTCCAATGTTCATGTGCAAATCAGCAGATTCAAACAAATACTAAGTGCGGGTCTAGTCATATAGGCAAAAACATACCAGACAAATTTTAACGTGCATTTAAAGTAATATAGCTATACTCACATAGCTCCTGGACAGACACAATTATTACTATATATAAGGACATCCTTGTTATGATGAGTTTTCAAATGGAAGCACTAAACCCCACACGGGAATAAAATGTTGATGGGTAAAGCAAAGCCTTAGATACATAATGAAAAATCTCAAGTTCAGGGTATCTAGGAGCTGTTCAATCATTCCCATCTTCAACATTAAGAATGCTTTTCTTAAATAAAAGCAACTGAAAAGAATGGGACAGGCTGTGGCAAAAACATAAAGACATGGCAACCTATTGTAATAAAAAAGAAATTCTGCCTAACAGAATTACAGCTGGCTGGAAGTATCTGACTTGAGATATTTTTCATCATTAATGATTGAAATTAGCAAACAGAAATACCAGTGAAAAAAATATCTGCACAACTTGCATATGAGTCCTTGGCCCTCTTCTAGCTGACCATGTAAAAAGTGAGGAATTTGGAAAACACTCAAGTTTTTTCCTCTTCCCCACCACAAACTCTGAAAATAAGTCCAAGTCTTTATGTTCTCAAGCCAGAAGACCTAATTACATTGTAATTGACATAGTATATTTAGATGTGAACAGGCTTTATGGGTGGTGAAGAGGGCATGGGACTCCCCATGGCTTACTGGGGACAAAAAGGCCACACCTCCTGAGGTCCACCTTCAGTCTGCAGACTGTTACCAGCAGAAGCCTCTTTTGTGTTCTCTGAATTCCTTCCCAAAGGTGCCTTTTTGTAAGAACTTGGGAAAATCCATTAAAATTTGCTGAAAACTGAGCAAATAATGAAATGAAACCCTCAAAAATGGAGGGCTGGAGAATAAGAAAGGATGGGCTTTTTCTAGCTGATTTTCCAGCAGGGTTTATTCAAAGAGCCAGGCCATACAGGGTGCCTAAGATTTTGTTGATAGGGCTGAAGAACTGTGCAGTGCTGTGTCCTCCAGCTTTAAAGTTCAGTCTTAAGGACTGAGGCTGTCTACTTGTAATAACATGGATACCAATCTCTAGTTATAATATTACACTCAAACCACATCAATGTGTTTCCACCTGGGCTCTGAATGAAAGAATGAGTCATGTAATAACAGGTGCAGGGAAGTAGTCACACTATCCCACTTTAAACATCTAAATTATATCTAGCTAATCTCTCTCAGCTCCCTATATATGTAAGCTCAAGTCCTGCTCTGAACTGCCCTCTCTTTCTCCTGGCCATATATGCACTCCAGCAGTGCTGGTCAGCTAGGTTAGGTGCCTACAACATAGGAATGAATACCTCTAATACCTTGAACATGAGGCTCAAGCAAGAAAGCTTGCTAGTTCTGAAGGCAAAATCACATAGAAAGGCATTAGCATATTGTAAAAGGGTGTGTAATCTCCCATTAATCAGAAATATTGCAGAGATGAAACTCACCAGTGAAGCAGAAGATGCTAATCAATAATTAGCCAGTAAAGACCTTGATCCATCATCTCCTTTTAATGGATCCTATATTTGCACATTAAATTTTGACCAGAAGCAAATATACTTTTCCTTTGACAGTTTTTCTGGAGGCTTAAAAGAAAGGCTATCCCTCTCTTGGCTGAATGCCTGCTGAAACACATTGGCCTTCCTTGACTCAACTATGTTTCTACCTTGCTGTGTAATCTTCTGACAATATTGTCATAAAGATTAAAACTTAAAATTGTTTTCATTATATCTGATAGCTAAAATACTTACGGAGAGACAATTCACAATAGAAATCTTGCAACACATTCCAAATGAACACCATTGGAGTATAGTATTATTTGGTAGCCATCAGGGTCATCATGGCTTGCATGAGCCTTCTCTCAAGGAGCTGGCAGCCTCAGGAAGTGAAAATTATACCCAGATGATCAGTGGGGTGTGTGTGGGGAAGGAGAGTGGACTGACTGGCGTAGGAAGGAGAGAGATTTACAGGAACAGTTGGAAATCAAATGTGGTAACAAGGAAAGCCTGACCAAGGACCTCATAGATGTGGGACTAAAAGTCAAAACACAAAATGGAAGGGTGCTGAAAATCTTGTTCTTGCCAGATTTTTTTCATGGCTTATTTTTAAAACACATGGGAAGGCATTTCTGAAGGATGAAAAGTATCCTTCTGCTCCTGAGAGACCCTGATACGGAACTTTTCTCTACATGGTTTTGATGCAACTTCAGCTTTCTCCCATCTCCATGTCCACTCCTTCCACAGAGGGAATCAATTAGGTTATGACAGTCTCTAGGAGGCACAGTGGGGCTTCTGGGGCCACGGAAATTCACCAACCAAATGGGAGAGGGACTAACTCATTTCATGCAAAGAACAGGCAACACCAGATCCCTTTAGCAAGTCTAAATGATGATCACATGCACAGTGGCAACTGCAAATGGAAGGAATCGAGGTTGTCTTAATCTCCAACCAGCCTTTCTCAGGGTACTGAAGTATCAAGAAGAACAAATCACACATTTAGTCACCTGAGCATGACTAAGAACCATAGGGCTTAGCAAACATTACAAGAGCTTTAGCAAGAGCTCTGAGGGAGGGTGGGTAGCCCAGCTGTCAGTGCAGTGGCATTCTTCAGCACATCGGGTACATGAAACCCTGGTCCCCAAACAGTTAATAGGAAAAAAAAAAGCCCCAACCCCCTCGTCAGTGCTCAAAGCTAATGCAATTATTTCTCCAGCAGAAGAAATGTATGCAAGCTATAAAATGACAAGAACCTACATGATCTCATATTGGCTTTTATGATAAATATAGTTAAATTTACATTCTGTGCAATTTAAAGGAAACAAAAATGTCAAAAGTCTGCATCTTATCAACTTCCATAATCATTAGAAGCCACTAAAAGATATATCTTAAACAGATGAAAGGAAGTAATGTCTTTCACCCTGCCTCAATTTAATTAATGACTAATCTACAGGTTTTAGGAGTGACAAAGCTGGGGACTGGACACACACACTCTTCTTGCATTAATTTCTTCTTATTACACCACATTTGACTGGGCGTCTTTTTGTATGGCAAGTTTCCTACAATTGTCTTAACAATATTGACCTCTTTTGTAAAAACCTGAAGGCATCTGCAGCAATTGTTCCTGAAGATGTGCTATCCAAAATGTTACCATTTCATGGCACTTCTTGAATGATAGAATAGAAATTTTTTTGGTATATATTCATTTTTTTTCATATGCTATAAAAGAAAGGAAAACAATCATGGCTAAGGCCATTTGTGAGATGGCATTAAAAGAGCCTACTCTGAGACAGATAAAAATAATGAGAATCTTTCTGTCAAGAAGGATTTAGAAAATATCACTAGCATTATTAAAATTTAATTTTTTACTGTGCTTTTTGGTTCCCCCTTTTCCAGTGATAATGAGCAGGACTGCACACCTCCACAATGCTAGTACTTGTTTTGAGCAATAAATTCAGCCTTCCAGTCTGAAGACATTTCAGACAACAATTTTGACTGCTATAGGCTTATTTTTCAACCTTTTCTGTGCTTTGAGTCTTCCTATAAAAACCAGTTCATAAGCTAATTTTCCACAAGGCCAGTGGAACAAATAAAAATCAATTTTTGCCCAACCGGTTCAGAGAAAACCTGGAAACAGTGAAGACAGAACAGTGAAAAATAAAAAGAATCAATGTATTCACAAATGGTTTACCTGATAGACAACTATCAAATTAGTTGTCAGGAGATACTTGCCACTATGAAAGTATTTTCTTTTCAGCATGTTACAGTATTTCTATTAGGGAAGCAGAGAAGCCTCTACTTTGTCATGACCTCAGACACCTCTGTTTAACAACCACGTCAAGCCTCCAAATATTCGGTAAAACCACGGGGCACAAAGTCTCAGTGCACGAGCGCCTTGCGGGTCTTGCAACCAGCGTGACCTGCAAGCCCAACTGGCTTAGGGTGGGTGTAAGTCTTCATGATCTCCTGGAAGGCACAGAGATTCCTGTCTCAGTGAAGGCAGGGAGACATTCATGACCTCAGGCCAACCTTGTCAAGAGGAATTTGGTCCATCAAGAGAGGGAAAAAAATCATAAAAAACACCGCCCAGACTTCCCTTCTCTGTTAAAACCCCAAGTGTTCAGGAGCACGCTGAAGACTAAGCAGTTTAATCTCTTGGACAGCAGAACACAAATTTCTCCAAAGATGGGAATCCCATTTGTAGACTTCAAACCTTTCAGAATCTCAAGGACAACTTGGGGCACAGGCTTTAATATCGTGGCCCAATCCATTTCATCATCTTCTCCACTAATTGGGCAAGTGTTCCCAAAACTGCCATACTGAGAAGGGATGGGATAGGTGCTCATGCCTGTCTGTCTCCAGCCAGAAAAATATGTCTGGAAAATTGACTGAAGAACAGAATCTACTTTTTAATACAAATTAACCATCACTGCAGTGGAAATAAAACAAATTTGTAATTTACAAGCTTAAATATTAAGGAAGCTATTTTTAAGTACCTATAATCTTCACTCTGGTATGTAGCATTTTATACACTCCTTTATTTTTATGAGTTGGCATTAGAATGTGACTCATTTTAACAGAAAAAAAAGGATTAACTATGTTACTCTGAAGTAGAGCTGCATATAACCTATTTAAAATATTGTAACACACCATGGAGACATCATTTCTAGGGCCAAACAAAACATTATTCAATGAAGAAATGGCACGAAATATAAAATATTCAGCAGAGGAAGGGTATTTGGAGCTAAGCAGTTTCACTGCCAATAAACAGCATCATAATAAATAGTGTGCATGTAGGAAAAAAAATATACCTGTTCTTCACTATTTGAGATGTAACACTTTAGTTTGGGAAACTAATACAGATACTACTCTTCCACTAAGCACATGCAGGGAAAAACTAAAACCACCACACATTTTGATTGTGAATCTCTTACAACTGATGCTAATTTGCTTATGATATCTGCCTGATTTAGAGCTAATCTTCTGTAAATTAACTCCTACTGCTGTCTGAAATAATCCTCTTAATGCTGGTCTGTCTTGAGTACTTTATATCAAACACCATGAAATACACAAGCATACACAAGGCGTTCAGCATCTGTAGTGCTGTTGGCTGCTCAAGAGTATTTGCTGTGCCGCAAAGGCACAAGCACAGTGCAGAGCTGTGGGGCCCTGGGGCAGCTTGGGGATGGCTCTGGTTGTCCCCTTGGAAGGGGACAGCAAGCCAGAGCCGTGTCCCACCTCCTCCTGGCCACCAGAGAGAAAAGGGGGCTCTTTGTCCCCTGACAAAATGGTGCAGGGAGGTACAGCTCCATGCTCCAGAGCTCTCACCTCCAGCAGCACGTTATAATGGGGAAAAGTAAACAGCTCAGGTTTAGAGCTTTCCAAGCAATGAGATGTGTATTAAACAGCACTAATTATCAGCTGGAAGCCTAATCTGATAACGGGGCTGAGAAGACAGAGACAGACCATTTTGTTTCTTCAGTGGAGGAAAGTATTTTTAAGGCGGGTGCTTCAGAATTGGCCAGCTAAATAATTATTGTCAATGTGCTTATAACTCTGTATTCAAAAATACATTTTTTCTGCTAAATCTACTGGAACAATTTTCTCCCCCAACATTAATTTAATGATAGAGCCAAAAACCTAATTGATATTGGTGAGCAACGCAATACAAATACATTATTTTCTTGGGTTTTGAAACATAAATGGCAGACATGACTTTGACTGAATGGACATCTTTATGTTTTAACAGACATTTTATTGGCCCAGACTCCTATATATAACAAGCACAATTCCAAAAGCAATACATTTTTAACTGAAAAATTAATGTATTTTTACTATGTACAAGTAACTTTGTCAAGTAAAGGGCTTTTAAATCTATTTTATTACATGGAATGTTGTTTAGAAATTATATTCTCACTATAGCAAGTGCTTATAGGAGGCTATTAAAAAATCTATTGTTTAAATCATACTTTATTGGAACTTGCTTTTTTAATATATTAAAGAACAGATAAAGCACAGCGATCACTGAGCCGTATGTGTCCAACAGCCCTTCAAGAGACTTGTGGAAATGTATAAAACAAGCAGTGATACAATCCTTTGCCAAACACTGTCATAAATTTTTTATTTGGCAGCTAACATTCTCACTAGCTTTCTTGGCAGCAATTGGGACCTTTAGCAAGAAAGGTGCAGGAGAAAAATACCTTGTTTAGAGATGTTTTCAACACTTTCTGGGATTTTTCAGAACTTCTGCCTGCAGCATATTTTACAACCACAGTCTCCAGTCACCTGATGAGTGGGTGGTGGTTTTAAGCTTTTTTTTTTAATATAGACAGCCTACTACTTCCCTCTGGCCTTGAGCCTAGGATGTGAGGCTGTGGAGTGGGGCTGTGTGTTCCACAGAGATACAAGTGGTTGCTCCTCTCTGTCTAGACAAAAAAACCCTTGAAAATAATATCAAAATGTACCTTCCTTTGCTCCTGATACTATCTGTATCTTATTCTCGGGTGACAGAGATAAATGAAAGTCAAACATATGTTGATGACTTTTGCATTTTTCTCAGGAGATATCTGCAGAAGAGCTGGTCATAGGTGCAGCTGCCCTGGCCAGCCAGTGGCTTGCTGAGAAACAGAATTGGGAAATAGATTTCTGTGCCTAGGTCCAGAGGTTTGTTTGTTTGTTTGTTTTCCTTTAATATGCTGAACTTAACATCTGATGCATTACCTTCCTCCATGAGCCCAGATGTGCTGATGTATGTGCCTTACCAATTCACTTATGGAAAAGAAATTCTGTATTTTGGTATTTCATCATTTCAGAATAAAAATAAGATGAACCTCCTTTACATCTCAGAAACTTCCTCCAAAACTTTCACAAGACTAAGATACATTTCACTTCTTCATATGAACAAAGGAAACAGATTTTCTTCAACAGATGTGGACCAGGAGAAACAACTTTTCCTTATCTGCCTCAAATGAAAAAGGCTGGAATTCAGTTTTAGACAGCACAAACTGCTTTAAACACAGGCCTAATTAAAGTAATGCTGTTACAATTACAAACACAAACTAAAAGGCTTCCCCACAGCCCGTGCTCCGGTTTTGCCTGTCGTGTTTACCAGGGGCATCACCCCCTCGAGAACGTTTCAGAGCCCACACAGACATCTAGTGGCAGGTGAAAACACTGCACGGTGGCACCGCCACCTGGCACAGCTCCACGGGGACCTGAAGCCGTGCCAGGGGTGAGGTGAGCTAACTTTGCTACGACTGTGGATGGGCGACCAAACAGGGCAGGATGTGCTCCCTCTGTGCCATCCCAGTAGTCATGGTGAGACAGCTGCTCTCGTGGCAACTCTGGCTTCCCAAATTTACATCATTATTGATTCTCTTCAATTAAATCAGTGCTCTTTTTGTCTTTCTGAGTACTTTTAAATGTCTCTCTCCTTGCTACTATTTTATTTTACTTAAAAACTGCAGAGGTGAATTATGTGGCATCATTTGAAAGGTTCTCTGAGCGTGGCTACGCGCAATGCAGCTGACTGGAACACACCAGGGCAATGAGATTTTACAGACAGCAAAACACACACGATGAGAAAGTGCAATCAATAATAAATTCTAAATGGTTGGAGGAGGAATATGACTTGCTCCTCAGCCTGCATCAATCAATGGAAAGATGACGAAAACTTCAGTGGGGTTTGAGTCCCACATCTGCAAAGGAGATCAAGCGCCACAGCTCTGCACAGAGTTGTAAGAGCTCAGTGCCCTGATTCTGCTCTGTTACACCATTTTAAATCAAGCAGTACTCAGTGGTGTCATAACCCTGTACATCTGTGTCAGACCCTGTGTTGCAAGGACAGACTTGATGCCAAGAATGCAAAACAGATGTTGCTTTCCTAATGTTTTCTTGTTGTCCTTTAAGTAGTTTTCATGGGGTTCTGTTTTCATTTTGGGGTGCAAAACAGGTCGACAGGACTTTTCAGAGGGCAGACTAGAGGAATACTTCTGCATCTTCCTTTTTATTTTGTGTGCATGTGCGAATATGCAGAGTCTTTGAGCTACAACTGGGAAAAATCTCTCTTTTTTTTTTTTTTAAGCTTCATTTGAGCTATGCTCAGTTCCCTTGGGGCAAAGTGAAAGGTAGCTATTTGTGGATGGGAAAAAGGGCTTTTGTGAACAGCAAAACTGCATCACCAAACAGCTTAAGAAAAAGATTTTTTGAAGTTATTTTTTACTACTACTTTAAGAGGAAACAGGGATAAATATATCTTTTTTGCATGTTGACTCATTAACAAATTTAGCAATAAACACCTTGCAATTAAGTCCACTAGTTTACTGCTGTCCAGAAGTTTCTCAATACTCTTTGCACAGAAGGTTTTGGAAAACACAGAACTAAGAAATGGTGAAGGCAAATCCCAACAGCTTGCTCAAGCAAATCTAGCCAAGGCTTAAACTCACTTCTGAACACTGAAATTCGAGATGCTGTATCAAATAAGCAGCTCTTTTTCCCTGAAGAGAAGAAACTGGGTGTAGCTAACCTAGTGCATAATAGGTTTATTCTCATTCACAAAACAGGAATTACTTTATGGCCCCAAAGTAAAACTAGCACAGAAATATACTGGCAGATTTGCTGCAGATGTGTGTTGTGACACGTATGCAGGGAATCTGCTATTAATCACACACTGAGATTTTAATATTATGTAGGGTAATGCAGGCAATCATTATGGTGGAGGTTCTGGATGCATAACAGCCTAACCCACAAATGGGACTTTTAAATTTAACTCATTTGAGCTCACTCTCACACTGCACCAGTTGAATTCCCTGGTTCATCCCCCCACTCTCCACTACATACATTTATTTCAATATCTATTGTGTTTTTCTTTTTGTGCTTGTGCTCCGCTTCTTTTCTTGAGACACATGACAGTTGTTGGGGAAAGTGCAGCTTTTCAATTCTCCCGTTTGCTGGACTATGACAGGAATGTTCTTGTTAGAGGGGCTGTTTGTGAGACCCCTGGACACATACCCAGCACAGGAAACAGTCTGGCTCAAATGCTGGAAAAGCCATTCTTCACCTGAATCCTTCAAAATTTGTGTCTGAACATAACTAGAACCTATGTATCCATACCCAGGCTAAGATTACTACAGACAATTATACCGTGGAAATGCATTATTTTGACAAAGCAATCAATCACATTATTTCTCACAATTTCAGTTCACCCCTAAAATTTTCCTTACCTCCAAAGCCAGCTGGATATTATATTACTGAAGCTGTTGAAAGGGTGTAACACTAACCATGAAGCCAAAGGCCACTAAAACTATGCAATGCATAAATTTTTATTGTTTGCTCAGCATTGAAATCTCATTAGGGCTCATAACTCATTGGCGCACTGCAAACATTTGCATCTGCTGATCATGAGAACTTGGATGGAATGTACACCTTTGGCTAATTTACTTGTTATGTTTTAGATGAGACTGTGTTGCTTTTTATTTTTCTTTTAAAAAGTCCTTATGCAGTTGTAAGTCAAATGTCCACTTTTTAAACTGAATACATGAAAACTTTCATTTGCAGTTTCTCAAGGTTGTTCTGTTGCTGGCAATGTTCATGATCATCATTTTACAAAAGCTTCATTTGACTTAGTATTCAGGGTAGTCATTGTTTGAAAACTGTGCCCCATAGAGCATTTCACTTCATTCATCCTTTCTGTTTTATGCAGCCACATTTTAATTAGATTAAAATTTGTCCTCCAATTAGCTTTCATTAAAGTTTATAGATTACAGGAAAAATCTCCACTGAGTTGTGCTTCAAAACTGTGCCTTAAGTTTAAAATGAAATAACTGTGCAAATGAAGCGATTATGAAGATTATTACTATGCAAAAAACATCAGTCACTTCTTGGTTTACTTATACATTTAACTCTGTAATTCATTTTGCCAACTTCAATACCTCTGTGTTCTCCAGAGTAGTCATCATAATAATACCTTACAGTTACAGGATACCTTTCATTACCGAGGATCCTTAGGGGCCTGATTCTGCATACCAGTATTCCTGTTGAAGTCCCTGAAACTATTTGAGCAAGTGCTCCTTGCTGCATGTGAACCAGAACCCAAGTACAGGTCAAATCCTGCTTTCAGATACCCACGTAGCGTTACTGCTGATCTGCGCAGCTCGGAATGCAAACCAGATATGAACATTATGTAAAAAGTCCTTCTGGGTGAGCTGTGGCAGCTGTTTAATGGTGCATGGTTACAGGACTCACCTCTGTAAATGAGGGTGAGGATAGATACTTCCCCCCCCAGTTAAAATTGCAGAGAAAGCTGAGAATGTAATTATCCAAAGAGGAAGAGACTCTGTAGGACACTGGGGCTGGGGCTGCATCTCTGTGTCACTCACGTCTTCAGATGTGACATTGCCAAGTATCAGATGCCCAGTCACTAATACCTCCTGCACATGCAAATCTACTATGTGCTGAAGGCAATATAAAGTTTACAGTTCACCAGGCTTATCCTACAACCAGACATTTATTCTGGGGCAGCCTCTTGGTGGAACACAAGGGACTCCGTGTCAGAGCAGGGCACCACAGAAACAGATCTGTTTGCAGGAAATTCTCTCCCAATAGTGAGAGCTATAAATATATACATATAATTTTTTAAAAAAGTGAGAGAGATATGCAGCCAACATCTTAAAACTAAAAATAGAGACACTTGGGTTATAAAAACAGGGACCTGTACAGTACAAAACAACTACTTTACTACAAATGAAATGTAGTTCATTAGCACAGGAAAATTATTTCAACAAAATGCAGGAGTGTAAAAAGCAGTTTTCCTTATTTTTCATGTGCTAATTGGTTGAACAACCACTAGTAAGTCTTCACATCCTGTGGTAACTAGTGCTATTCCCACTTATCAGATGACAAAAGTAAAGTTTAAGGGTGTCAAAGTCTAGAGGGGAATTTATAGTTTAAATGCTCTGACTCAAGCCAAGACCATGTTACCAAGACGCAAAGCAAACAGCAGCAATACTAATTTTAGGAGTCATGCTCAAGTCTGTCCCTTCCTCCACCTGTACTCCTCCTCCTGGTGTTCACTTCTGCCATCTAGTTACAGCATGCCAACCTCAGTTGTGCTGACTCAACAGCTTGTGGGTCCATGTGATGAATCAGATCAAGGAATTGATCCAGGATAAAAAAAGAAAGAGAAAAACAAGAAGGGCGGAGAGGTGAGGACAGATATTTTGCAGTAGATCAATTCAATCTGAAGACATTGACAGGAAAACAGAAGTGCCCATATAAACAAGAAAGCATCTGGATGCAGCATCGGGGCAGGAGTGAGTATTTTTGTGGGCAGGAGACCCTGTTGTTGATGTTGATGGTTTTCTACCGCAGGACTGAGGTCCAAACCATTCTGAAATCACTCCATTTTTGTGTTTTAACTCCTTTTTAACTCTTCTTCTGTTTACCTCCTTTTGCTCTGAGAAGAGCATAGTTAGTCCTCACTACCTTTGCTCAACAAATTGGCACAAGGAAATTCAGAAACTGCAAGTATTTGGCTTTCCACAATCAAGACCTGGAACACCAAGTTTGCCTTCTCAGTTACACTGACTGTATTTCAGAAATACTGCTCCATTTCCTCAACAGAATTGCCATGTTTCATAAAATACAGACAAACTAGTCATGCTTTATGTCAAGGGAGCATTTACAAATAGTTTATAAAGGATTTAGATGATTAACCATATATTAAGACAGTTAATCAAATTTAAGAGGCTATTTTAGAATTCTACAGATCAAGCAGTTATTTATAATCCTTGTTATTGCTTTCTACCCTACATCCAACCCTAATGCACACCATTAGAATATTCTGCTAACTCTTTATCAATTATTTGTGTTAGCAGAAAAAATCCAAACAAAAAAACCCCAAATCCTATCATAAGGAATAGGTTAGATAATTAGCACATTAAGACTCCTAGACTAAATGAATCAGACCCAAGAATCAAATCCTTGGAAATAATTAGCCTCTGCCATGATTTAGATGCTTCAAGGTCCTTAAAAATCTCACCCTTCATCACTGTGCACATGGGATTTAGGCAATTTTAAAAAGCTGGCGAAGTGTCATCTGAAAAGGCACAAATGCTGCAGTAACTGCAACAGCTGAGGAACACATATTTTCTTCAAAAAACCATCAGCATCATGACAGGCTGCTTAAAGCTTCAGCGCTTCATGCTGGTTGGGAAAAAAACACAGACAATGAAAAACTTGAGGAATGTTAAATTTAACTGTTATCCTTACAAAATACAGTTCAGCTCAGTTAGAACAGAATGAAAAGTTATTTCTTGTCATTTTATTCAGTCATTTGAAGCAGTGTCTTCTCTTTTTCATAGTTTTCACTTGGTACTGGGCATATAGAATGTTTTTAATGAAGAAATAACTACAGACTACATTTTATTGTGATATGATTTATATAGCTTTAAAAAAAACTGTTCTGGAAGTATAGTGTATTTGGTGCTATTTTTGCCTAGGAATGGAAACTCGAACTGGAAATAGAGTCATTCATTCACACTTACAGGATGACATCCCGTTGACAGGCATGCAAACTTGGAAAGGTGCTACACAGTCACTCTTAAAATACTACACTATATTTTTTTCCTTCTAAGCTTCAATTAAGAAAATGTTATAGAGGGATCAGTACTTTGTGAAGCCTAAGCGTTCATCATTTGCAAGAGATCCTCTTTCAGAAGTACAAAGACAGAAAAGTCGAGGTCCTAACTACTAAATAAACTGTTTTCACAACAGAACTGGCACATTCAAGCCCCTCTGCAGTGAGGTACTGTCAGGAGCTCTGCTCGTTCATACTGATCTCAAAGAGCATTCCCCAGTCCTATCAGAAAGGTCATCAATCCTTCCTGCCAGGTAGTCCATTATTTGCCCTGTTTTGTTTTTTTT
>VYXD01008550.1:859922-955436 GCA_013397195.1 Hylia prasina | reverse complement strand
GGCGGGGGGGGCACAGACACTTTTGAGTGGAAAAGAAGGAGTGACCATGCTCTAAGGTGTCTTTCACCATCCACAACAAAGAGTGGACTTCAAGCAACCCTAAGAAGTGAACAGAAAGCCTACTGGCTTTCAACAACGGGTGCTCATTTTGCTCCTTTTGGGCTTTAGGGGCTCTTACTAACTTCACTGGAAGCAAGGGGAATTTTTTTTTTTTTTTTTATTTTGATGGAGTGATTTCCANTAATAAAGGGCTAACAAGTCCTTTCACTGAGAGAATAATTGTATGTGCTATTGCAGGTTATGCCTTTATCTTTAAAATAAATGTTTCCCCATTTATTTTAAAGAGAAAGAAAAAAGAGGAGAGAGTAAAAAAGAAAGAAACAAAGAGAGAGAGTGAAAGAAAGAAAGGAAGAAAGGAAGAAAGGAAGAAAGGAAGAAAGGAAGAAAGGAAGAAAGGAAGAAAGGAAGGAAGGAAGGAAGAAAGAAAGAAAGAAAGAAAGAAAGAAAGAAAGAAAGAAAGAAAGAAAGAAAGAAAGAAAGAAAGAAAGAAAGAAAGAGACAGACACATTCACCACGTTTGCATCTCTCCTGTTCAGAGATCTGCCCCAGCACATGCTGACTGCAACATTCAATGGATTGCCTGTAGCCAAGGGAAGCCAAGTACCCTCCTGAATATTTGGCCACAGGATTTCCTTACTAGTTCCACCCCTTTCTGTGCTTTAAATAGTATGAGCTATAATGAAGCAAGAGAAGCAGTAAAAAAAAAGGACAGATAATTTTTTAATAAACTGGCATCAGATGTCATAGTCACTAACACATTCAAAAATCAACCCCTCTATTGAAATTTTGGGGGTCGAAAATGTTGGTGTTTTAAAATGACTGCAGGCTCAGGAAGAAAGCTTTGTTGTTTCCTATTACCTACGAAAAAGGGGGCTCAGAAACATTACTTACAAAAAAAAAGAAAACTTGACTTCCAAGAAGAAATAGGTGAAGGGAGGAAGAGTCTGTAGAACTGCTGAATACACAAAAGCTTGCTGCTTGACCACTCCGTTTGTTTTACAAGGCATAATTACATCTGTCTTTTTATAATGTTATGTGGTTCATATTATTACTTTCTGTACCATCTTTCAAGTTTCAAGGGAGTAGGCTGCTACTAACTGGTGCTAGGAAGAAACTAATTCTAATTACTCAGTATTTCTGCAGCTCCCTGAGAGGGATACAAGATGTGTGCAAAATCATCCTGTTCTGTTTTTGAAACTCCCATCTTCACAATTTTGACTTTTCAAAATGATCTGCTCTTAATATAACATGAGTTGTCAAAGGCTGTCAAATAAACGATAAAACTCTCAGGAAATAAACATCTCTCCCCTAGTACGTTTGTATATATTTCTGCAAAAGTAAAGAATTCTAAAAGTAAATAAACACATGGGAGGATTAGAGAAGCAATAAACAAAAGCGTTTCCTCATTTTGAATTTAAGAAAATAGGAGCCTCTTTCCAACCATTGCCAGGAAATACTAATGCACAGAGGTGAAGTTTGTACTAGCTAAAATATTATTTCATGCTAGGGCATACGGACATGCATTCAGGCATACATGCACACATTGCACATATATCCCTAACCAAAATTTAAACCAGGCTTCCACTGAGCCTTGATGGATTGATGGGCAGAGGATTTTAAAACCTTTTTAGACCAACACAGGCACAGGGACTCCTTGCTGCAAGATGATAAAGACAACCTTTTAGTCCTAATGAAGGAGTTTACTGGATTCCTAATCCCTGCACCCCACCTCACTTCTCCCGCAGTCCTGCTGAAAGCTTTAAAACAGTCCCCAGCACTAACATGGTACAGAGCCTGTTGAACATGCTGATCTGCTCATGATTACTCTTTGCCACTGTAAAACAATCTAACTCCTCAAGTGAATGGAGTCTGTAGCAACAATGGTGTTATTGACTTGTTGCTCCAGCTCTATTTAGTTATTACCCTCGAGGCCACAATCAATAGACTTTGCACCAAGTCAGCCTAATAAATCCCAGGCTTTCACTGGAGCTTTGCCAGGAACTGCTAGAAAATCTATGGCAGTCAAACACTTAGAGTATGAATAACATAGAAAGCTGTACTGACAGCTGTATAAATTAATTAGCAAGGAATGTTCTTACTCTTTTAAGAAGATCATAATGCACGTTTACCATGATTTAAGGAGTCTCAGGTAGAACAACAGAAAAATTACCTTTTCCTTTCATTTAAAATAAAATTCAAATATGATTTAAACAGAACAGCTTCAGACTACTTTTTCCTCCCTTTCATTATTGGACATGCCAAAATCTGCCTTCACATTACTGCTGTGTCCATTTAATTATTCCAAGTTTGATTTGAAAAGGAACTGAGCCCAGCAACCACTGACCACTCAGTACAAACGGTGCTGGCATTTTAACCGGATGAATTTGACTGTTGTGCGCTGGTATCTGCAAGGGGGACTTAAATCGCATTTGTAATGCAGTGATTAAAACAGAAACAAAAGGAAAGGGGAAAACAGTTGTTCAAGAAGTAAGAGGTTGGTCACTAGTGAATTCCAGGTTCTTTCAGTTCCTCCTGTAATAAGCAAATATTCTGCAGACTCAGCTGCGAGGCGCCTGATCGCAGTGTCCGGAGACGCGCTGAGCCCACTGTGGCAAGAGCTTGGTGCCAGCCCCGGAACAAAAGAACCTCCTTTTTCCACGTTGAAAACAAATGTAACAGATCAATAGGCTCTTACAACTGATTAGTTGTCCCAGTGGTACTTTCTGGGAGCATTCAGCTTTCCTAATGAGGGGCACTGCTTTGCTGGGAAGCGAGGAGGGGCTTGGGCACCTTCCAGGCTGGCTCCCCACCAGTGGAGGTGGGCACAACCTGGGGCAGAGACCAGTGCTTGAGAAGGAGCTGTGGCAGCCTTTGACTTTCAGGGAAGGCTTGGGCAACAAGGCAGAACTAAACCATGCTGCTTGCATGGGAAAGATGAACAAAGTCTGTCCTGGGCCCAGGCAGAATTGATCTCATGAGTGAGGTGAGGGAGGTCAGACCAACCTGTCCCATCTGAGNTTTTTTTTTTTTTTTTAATTTGGATGAGCAGATTCTCAGGAGTCAACAAGGGAATTAAGCATTAGCTCATCCTGGGATACTTGGTTTATCCATCATTTCTAAAAGAAGGAAAATCCTGGTTATTTAACATGATAGAGGAAGGGGTCACATTTGGATCCTAACCCATAAGAAAAGACATGTGAGTGCTGGAATGGATATATTCTGAGCATACTCACAACCTCATCCCGAATGTTTGGTCACCATAGTTTTTTTCAAAAAACTAGATTTTTCAATGGTCATTTTGATACTGATTGTTATCATCACAGAGGAAGGGATGAAGTTCATCTCAGAGCTCTCAGTTCCTCTCCTCTATGCACAAATGCACTTAGTCTTAACTTTTAAATTTAAAAGTAGAGCTTTCAGGAACTTCAATGTTTCTAAAGGATTTAGGAAACAATTTCTACTGAAGTTTCCAAATTCTGTTTAAGTTCTCCTGCCCCAAAAGGACTCATGAACGTTTTGGGGAAAAAAGGTTATACTTTTCATTTAGAACATGACCTCAAATGTGAGGTTATTTGATTGCTTCTGAGTACTGCTCTTCCCGTCTCCCTTCCATTCTTTTTCCTTTTAAAATATGCCAAATTACTTTGTTTTAAAATACTCCTTTCTATCGAGTTATATGTAAAGCATATATGCATCAAATAAAAGACCTGCTTGGGAATTAGGACATATTTTCAAGAATAGTAAGTGAGGTGGAGAGCCAGAGTTTCTGAGGGCTCAGTCCTGTGAAAAAGGCCTAATTTTCATTATCAGATGAATACCTGTCCTTTTAAAACATAACTTCTCTTCAATAGGGTCAATTTCAGTACCCAAAATTGTGTCATCAAAAGCACTATTCATATTTGAAAATTTAACATTCAGAATTCACTGAAAGTAATTTGAACCCACCAGGGATGCACCTGGAGCCTTACTGCTCTTCTGGCAATGTACCATCAGAGGTGACCATATGCCATTGTCTGGCACCTTGTTAGCAAAATGGAGTTACTTTGTGTTTGAGTAAAAAAAAACTGTGCAGTTTCTGGGTCCTAGGTCATCCTTGAGGAGCCATGTGACTGTTTTTATTCCCTAACTTTGTGAAGATTCAGTCAATCACTGTGACATATTGATGCAGTTTTTGTAATGAGTGGAGGCAATAATACACCTGTATTCTTCAAGCAGCTATTTCAAACGTGGTATCTAAACTCCTACACCTTTATTTTGTGTGTGCAAACGTGACAGTGGAGTTTAAACCTTAGCATGTGTGCCAATTCCTGACCTGGCAGTAGGACACAAGACACAGAAATGCAAGCTCCATGAGTGGAAGGCAGAGACTGAACATCCAGGACCTGCCAAAAGCAACAGTGTTGGATCTAGTGCTGGCATCCTTTTTCTTTCTGAGCCAGTTTTGCAGCAAGCTCCACGATGCTGTCAGGAAGCACTCTGCTGCTGGAAGCTGCTCTGCTTTGCTGATGAGATTTAAAACTAAGCTCCTGGTCTTTTGGGAGTCGTTAAAGATCCTGAGATAAAAGTGAATCTCATTAGCCAATCTTAAGAAACTCATATGAAGAGGAGCTGTAGAAGGAGAAATAGCTGTTTATGAGCACAGAAATGCAGAATTTCATTAGGTTTTTGCCCATATTCTGCATCTGACCAATACAGAAGACAACTACAGAGATGCCAAAGGATTCCCAACCTCTCATTTCCTAACATCTTCAGAAATATTAATTATCAGCTTCACAGCATTATCTAGCCTACTTGCTTTTTTCTTTGCTGCTCAGCTTCTTGATTGAGGCCCCCCTGGCCTCACTGCAGCCAGCTCTACATACAGCTGGCACAGCTGAGTCGTGCCTGTCCTCAGCCCTCTTATTCAAGCCACAGTTCCTGCCTGTCCACCAGGAACTCTCTAGGGTGACACCCACAGAGCATGAAACAGCTTCACAATTTGGGTCTGCTGTGCAATTATACTACCTATTTAAATTTTTTAGTAAAACTAGTAACCTTTAGCAATCACTGGAAAAAGAATTAGGATTATTTTTAACAGACACCAATCAAATGTAAGCTAAAAATCTGACTTTCTCTTTTCCTGGCAATACTTTTTCCCTGTTCATTGCACTGCCTGTAAATCCCTCTCCCCTCTTCACAAACTAATTTGATGGTCTTATTTTTTAAGCATAATAGCAATTGTCCATATTAGCAATCAAATAACAGCATTTTTTTCTAAGTACCTATGTTTTTTCACTTGTACATGAATAAGTACAGGAATTCCCAGGCATACAGCCACAGCAAGGCAGAACTTCCAAAAAATTGCATCACTCTTCACAGCACTGCCTGCTACACTACTCTGCAATTGCTTCTGCTCCTTGAAATAATCCCCTCTGAAATGGAGCTCTGGATTTTGGCGGGTGATAATCCCAAGGGGTACCACAGTGATAGCCAACTATCCGTAACCAATAAAAGTAAGCTCACCAAAGCATCCTCTTCCTCTTTTTAGTTCTCTGATTTCCATATTCTTGAGAGCTGGCCCAGGAACCCTGGCCAACAGTAGACAGCCATATCATGGCACAGATTTAGAAGATGAAGAGTATAAATGGAAATGCAGAGCACTGAAAAATTACATTTTAATTCAATTTTCTGAAAAACAGTCCCACACTTAAATGCACTTTGGATGAAGACCATAAAAGTTGTACAGCTTCTCTGGCTGCTTTTCTAAACTCGCATGTGTGCTATCTCACTTTAATCTTAACTGCTTCTTAAGGTGATAACACTGAACAATGTGGCTCTAGAATATATAGGCCAAACAAGAAGCAGGAAACATTTTTCTTTCCAGCAGGTCTGCAGAGGTATAACAAAAAGAAACACTCTTGAGCACTAGACTAGCACTGAACATAAATGACAACATTGTACAGGGCTGAGTTTTCAGTGATTTGTTCCTTTCTACCAAATGTTCTGCAGCTAATTGGATCTGGAAAAGAATCTGTGCAAAGCTGGTATGGCTCAGCCTGCTTTAATTGGGGTGGTGCCCACCAATAGCTCCTCAGGATCAGGGCAAAGGCGTCCTCCCGCCAAGTGAGGCTCTTATTTACTCGTGTCGCTTCAAAATCTCTCCATCAGGATTGACTGGATCAACCCAATCTAAATGTTTTGATCTGTTACATATGTGGAAAATGAGATACTGGCACACACACATAAAGCAGCTGTTTTCTAAGTGCAGTCCTTTAATGGCCTCAACACAGAGCACAAGGCAAGTGAATTAGTCCTCAGCCAATGGAGACTGAGTTACCTTCCCGTGTCTGTGTAACATGGGAAAGGAAATTCAATGCCTGCTTTAAATGACAGAATTAAGCTAGATGTAACTTGCAAATTGATTAATTTTCGCAGCAGACTGAGATTGATCTGAATTCTCTCTTTTGTGCAGTAAGTATTCTACACTTGTCCTGAAACAAGTTAGCTAAAACAAATTAATCAGTGAGAAATAAATTTAAAGGGACAATGACAGATCTAATTTAGCCCCAAATTAAGGATAAAAGTGAGAACAATACAAAATAAATATTAAAAAGTCAGCCTGGAAAAAACCCCAATGCTTCTGTGAGATTTCTTATAAGGAAATAATTTCCATTTAAATAATATTCACAACCTACAATCGAGCTCTGTGGTGAAGGTGAAATTTGCTTTCAGTGACATGACACCAGCAAGTCCATTCAGCTCTTCAGCTGCAACCACCAGCAGCAAACAGACCACAATGAGCAAATGCAAGATTTCTAACCAATGATCCAGTTGTTGACAGTTTAAATACGTCGCTATCTTGCTATCATAATATTTTAGGGATCAGCCATAAAAATTGCAAGTATTTTAAAAGGCACTTAAGAGAGCAGACAATATGATCATTGCTGGTATGACTGCTTTTACCCAGAGGTCCTCCTGAACTGCTATGCCAACTTGTGCACTTGGAAATTCATGTGTCCACCACCAACTTCACCCACTCAGAGGAATTCTGCAAAGATGCAGCTCTGTGGGCCTAAGACCTGACCTGGCATGACTGGACTAGAAAGGAGATGAGTTAATTCACATTCATTTAACAATAGTTTAACCTAACTGGTTTCTTTGGCAACTTGAAACAGTTCCATGATCTTTTTCCTGTTTCAAATTCAGCATCTGAATTGCATAGATATTAAAAAAAAAAAACCCAAACATTTTCAGATTTGTTCTGCTCAACAGCACTTTCCCACCATGATTTTCAGTCCTTCTTTGGTCACAAACCAATTTTAAGCTCACAGCACCTCCTGTGATGGGGACTCAGAAACATGCATGCTTTGCTTGCTGTTGTATGAAATAAGACCTATGGCATCCATGCCATAAATGATCAGCCACCCCTCATTAGATCCCAAGTTGCTAACTGAGCTCAGAACTTCCACATTTTATTTACGAGACACTTTAAGATAGTAAATAAAACCTGATGTGCCAAATAAAACAAAAAAGAGAAAGGAATGACAACAGCAATTGAACTTCCTTGTGGGGGAAGCACCACAGAACACAACATTATCCATGGCTGCAATAAATCAACACTAAAAAGAGTTTAATAAGACTATTGAGTAAAAGGTAGAAAAAGGAAGTGTAAGGGCAGTTCTTATAGCAAGAAGTAAATTGATTATATCACCCCAATGGTGATAAATTTGGTGATATCAGATGCCTTGTTTCTCAACTGGATGAAATAGCACGTATTTCACCAGCCTATGGGATTAAAACCTGGAGGTGACAAATTGAATTAGCATTAAGAATAATGTTTGCCTTTGTAATTTTTTTTTTCTCAAGAAACTTACTACATTGAATGGGACAAAACTTACATTTAAAGGAAGGCTTTATTTGTCACACATATGATCTTAACTCAATAAACCAAACAAGGCTTTTCTCTCTCCCTAAATCAGTATAATAATGGTAGTTTTGTTTAAGCTGCTTGTTTATACAAGAGCCTGTAGATATATAGACCTTAGGCTAATCCTGTTGCTGAAAGTAAGACCTAAATGAAAACAAATCTTAACCAGCAGATCTCTATTTTAAAGACAGCTCTATTCAAATCAGCTATGCTGATTAGACTCTGAGATAACCCACACACAATTTAAGGTTGATCACTTTAGCAAACATGAGCTTTGCGCTGCAATTTTCTAATCTTTTATTTTCCAGGATAGCTAAGACCCCCACAATGACTTTATTAGAGAGTTGCACAACTTCGTGCCAACAGATTCTTCAGGGAGAAAGAAACAGATGCAAAAGCTCAATTTAAAATCTCTTGTGTTAGATTCTCCAACAATGCTGGATTTTAGCACTGAAGACCAGGTTCCATTTTCTCTTTTTCCCTTTCATGCACACAGAGTGATGGCACCTTGACTTTTTCTGGTCCATGTAACATCTACACAAAACTCATGAAAATGATATGCAAAAACCTGACTGTGGTTTTACTCTTCCCAAATGAAATATTTTTCCAAGAAATACATAATATCTCTTAGGGATACAGTGGAGAGTGGGAACAAGGGAAAGTAAAAGGAGCAATATCTTTTAAAAGCTGACAAAACTTTTTTAAAAATTATTTTGCAGCATGGAACAGAAGTCCTTTACGAGGAAAAGACTGGCAAATGCTTGTCTTCTGCAAATACATTGGTAGGGCCCATCACTTTATGTGCACTCATTACATGCTAGTGGACTTCATCTTTTAAAGAAACTTAATTTTCTCTGTGAAAACATTTGCAGGAGAGAACTGATAAACTCTAAATGTAACACGGTCAACTTCCATTTTCCCCCTTCCTCTACCTTTTCTACTGAAGTGGATAGAAACAGGTCCCCCTATGGAAGTCAGAGGACTGGTCCTCAATGATTCACCAAAGCCAACAGAGCCCAGTGCCACCAAAAGTGGCTTTAGTACTCCCTGCAACCCTACAGTTCCCTGGGATCTCCTCAGATGAGTCTGGAGTCCTTTCCTAAATACATGTGCATGGATTTGTTTGTGGTTTCTGCAGAAGAAATATTGCCTCAGGTTGTATTAAGTTCTGGAAAGAGTTTTCAGTGGCAATTTTTGTTTGCTGGAAAGAAAAACTCTGTGCTCTTGATAACCCCTATTCCCCCTACAAAGGGATTCCATGAGAAACCCTCTGCTATGGCCAAGAGAGAGGTGGGAAAGCTGCTGTCAAGCTGCCTGGCCCTCCTCCCTGTCCCTGAACCCCTTCCAGGCTGCACACACACCAGGAGGAATGACCGGGCTTGCACTCCCCACTCACCACAGACTCCACTGCTGCTGCAAAAACACAAGTTTTAACAAGTCTGCTGACTTCAATAGCAGCATTTGCTAACACAACACGTGTCCACCAAGGCAGGGGCTCTTTAGAGCAAGGATTACAGATCTCCAAGGAAAAATAAAGTCTAAACAAGGGAGGTGATGGGCTGACTCTGAAAGGACAGATGATTTGGGTCAGATGTGCATTAAAAGCTTCAAAAGTCATGTTGCTTTTTCTCTTAAACCCTTTGTTTATATGTTCAACCCTGCCTTACCCTTCTGTTTCTACCTAAGATCTTACTTCTTCCTCTCTACCTGAGGCCTCTAGCCCCTCTGTTTTCCTTCCTTGTCTGGTTCCCACTCCTTGTTACCATAAAGCAGTTTGTTTCCCACTCTTTTTTACTCTTTTGTTTACTCTAAATATTTTAAAAGATTATTTCCTCTCCCAACTCACCCCAATAAATCTATTAAGTGAAGTGATGAATTCATTGTGCTCCAGCAACGTGCCACAGCCACATTTTGAAAGAAAGGGGTGACATTTCATTGCATATGGGGGACATGAAGGGGCTGGAAGAAGTGCCTTTGCCTGCAATGAAGCTTCCATTCAGCTCTGTACTTCCAAGTCTTGAAGATAAGATTTAACTCACTACATTGCTCACTCTCACTGATGTCTTAGCTCACTTGTCACCTCCTGTTGGCCAGTGATTGAATTTAAAACTGTGGGCTAAGGGGCTCTCTTTGGATTATCTTGTCTAGCTAACTGTGGGACATCAGAAAATGTGCACGGAGTAGAAAGGCAATTATTGCTGTGTATAACCAGTTACAACTCTTCTAACTCAGTATCCAAGACTGAACATGTCAAAGTTCAAGGATTCCATGTGGTAGTCTACCCCCTCCAGGAAGGAAGTGCCCAAGGAAGTCTCACCTCAATTCTAAATATTAAACATTATCTAACACCTTTCAAAAGTGAGGTTTTATCTCCTTCTCAGTGATCTCTTTGTACTAGCTACAATAATGCTAGATATTTTTGTTATCTACACAAATGTCAAATCCCTCATTCAGTTTTGTAAATTCTTGGCTTCATTGAATTTCAGTGGCAATGAACCCTTAGACTGATCACACATTGTGTGAAATGGCAGGTCTGGTTCTGGGAGCTAAGACAAAACTGGAAGCTTGTTGGTACAGAAAAATATTTTTGATCGGGAAAGGAACAGTTTAAAGAACGCAAAACAATGACCTGTACATATCTTGGTTCTCTATTAGGTTGATGATGTGAAAATTTATTAAGTTTTCTCAACTCTTTGATCCAGTTGCAAGTTAGAAGAAAATAGGAAGCTGGCAATTCTGGAAAGAGCAATGCTGCTGAAAGAGTGGCACATATATTCTTTTTCCTCTTGACTTATTCATACACATCATTTGTCTGTTTCTTGATAAATGAATTTTCTGGACAGCATTGCTCTTATGGCACATCAAGGCTCATGAACACAGTACACCAGGGGAAATAAGAAATGGATTTTATTAAGTTTATTAGCAGCTAAAAACATGATACTTCAAGGCTGGAAGTAAAGTAATCCACCTACACAATTTGAGTGGAATGAACATTTGGCTTCAACTACAGCTCATATGTAAAATATAAATCCAGTTTCTCCATTGGAAATCCTCTGGGGTTTGGTTTTACACTACCTTGATCAAACTAAGAATTAAAGTTCAAGCTGGCTTCCATTCCCACATGGCAATACGACCTACATGTTTGTATTAGTGGTGCTACTCCTTCCATACCCTTCTTCATATCAGTATTTCCCCCTGCTTCTATCTCTCTTTTTTTTTTTTTTTTTTTTTNTTTTTTTTTTTTGCTTCCTTTCCCTTCTTTCAAAGTTAAAGTGAGTTCTAACACTATATAGACAATATATAGTGCAGAGAATGAAAAAAGTAATTAAAGAAACTTAATTTAGAAAGAGCCACTTCTGGAAAAGGTCCCATCTCTCCATCACTAAGCATCACAAAATGGAAGAGTTGCTACCAGAAACAAAAGAAGCAAGAAAAAGTTGATCCATTTTGAAAGAAAATTCTGAAGCTCAGTATAGTTGCTGTCAACCTGAACACAGAGGAAATCCCAGAGTTGAATGGTCAAGGCCATACTGGAGAAACTGGACTTGTGAGAACCAGGACTTCTGGGTCCAGACCTGCCCCAGACACCCAGTCTTGTGGTTACCTCTGTGCCAGAACTTTTCCATCTGGAAAGTGAAGGGAAAGCTCACCTGCCACCAAGGGGTGGTGCAGGGCTTAGCTCACATCTACAGGGCTCTGAAGCTCTTGGATGATGAGAGGTATCTGCATCTGAATTGCTGTCCTTACACATCTACTATCCACAATGACCTGTAGGGGCACATATTGACTTTTACATTACCAGAAGAAGACAGACCTGATTTCTTCCCAGATCTCACTCCGTGTACTCTGGGAAGCAGCTCCAAAGCAGAGAGCAGTGTTGCTGCTGTTCTTACGGCGAGGCTTTCACACCCAGACCGCTGCTGTGATGGCTTTGCCAGTCTGCTCACACACTCCACTGTCCCTCATCCAGAAGAGGCCTTGTTAAAAGTCAGTTCAGCCAGGCTGAGGTGTCCAAGAGATCTGGAATGACTCAGATGAGTTCTATACACAAATGTATCTTCAAGTTGCTGTTATTTCCATTTAAACTCAAGGCCTCTGGTTAGCATGGAATAGTACAGATTCCAGTAGAGGACAACCCCAGTGACTGAGGAGGAGAAAATCCAGTTCACTTTCCCCTTATTCCATGGTGTGGAGGCTTCAGTAATACTCTTCCAAAAACCACTGTTTTGAGAACAAAGGAGATGGAAATTGACAGATAGGCAGGAGACCACATCTGGTTACCAAACAAGATAATAGGAAGGGGGAGCAGTTGCCTGGACTGGGTGTTGCGGAAGTGCAGTGCAGACACACAATAACCAACTTCTATAAATGACCTGCCTGTGTACAAGAGGGAGTTAAATCAGCTAATCATGTATGCCATCACAGGATGGGTACTACAGGGCAGCTCAGAGAGCCAAACAGGCAGTGATCACTCCTTATCTATAAAAGCAGCCATGTTTTAATATATGGTGCTTCACCCCACCCTTTTCAGAAAAGATTGATAAGCAAAATGATGAAGCTTTAATGAGCTTAATTGCAAATGCCTTATGTTCTTGCATTGTTGCCAAACAGCTACTTCAACATCCAGCAGTTTACTTAATAACTCCCCCCTCCTCTTCCCCACCCCCTCCAAGCCCAGTAACGTAATTATTCCTGTGGCAACCCCTCTATTTGACGTCTCTTTATTTATTTCCCTTCTCCCCCTCCCTGAATTACTGTAAATGGGTATCTTTGAAAGGAGGGTGGCAGGCAGCTTTTGGTACAGGGCTCACCAAGGAGCCCTCCATCAAAGGGCCCTTTGTGAGCATGCCCTGGACCGAGGCCAATCAGATCATCTTGCTGTCTGTCTCTGAAGAAAATTCGCCCCTGGTATGCAAGCCAAGCCAAGAGCGTAGACAGGGTGACTGCACTCCTAGTCCAACCTGTCTTAGCTGAGTGAAAAAATGCTGAAGGGAAAATTACCTGTTTGGCTCCAGACTGAATTAACTTTTTAATATACAAGTATGTTTATTATTTTTCCTTAAAAGTGCCTGCCTATCTAATATATTCATTAATGTTATCTGGTCAGTTCGCTTGAAATATTATGAAAAATGTGCAAATGCAATAAGGTGACAGTGCTTGGAGGCAAAGCAAGATGTATTCTCTAATTATATGACAGAAAACAACATTGTTATTAACAAATGACAGTGCAGAGTAATCTTCTTATGACCAGGCTAGTGCAAGCTAGGATATCTTGCTTCTCATATCCAGAGTATCAGGAGAAGTAGATGGCCTTGATGCCAGTTCTATCTCCATTCACTGACCATCACAGATCCTCAGCATCAAGCCTCCATCAAACTCTCCTGGAGCCAGCATTCCAGCCCCGGTTTCCCAGTGACGCAGCCTCTCTTCCCCAGCAGATCCTCCTGCCCCGTCCTGTGCCCTCCCAGCCCAGGGGCTCCCCATCCATACTCAGAAATGTTGCATTTTCACCATCCTTCAGTGCTTGCTAGGTCTCCTACGAGATTTGCCTGCGATAGTTGGGACTGTATAGGGAGCGCAGGGAGTTCTGCCTGCTCCAGCTCTTGCTCCTCTTCCCTTGGTCTGCCTGACTCCCCCAGCCCCTGCTTCTATCTCGGATTCCTCCCTCTGCTGCCACTTCCCCTCGCAGCTTCTTCCTGCTCCCTGTGTGCTCTTGACTCTTTTGTTCCCCTTTTTAGAAACACCTTGTAAGTGCCAGACAGGAATTTCCCGACACTATGTCCTGCATTAAGCAAGCGATAATGGCAGAAACAATAGCGAATTATGTCAGTAGGGTGCCCTAACAAAAGAGCAGAATTTAAATGAGGACGCAGCTATGGTCTTTGGAATTTGTCCACGATAAATGACTCTTCTTATTTTATTAGCATGTCTAGTTTAAGTGGAACACATTGTAATTTTAAATGGACAATAATAAAGAAGGATCATATGTCCTATTCTTACATGTGCACTTAACATTCCCTGGGGGTTCTTTCCACCTGCCATACCCTCTCTTTCCCCCTTCACAGCCCTTCATATTTCTCACTATATTTAACTATCTTTTTAAAACTTGTTTTTTGCTCCTAGGAGAACCCAAAGCTTCCAATCCAGAGCTGTGTAAAGAAAATACAAAGTAGATTGTAGAACTACAGCTAGCTACTTGGGGACCACCCCTGCTCACAAAGCGTTTGTTTTGCAAATACTATAGAAGAAAACTCAAATGATAGACTATATTTACAAAAAGAGTTGACCTTAAACTTATCCTGGTTCTTCCTTTCTGAAAATTTAAATGACATTAGGATCCCTATATTCCTTTCTTAGTCCTGGTTCAAACAACAACCGGCCAGGCTGCCTTTCAAAGCTGGCCATCACCCAGCAGGAGCAAGGATACTTAAAAGTAGTCCCTTAAGCAGCCATTCCTTCCTAAAGAGCTGTGCTGGTGTCAAGGGTTTCTGACTACACCTCAGATTTTGCAAACTAATTCAAGCTAAAACAGCCATTGACTTAAAATAAGTCTGCTTCCTTTACAGTATAGTCCCATGACCAGTTGAACTTCAAAAAGAAAGTCAGACCATGGATAGAAACCTGTGTCCAACATGTCCATTGGCACTACTGACAGTGGAAGTTATAATCATGAAACAAAAGACTAAGTTTCCTAAATTTCTGTGCAGTAGAAAATGAATTACCACATTTGTAGTGATATTTTGCACTGATTTCTCTTCCCTGTATTTCTTCAGAAGCTACTGTCACCTGGAAACTGGTGTTTCAGAGTAACAGCAACAAGAAAATACTGACAGATTAAATGGGGATTGTGCAAGATAATCTTTCCAAGATGAATTGCAGGACTAGGTTCAGAAATGTCATTCTGTAGCCTAGATAGTGTTTTTTAATTGTGATTCTGACTGCTTTCTTGACCATCAACACAGCTCTTACTTACCCTATATCTCAGTTTTGTAACTGGTTATCAAGCAAACCGAAGTGTTGTTAGTAAGCCTGAACAAAGTGCAGAAATTCTCCTGTAGAACATGCCAGTCCATGCAATGGCTTAGTGCTGTTAACTTTCAGGAAGTCTTGGTTTAAAAAGGATGTTCTTGATTTTCATTCACTGGACTGTGGGTTTACAACCAGGGAGACCTATCATTTTTTTGCTGCACACAACAGGCTCATTTTTGCTTACTTTAACTGTGATCAGTTTTACCAGTCCCTGACAAAGTCACACCAAACACAGCCTTGTTTTCCTTCTAGTAGTGTGCAAGAAGAATAATTTTTACATACCCGTTTTTTCCCCCCTGCAGCCTACAACAGTGCCAAGAAGTACTTCAGATGAGGTAAAAGCATAATTGAATAATTTTAGTAGCCTTAAATCAAGCTGGCCAGTATCAAAATACTCTGATTTCTGAAATGCTCATTGGAATTTAAGGGGGTCTTTCTGGAATTAATCATTCTGGCACCAGATGCAACCACACACCATCTCTTTCTTCTATGCACTAATTTGTCATAGAAATCTGTTCCCTTGACATTGTCTCTGGTGCCAATAGATGACAGTTGAGAAAATAGATGTAAAAACAGCCACAGACTAAGCAAGCTACAGATTACAGAGTGTACAACAGTCCAAAAATTCTGTATTAAACCATAAAAAAAGATGAATTTTCTCTTTTCCTAGAGATAAAGATTTCTGCTCCAAACGCTAGTTTTCCATTTCCCAGATGTGGCTTTTTAAAAGGATTCACCATTTGTAAAAAAGGAATATGATGAGTAATAGCTATTTCCTGCTAATTTTGCTTCCTGTAGGGATTTGCCCCTTGGTGTGATCTCACATGTTCAGGGATTGTATTTCCCAACTGGAACCTGCTTAGTCTACAGCCCCGTGCGTGATGATATGAAGAGAATGGAAAAAGCCCTTCAGCTTCAACATGCTGGCACTGCCTCAGCAAAAGGCTGATGAAGAAATGAAGCTGACAATCTGAAGGAGGGATGTGTCTCCACCAACCTTGTACGTGCCAGACTACCACAGGACATGGCATCCACTGACCTGGACTTTCCAATAGCTGTGTCCTTTTTAATCTTGCTCCTAGGTCTGGCAGGAAAGAGCAGTGAAAGCACTGCCACAGTTACAGTCCCTGGGGAAAGTAAAGTCCCTGGAGAAGGTCCCTGCATCTGCTCCCTCTCAGCTATCAGCTTTTAAGCCCTGTAGAAGGAGCAGCCATCCATTTCAGGACCACAAAATCCTACACTGGCACACAGGTCCCCACGCTGTAGCTGCTCCTTGTTTGACTGAGCCATCCAAGAGCTCTAAGGCCCTTAAACAGAATCCTAAAACACGGATACTGTAAATGTAAAAGGGAAAGAGCATTTGGGTTACCAGGAAACACCCATGGGAAATGTGATGGTGCAATGTATCC
The DNA here is from genome assembly GCA_013397195.1 of Hylia prasina. Lineage (NCBI taxonomy): Eukaryota > Metazoa > Chordata > Aves > Passeriformes > Sylviidae > Hylia > Hylia prasina. The sequence continues at coordinate 939,032 of VYXD01008550.1, read as the reverse complement.
CAAACTGTGATACACACCTCATAAAGGCAGGGGAGCCTCTTCAAAGCAGTTACACAGGTTGGCCCAGAACCAGGGCCTTTGCTGCAATAGCACTTGGTGACATTGGAACAGCTGCAGAAGTAGCTAGGCTGTTATATTTATTTATTTTTATTTTAATTTTAAATGTAGTGGCTATCCATTTGGGAATATAAATTTTACTTGTGTCCTCAAACAGGAACATGAAACAACTAAGTCTCACAAAACTCCTGTAAGACAAATTCCAAAACACCCCCAATTTTAGAGGCAGGGACAAATGAAGTCAATATCAAATCCAGGGTGTGCATGAAGAGCTCCTACCCCTGTGTTCAAACCACAAGATAATTCCTCTCCTTTCAGGCCCTGATCCAGAGCAAATCAGTTGGAGTCCTTCTATTGAGTCCTCAATCAGCAGTGTAATCACTTTAGCATGTGTCAGGATTAAAACCAGCCCTCCAAATAAGACCATGTCTACACTGCAAATGCCTTACTGATAAAGGAATACCAGCACAGTAAACAGACAAAGCATTCCTGGGGCGGTGTAAACTTACACTGGCAAATCTGCTCTTTGTAGTGGTACAGTAAAATCATCCCCGCAAGCAAAACAAGCACCATTTTGAGGTATAATTGCATCTACATGTGTAGTGTTTGCTCACTGAGAGGTGTCAGTCTGACCAGAACAGCTGTGCTGATAGAAATCTGCAGCACAGACCTGGCCTTATTAAAAACAAAACAAAAAATAAAAAAAAAAGAAGAAAAAAAGTTTTAAGCAATTAATAAAAATCAACATTGACTCTCTAGTCAAAGTGGTGTCAGTTTGTCTCTTCAGAGGTTTACACAAACTGGTTGATTTAAGAAAGAGAAAAGAAAGGAATTTAACATGGTTACATGGACTTGCCTTGGCTGGTATTTCCAAGAGTGTAAAGCTATGGAAATCAGATCTACTGTGTGGAAACACCATTTCTGGACACAAAGCCAGGCTTTGTGAGCTTACAGCTAGATTTTTCCAAGACCCTATTCAGCAAAGTCCTGTAGTCATAGCGTGCAAGTTCCACAGATGGGGGAAAATGGTGATGTGGAAGAGGTCTCCCACATGGCCAGCCTCCCTCCAAGGCCCTGATGGCACACTGCCCCTTGCTGCAGATACAAATATCTTTGTATCACCTTCTGCTCTTGCAAGTGAGAGCTTGACATTGAAAAAAAAAAAAAAAAGGAAGAAATATACAAGGAAGGTTCAAGGAATACAAATGCAAACAGCCAAAAACGAGACAAGAATCTGGCTGGGAAAATTCTTTGCAGGGAAAATGCCTCTCCTGAGAAGCCTTTGGAACACAAGAGAAATCATAGCTTAGCCCAAAAAGTTCCTTTCCATCCTTGGACCACTCTGCTTGCTCCTATTTCCACGTTAGGTGCAATTTCTGTTTTGACAGTTTCTTAAGATCCACTTGAACAGAATGAGATTTGACTTGATGATGTGAGATCTGATAAAATGATGCGAGGAAATCCTAATTTAACAACCAATCTCTTGAATCACATTTCCTTACCCCCAGTAGAATCTAATTGTCATAACCTAACATGAGCTGCCTCCCCTCTGCTCCTCTGTGTGGGCCTAGTGCAATCATTGCTCTGCTAAGCCTCATGTTCACTCCTGACCAGTCTGCTCCCTCCACTCCCTCCTGCACTGGTTCAACACAGGGTGTCTGATTTACTCCCCTCCTGCTCCCAGCCTTCCCCTTTGCTGGATTCTCAGCAGCCAAAAGGCTCGTTTCCCTGTGGTGTCTTTGCAGACTCCATCTCTAATCCTTCCTTTCTGTTATGTTCCTCTCCTCTTTGGGCGTAATCTTTCTGAGTCTCTATTCTTTCTTCTACTCAAAGACCAGTTTAATTTGCCTTTTCATAATCCTCCACCAATTTACAGCTGAAGAACCTTTTCTGACACAGGGGCTGGAGGAGACATCCCAGAGATTCTACCACAGCCCCTCCTGACTCACCTAAGCACTGACATTTCTCTTTCTTTCCACATTGATACCCAGACTATCATTCTATGCCAGCATAACTCATCTTTCCTTCCCTTGTTCCCACAAGGAAGAATTAGTTAAATAAAAAGACAATACTAGAAACTTGGCAGACTACAGACTTTGCCTCCTTGGCTTCCAGTTTTTCCAAATTGTCCAGGATTAATCAGGTACAGACTAATTCTCTATTCCCATACTCTAATCAGAAGTGCTCACTTGCTAAACAGCACTTCAAGATCTCTTCTTTAAAACACCACACACTTCATTCCTGTGTGAAGCACACAGCCCCCACTCCTTGGCAGAGACACGGCCGGAACACCTACCCCGAAGGAAGATGAAAAATGAGATGGCTGTTTCCTAGCTGTGCATACTTGAGAAAGAAATATGTATTTTCTTCCCTCCCTTTTGCCTTGCTGAGCATGTTGCAGTTGTGATGACATGTTGGAGGTGATTAGGCACCCAGTTTCGATGACACACATAACTTATCCATGTGGCCAATAAAACCTCCACACAACACCTCCCCATCCACCTCTATAGATCCTCTTGATTCCTACCCCAGGCTTCAACACCCAGGAAAGTTATTTTTGCCTAAGTGAATTAGCTTGCTAAGAATTTCTTAAGTGGAGTCCAGTGAGCCAGCAGTTTTCTTCCACAAATGAGAAAATACGTAAAGGGCTCTCAGAGATCAGTGTTGCTGAAAACTAATTGGCACAGCTAATTTTGGCCTGACAAGTGCTCTAAGGATTCTCTACATTTCCCATACAGGTCAAGCTTATCGGTTCACACTTGTTAGTGCAAAAATCTCTTTTCCTATCTTTGTTTGTGCCACTTCTCTTATCCTGTCACTCTCCTGCAGTAAGTGCACTGGCTGGGCACTTCAGTAGCCATTTTTGCAAACACTCTTATTCCATTACAGAAAGATATTCACATGTACACACAAATGACAGTAGACTTCAGTGTAGTGCTTATCACAGAGAAAGGACAAAACAGCCTAGTGTACCTATTACATTTCATGCTGCCTTATACAAAATGATCTCTTTTTCAGCAGCTTCCCTTCTGGAAGAGACAGGCAACATTTCACTTGAATCCTTAAAAAAAAAATTCTGCATGCAACGGACAGAGAGAGGAAGGGAGAAAAGTTATCCATGATGATGGATTAACTGCAAAGGTAGCACTTGTAATTTCCTCTCACTTTTGAGCCCCTGGGTTATGGACTTGGGGTTGGATTGTCCTGTGTTTCAAGCTTGGGGCTGTTACATGGCCTGACCATGGGTGGAGCACACCAACCTGCTGACAAAGTTCTTTCCTTTCCAAAGCATGGAAAAAGAAACCAAAGGAACAAAACCTGGCCCTAATTTAATGGGATTGGGATTTGCAGATGGGAAGTGTTTTACTGAGTCTTACAACTCCTGGGAGACTGGATACTTGCTGAATCACACAGCAATGGGTCAAAGGGACTCTGCTGGACATAGGCTGAATTTGATGCTGATCCAGCTATTGCAAAACACTGCTTGCACTCTCAGGGGAAGTAAAGAACTGGTAGAAGGCTGGAGATGAAGAACCCTGCTGGGAGCAGAGCTCTTCTAGGTACATAGGGATATTAGGACCACAGGCAGCACAGTGCAGGATCTCCACAGATGTGGAAGCTTGTGTTATGATCCCCTGGACCTCCTGAGACGTAGGAGAGATTGTCTAAACCTCCACAAGTGAAGGAAAACCACAGAGGCAGTATGTGTGACATTTTTCCTTCAAATTCAAATCATTCTATGGCCCATTTTTCCACTGAGTGAGTCAAAAGTGCTAACCACAGCTCTCATAGGAAAGCAGAAGTCAAGCATTGGGCAAAGTGCTTTTCTGAAACCGATTTTAGCATTTGCTTGATCCAAAGCAGTAATTTGAAGTCAAGTAGAGGCATTTTTCTTTTTAAGTAATGAATGTTTAACACTGGAGCAACTTATGGAGATGACTGCTTTCCCATCAATACTCCATTCTTTCCCATTTTTCATGCCCAGGGCAATGCCAGCAGTTGTCCTCTACTGTAGATTTTGAAGCTTGATAAAGGAATGCAATAAGGTCTAGGTGGCATGCAGGCTGATTCTGTTTCTGTATAAACACTCTGTCAAGGGCAATATGGATAGTTGCAGCATCTTTAATGCTCAGTTTTGGGGGCAGAAAGAAACATTGACAAAAGAGAAAGTAAGGTTCACCCCATGTAACAGAAAAATTCACTCTACAAGCCCAAGGAGGAAGCAGAAGAATTATTGGCCTGCTTAATAAGTTGCTGAGATGTCCAGGGGTTGTGAAACTTCTTTAAGTTCAGGATTCCAGTTCAGAGTATTTCACACTTTACAATTCCCTGGCAGTCCAGCCTGTTTGCACAGACCCTGGCTGCTGGGATTCAACATCTCACATTAGGCCATTTGGAATTTATTTAACACGTGTCCCACAGAACACAATACTTCCTTCAGAGGAATAGGCAAATCACTTGTAAGTGTGCATTTACAAGATCAGAAGTCATGAAAACCATGCTCACTGCTTGTCAACTTATTTAGGGGAAATTGTGTAATCAACTTAACACAGCAGTTATCCTTTACCTAGAAGGTCAAGCTCATTGTTCCTGTATGTCACCACACTTCGCTATTAATCACCCAGGAGGAAATACATCATTTTTATTTAAATTAAGCTATACGAAGTGGGGTCAAGTCTGACTTCAGAGATCTTCTCTCTCTTCCAGAGAAGCTGGAAAAGTCAGAGTTTCCCTCGTTTAATCCCTACCTTTTGGAGACAAAAAAAAAAACAACAAAAAAAAACAACCACAAAAAACAAAGAAAAAGAAAGGAATTTGAGTGAAGGTTGCTACAAACTACTTATCTCCTCATCACAACTTGTTAAGGAGACAGGTAGCTAAACCATTCAACACCCTTTCTTCATCTGCTCCTATGTTTTCCTCAAACAGTTTGGATCCCACATGGAATTTTTGCCACTGGCATTTTCTCCTACTACCTTCTGCATTTCATCTCCTGTGCAGTTCATAGCAACTCATGAAATGAAGCAAAGAGAAAAAGTGATTGAGGGTCACTTTATGACTAGACATCATGTTCTCCCTCATCCAAAGCCAGCAGACAGCACTTCTGGAAGACAATGTGAAAACATTGTCATCCCAGTGTGGTGCCTGGAAACACACTGAGTCCTTCGTACTCCGCGTACTGTTCATCCTAAAAATCCCTCTGGATAGTGATCCTGCTCATTACATGAAAAGTACTTAAATTCTAGAAAGACATGATCACATTTTCCCCTACCTGTCCTTCCAAGACCTCATATCAAGTTATTGAAAAATTTTAATAATTATGCCAGAAAGCTGACGGTAGCTCAGATCCCCTCTCCCCACCATGTCTGGCTTTACCTGGGCTTTACCTGCCCTGAATGATGTTATGCCACTTCTGGGACTGTTTCAGATTCTGTCACTTTGGGATATCTCTTCTCTCCTGTGCATTAAATTGCATCTGGTTACACTCCAGAAATGCATCCTGCCAGGTCAAGGGTTTTTCTTCCCTGAGAATTAATTATGAAGTCTTCATCTCCAGCATGTACGGCTACTTCTTATTTGCTGCCTACATGCTTTTCACTTTCCTGTTTTTAAACGGGTTGGAAATGCTAACAAAAGAGGTAATCTGCCTTTGTGGGTATTCCCATAATTAGCAACACGCACATCTGGATGGAGTTTCAATAGTCCACTGTTATTCAAACAATTTGTAATCACACAGACTGTGTAGTGAACCAGCAGACCGAAGCATATAGCTTTTCATTACTGTGTGGTATACAGTACCCATAATACACAAATAAACTCAAAACCTGCAGCAGCAACAATGACACATTCTGTGTGGCCTTATTCACCAAACAGCTCTCTAAGAAGTCTTTATCGAAAAATGCAACACATCCACTAATTATTCGGGGTTGTAAGTGGGTAGGAAGTGTAGGAAAATCTTGCTGCATCTGTTCAGCATTCTAAAAAGCCAAGTCCAACAGCATTTACAGGATTTAAAAAATAAAGACTATAAAAACCAAGAGCTCAGAGCTTAGTTATGTGGGTGCACAGTACCACGTACCATGCAACAGTAGTCAATTTTACAGGATATGTAACAATACACACCAGCATAGCCAAAGGCAGGATCAAGCCCTTAAAATTTTATATTGTGATTCGTGCTCAAAGATTTGTTTCAGTGTGGATGCCATGACTCATATTCTCCATTCCCCCAGTGCTTCATCCCCTCCTTCCCCACAACCCATGCTAACTTTTTATTAAAATGCTCTCGATGCAGATTCGCTTGTTTAAGCCTGGTATTTATGGATTTCATCCTGCAACCTTTACTCACAGGAGCTACTTACACAAGTCTGGAAATGTTTATTGCAGAAAGAAAAGATGTCCATTCCTGCTCCTTGGCTGAAGCCTTTTCCTTTTAATGACAGACTGTCCAGATTTCCTCAGCACAGGAATTACTAGGAAACATCTCCCCTTGTTGGCCCCTACACAGCTCTATAAGCATCATATCTGAGCCCATACTGTACCACAGGGCAGTGCTGAACCATTTCTAAGTGGTGTTTCAAAGGTTTTGCAAGACATCTCTACTAGTTGTTGACTACAAGACTTTATATTAAAAAAAATAATATCAGAAGAATATATTAAATATATGATTCACTTAATCAGTACTGGTTTATGGGGAAGCAGCACAGGACTGTAGAAAATTCCAGTCTGAAATTTCTCTGAGTCAAGGTTTGTTAAAGGAGAGTACACATCAGTGAAATGTTTATTCAGAGAAGGCAACTGCCAAGTGGGTGAATGCAACATAATGATGGGTAGCCTGGCACTGTGAGTCTGGAGTTCTCCTGTGGCTCTTACTTGTATTCTGTCTGAATCAAGGACATAATTTTTAATCTTTATAATCTTTTGCTTGTCCATCTGTGTAATACAGAATGATACAACAGCAACTGCAGGGTTACCTTTCTCCCCCAAAAACCTGTTTTGCATTTTCTGCATCTTACCTGAACAACTCTGAGTTTGGAAGAGCTTGAGAATGTTTATTTCTCACAGAAGGAGTTCGGGTCCATGCTTGTTGTGGAGCCTCTTGGGTCTTTTGGTGACAAGACCAAAATAGAGATAGCATTGAGATTTCCATCATGGCCTGCTGCTCTGGGATAAAGGATATTTCAGAGCTTGCTAAGAAAAATATTTCTCCCTCTGCACTTCTCCAAATTCTGTGAAATGCTTTTGGAATACATCAAGGATTGTTAAACTGGGTTTTAGTAATTGCATTGATTTATCAAAAGTTTTGTATTTACATGTTCCTTTTAAATAACAATTCTTCAATCACAAATGCTGATATTCACCAAAACCTGATGTCTGCACATGGCACACATTCTGGCAACACAAATCCACATGACAATTACCTGGATGTTTTGACTAGTTCCTAGTGTTACAGATCTAGGTGGCATTGACAATAGATGTTTTCCAGCCAATCCCACACTTTTTTCAACCAAATACAAGTAAGATTTTCATCTCATATGGGACAATACATTCTTATTTCTCAAAGGTATTGTACAGCTATATTAATGCATGAGAAACATGTTGAGGTGATGAGTTGAAAAACACAATGAAGGTGCCAATCACGACTTAGAATACTGACAAACACTGAAGGAATTCAAACCTCCATAGAAAAGCTGAAGCTCAAGGCCCATATGAAATAAAAGAAAATAAAAATTATGTGACATAACAAGGGTTATCTTTGATTAAAAAATTACACTTTTTCTCGTATGAAATCTGAGTTTTAGTTTTCAAAAGTAAAGTTACAATAAGCAATAAAATCTCTTGCACAAACTGCAGAGTAAGTTAATTTTGAATATAACTAAACAATATATCAGCAAAGTATTCCTTTCAGCTTCCTGGAGACTTGTATATTGCCAATTTATAATTAGTTGCAGATTTTCAATTACTTTCTAGCTAACAAAACAGTTTCATTTGCATTGTTTACTTGCCACTTAACTCAAATTGTACCCAAATTGGTTATTTTAAAATGTGACACAGATTTTCAGGGCCAAAGCAAATTCTATATATTTTAATGTAACAAGCATCTGTATTTCAGTCTGCAGTGATAAAAGTGTACAGGATTTGGCCAAAACTCAATCAACTCCATCACAATCTCAAAATGCCTCCTGTGCAATTTGTCAAAAGCAGATTTCTTGGCAACAACACATAAAACTACAGCAACATATAATGAAGAACATAATCTCGGAAAATACGCAAAGTTTGTTTTGTGTACTAATTGAAACTGGGAAACCACTGTAGGCAAATTTAAATTCAACAGAAGATCAAAGAAATTAACCATCAAAATATCATTCTGCTACTGTGCTTAAATATAGTCCATTGCACTGAGTCTCATTCCTGATAGCCCCACTCATCAGGAGCATACTAAATTCAAGGTGCAGAAATTTGGGGGTAGAGTGACTAAGTGGAGGGATTTTATTTGGTGTTATTCAGTACCAGGCAGACCTCAGCTAACTCTGTTACATGATACTCTTTATGATAATGCACCCTGCTATGAGATTTAAGAACTGGCTGTCTGCAGCAATACCCTGTGCCAAGAGATTCCTGTTACCAAGGGAGAGAAGTGTTCTCCACTCCCTCTCCTGCCACACAGACACTAAATGCAGGTGATTTTTGACTTCCAGAACAGCAACTGCAAGCGTCTGACCAGCCTTTGTTCTAGTCCTCATTCTGTAATTGATCATCCTTCTCCTCCCCATATAAAACAGTCACAGGTTTTAATTTTTTTCTCATCCAGGATGTCCCACTCAGCATCTCTAATTGTTCTGAAAATTTGTCCATCTCTGCTAGATGCTGGAGGAGGACACCTGTTATTAGGGCCAGAGAGTCTTTTGAAGATAAGGACACACCCAGAATGGAGCAGACTTTTCTATCTTTTTCTGCACCCAGAGGTGTCCTCATGGACCTGAGTGGGACAGACCAGTGCCACTTTCCTGAGGAGTTATGACAGATTCAGCGCTTACAAGTTTGGTCTAAATGTATGAACATTTCTATGACGCATATTTTACCTTTTCTTTGAAAAATTTTATTCAAAATTTTATTATCAGAACAAGTCTAGGTTTGCAGAGCTGTTCTACAAATTCTCCTTCTCCTCCCCAGCCCTACCTGAGGCTAGAGCTACCTTGGCCATGAAGTGCCTTGATTCCAGCCCCAGCAGAGATCACAGCTCCACTGTGGTGGGGGCTGATTGCAGTAAATGGGCAGTTATGCCAAGTTCAAAGGATGGACAAAACTTCCCTGGACGTTTTAGGCTGAAATTTGATTTTGTTTTTGGATTAGGGCTGGTGTGTTTCATGAATTGCACTGGTTTAGATTAGATGGTACAGACAGCAGGTCATGTTTTTTCAGTGGAGAAGCATCTTTTGGGGGAAGTGTTGTTACTATTGCTATTGTTCCCTCTATTTTCCTGTTTCTTCTCCTTTTGAATGCAGCATGACAGCACTAGAGTAGTCTCTTAAACACAGATATTTCATATTAACCTACAGTATTTCCTAGGGAATACTACTTAATCATATTCTATGCACAATAGCAATTTAATAAAATATATATGTTAAAAATAACTGTCTACCATTCCTAGCCCCACCCCAGAACAGCCATTATTGTCTCCTTCCAGCAGCAAGAAATGGGCATTTAATCTTACTTTCAACTTTCAGTCTTTAAATCAGTTTTAAATCCATGACAAGACTTTACATCCTACCCTATTGTTAGCAAGATTCCTTAATTGCCTCCTTTAAAAGACTTTATCCAACTCTTTTGAAAGTTTAAATAAATTATATCCACTGGTTCTCCTTTATCCATTATTTGTTAACTATTTCAAAGAAATCTGAGAGGCTATAGAAATCGTGCTGATTTGTCCCCGTCATATTATCCTCATCTAGGTCCTTTATAACTTGATCTTTAATCATTCCCTCAACCATATTTCTTTACAGTGAGGCACCTCCCAGGTTTATAATTTCAGGGATTGCCCATAACACCTTTTTAAAAGGAGGTTAACAATGTTGATCACCCTCTGATAAAACTTTTTTTTTTTTTTAAATAACTTGCTGTCCCCATTTGTCAGTTGCTCTGTTACCAGCCATGGTTGTCTCCATTTATGGCCTCTAGGCTTGATCATTGCATCTAGATATATTTAAAGACAAATTTGGCAAATCTGAAAAATCTGCAGCTGGTACAGACACCACCAGCCCACCCTTAGCAGCCTCAGTTGTGTGGAGTACATCCGGGACATCCTATGGAGCATCCCCCATGGAATATCCCCATGGAATATCCCCCATGGAACATCCCCCATGGAATATCCCCCATGGAACATCCCCACGGAATATCCCCCATGGAACATCCCCCATGGAACATCCCCCATGGAATATCCCCCTATGGCACTCTGCTTTCACCACTGGCTCCCCGTGGAGCTGAGCTCAGGTAACGTCTCCATCCAATGGACCCACACTTCCACTGAATGAGACAATCTGAACTACACCCTTCCCCGAGGATCTGCTGTAGGATCAGTCAGCAACAAAGGTGAGCCTTGCAAAATTCAAAAGACAGTTGTCTCGGAGGCTGGTGCAAGAGTAAAACTAACTTTTTGCAAGAGAGGAAAGTAACAGTAGTACTGTATCACGTTCCCAAAAAACAGCCTTTTTTTTTTCTTGAAGTTTAATTAATAATAAAAACAGGCATATCCAGACCTTTGTCAGAGAGTCAGTGGGGCAGCTAAATAAGGAAGCAAGATACCTATTTTCTTAAATTTTAAAATGCATAAGGCATGCAGATGCTATTTTGACATGAGAATGAAACCTAAAAACCTAGAGAGCTATTCCTCTTGAGTTTCTTCCAAATTCATATCATTGCCATACAGATCCAATTATCTATTACAAATTAATTCTTCTAGTCCTTCCAGCACATTTTTTATCCCTTTGTCTCTGTCAAAACGCTGCTGTCACTACTTGCAAAGAAAACCAATGGAGGAGGTATTTCCCCATTGCCTAGTGATGCAAACAAATAATCTAGCTTTTCTACACTCTCCTGCTCATCAAGCTGAACTGGGTTTGACAACTGGAATGTATTAATTAAACCCTTGCACATTTAAGGGGAAAAGAGTCACTCTGCCAAATAAAATGGGACAATAATGAGGACAGCATCGGAGTATCTCTACTGAAAGCTTGCCACATTTCTAGACATGTATTCATTCACCCACTCATCCTTCCCCCTCCCCCAGGATCACCAGTTTGGTATGAAGTTCAGAAAGAAGGATAACAGCAAGCAGCAGATGAGAAGATGAGATAAGCAGGCACAGTGAATATATTTTGACTTCCCTTATTAACAACACGAAGAATTGGCTCTTTTTAAAAGGATTGTGTATTATTTCCTCCCCCTATTCTTAGGAAGCAAAAGCATAAGACTAAGAAAGAGGTCCATGCAGCACCATGCAAACACACAGAATCAAGGCATTTACCATCACATATAGGATCTCAACAACCCTCTTCTGGCTTTTACAAACTACTTCCACTACGGAGTGCTCCTTGCTTTGGTAGAATAGGATGCAGCTGGGGAAAACACTGCTTGAAGGCTCAGGATCTACAAATGCACCTTGGGGCATGGAAGGAGCAGAGAGAATACCCCAAACTCCCTTTCCTCCTTTCAGGACCATGGGTCAGGACAGTTTGCTGCTGCAATCCAGGCAAGCCCAGCTGCAGATGGTCACAAGGAGAGATTTGTGCTGTTGTCTGGTGGCCATAAAGAAAAAGCCCTGTCACCACATCCTCTAAAAGCACTGCATGGCAGCGTCTTCCAAGAGTAGCCTGGAAGGGAGAGCAAGGCACCAAACACTTGGAAACAACTAATTGCTTGAGAGAGTGTAAACTTAATAAGTAGGCCACACAGATCACATCTTTACCACCAACACGTTGAACCATTTATAAGAAAGTTTTGTAATTCTGCATAATTAAGCCTTTTAATAATGTAGGTTTGAAGACTACAGAGCCACTGCACTTAAGGTTGATGCTATTTTAATTACATGGAAAAGACATAATTTGGGAAGAAACCTTGCAGTTTATTACATTTACTTCTGTCAAATAACTTATAATTGTGTGCCAAGGTGCCTGAGAAAAGTATTGTGGGTTTTTTGCCATTTTTAAACATTTTATGCCACTCGAAAAGGATTACTTCCTTTGTAAGTTGCTGCTTCAACTGAAAGGCAGCAATTAATTAAGCCATTTACATAAAACTGTCTTGGATCAGCTACCTACAAAGATAAAGGCTGAAATCTACCTTCTAATTGAACAAATAAAGTTTTAAAAATAAATATACGTTGGTAATTATCTGTAATAATACAAATTAGGAAATTTAGCTGATAAAATGAATATGTCAGAAATTAAGACTAAATTCTTATCATCCACATTGAATAGGAACAGTCTATCCAAAAAAGAGTCTTCTAATTTATCTTTCATTTATTGTCACTTTACACATCTTTGTATCATTTGATGTCTTGCCATACCACATGATGCAAATGGAGAGGAGGTGGAAAGTGTCTCTATATCAAGGGATATGCTTATTCTGATCAGGGCTTGGATTTTTTTTTTTTGTTTGTTTGTTTGTTTTGGTTTTGGTTTTTTTGTTAGTTTATTTTTCTGGGTTTTTTGGGGGGGCTATGGTCAGGAGAGAAAGGAAAAACCTCAGTTTTTCACAAATTGTCATTATACACAGCAGGAAATAATAAATGACATAATTTAGCAAAATAACCTGGGGTACTTCAACACACACAATCAAAAGTAAACTGTTCATTTATCTAACTGTATACAATTGATATGACTTCATGGTGTACTAATATGTCAAGTAAAATAAAACGGGTGTGTCTTTTATTGCAGCAGTTTTAACAGCAGAAACACAGCTTAGAGCAAAATCATAGTCTCTCTAGCATTTAACTAGAGTCTATATTTTTCCTTCTATACTTAAAAGAGCAAACTGTACAAAACCATCTTATGCCAGTGGTGAAAGAGATCTACACCAGAGATTTGCACTGCTGCAGCTACAGCAGCACAGACAGACAGACAGACCCCGTGCAAAGTAACATCCAACCTCTAGCACAGAAGGTGGTTTCTCATCCTCCACCTGTGTGGTGGTTCAGCTGATTAATGGTCTCACTGTGACAGCTGTTACACATGCAAAACTTGCACTGAAGCGAGTGGTGGGGGATTTTTGTCTGCATAATGACTCGAGGACACAATTCTGAGTCATATCACACGTTCTGAGCCAGGTATCTTCCTTCCCTAATTATTGCATTCTTTGCTAATGGATGGGGTACATTTTCTTCCAATGTATCTCATCCAAATGTTCTTCCCACACATAAATCAAATTTATAATATTAAAAACTTAATCTGGAGAGATTTCATATTAAAGCTTGCTCTGTCTGTCTCCAGGCAGAGATTGAGTACCTCGGAAGCAGCTGAGATTGTGCATTACACGTTGTGCCTGCACTCACCAAACCAGATCTCTAAGACTTATGAAAATATTTATGTACACAACTTGGAGTACTCAGTGGGAGTATGCACCTCCATAACAATAAGCACAATGTAAGTGCTCACAAAGACCAGAGCTCAAATCAGCAAGGGATGACTTGACCCTGCAAACATCCCAATCTCATTTTTCACTACTGACCAGTAATGGGACCTTCAGTCACGATTATTCAACTTCTACATCTGGAAACATCTGTGCAAGTAACTCTTCAGAGCACAGGACAGCACTACTTCTAGGTTTATGCAGAGTCTCCAGACTGTGGACTACCCTTTGAAAGTCAAAACAAATAAATACCTGGCAAATAATTATTTAATGCAACATCTGCTGTGTGATCCTTGACTGCCATACCTCAAAATTTCATAACACTAATTACTTTAACTGAATTACTGTACTAAACAAAACTGTTTTTTTACTTTAACTGTACAGCAAACTTGTTCTCTGTTCCACCACTTCCAGGTCCACAGCTCAGGTGCTGAGCACCTGTGGTAATGATTCCTTCAGCTCCAGTCTACCACACGAGGTAACTGTGACAGGCTTTTACTGAGGCATTTTAGAAACTGAATAGAGCATCTCTCACCTTGTTTTTATACTTGCTTCAAGGAAACATTTCAGAATGGGATATAACAATGGAGAGAACTGCATATGTAACATAATAAGCAAAATTTGAACATTTTTAGAGATACATCTTTGCACAAGCTTTCACATGTGAACCAAAGCATAAAGACAAAGATGTAAGTGCACTACAGAAAATACTGTTCATGAATGTATGTTATGGAAGAGAATGTCACATGTCACTTCTTGATGTAATCTTTACTACTAGTTTGAAATCATTAGTCAAATAGGATTCAAAAATCTAAAACAATCTAAGAAAAAAAAAATATTTTCTGTTTCTCTTTCAAACAGTGTTTCAAAGAATTCCTTTGCCTTTTATAATTTCTACAAAATTGGAAAAAAGCATCACCCAGGTAAGTTTCTTGATCCTTGGTTTAATAAATAAAATGTAGCTTCCCTGCCTCAATGAGAGTGAGCCACCACCTGACAGTAAGCAACACTTCCATCTGAAGTTCAGCACATAAGGTATGACAATGCAGTCATTGCAATGAGAACCCTTTTGCATTGTGCATGGTCATTTCATGACAGTGGAAATAGCAGATAAATACTTCTCACCACATTACAAATAACAGAACACACATCCTCCCACACAATCCTCCTACACTTCTCCATCCACCCTGTATTAGTCACTGGTGTTAAGATGATTAATCAAACTCAGTTTGGCCAATAATAATCTGCTTTTGCTTTCACCAGGAAGCTCATCTCTCCTCCTTTGCCTATGGCTCTTTTATTGTTCTCTACCTCTGGTTCTAGAAGATGGTGCAGCTTTGCAAAATGCTTAGAGGTGTTTTATCTATGGAAGACGCCATGGTGAATAAACTTCTACATTGCTTCATTCTACATGTGTCAAAAGTGAAGTTTCTTCTGCCACTAATGACAAGTGTCTTCTAGGAGAGACAAGCCTAGCCTGGGGAGTTATTCAAAGGGTAAATGCTGTGTTTAAAAAGAAGGTCTACCCTTGGCAGAAAATCTGATATGTTCTCTTTTGCAGGAATATAATAACTTCTAATATCAAGATTGATTTGAACAAGAGAAAAGAACTCTACCACAGCTGGATTTTTTACAGCTGAGGTTTTAACTTTACACCAAAAAGTTAAATCCCTGCTGCACGTGTGCAAGGCTGCATCTCCAGAGTGGTTCATTGCTCTGAGCTCCACCTACAAACTGGCCATAGGTAAACAATTCAGTTTTAAGGAAATATTTATTTTTGTAGCTCCTGGACCATTATCTAGATGTATCTATTGAGTTACAGGAAGGAGACTGTCTTATGAAAGATCATTAGCTCTGAATTGCTCATCCTATTGCTGTTGATTTCTGATGCAACAGCCTTTGGCAAATCTACTTGAAACTATATCACACTTGTCTCCTTCTGGGGAGGTAATGCCAGTGAAAGTTTTCTGGTGTCTGGAAGTTTTCTTTTTTACTCATGGAACAGGTAGACAGGAGTTAAAAACTATTGCCTTTACATAAAAAATGAATTTGAGAAATCAATTCTGGAAATTATAATTCAGTTTCTACTTCTATTTTGCCCCAGATGACTTCGACATTACCTCATTGACAAGGATCAGAAAGAAACCACTGTTTCAACTTGCCAAGCCTGTGGCTAGAAGTGACATTCTGAGTCTGATCTTAAGTAACAATCCCAAAGTAAAAGGCTATATAACTAATTACTAATCCCTTGAGCTGTCTGGGCTATAGATGGCACCATCATACACTATTTATTTATTTGCATGAAATTCTGTGTCAAAATATTTCAGCAGGACTACAGTGACCTGGCAAGATACTATAGGGATGGATGACTTAGATATGCCACAGATCAGACAGATATTCTTAGCAAGTGTATGACTCTCAGAATGTAAAAACATATGAAGATAGTTATCAAAAAGCAAAACATATCACAGATTTTCTTTCTGATTTTTTTAAGAACAGCATATAAAGAAACAATATTGCAGAGTCTTAATTTTTCATCAGCTAGCTCTATTCCTAATTATTCCTATATTTTATCCTCTGCAGATGCCAAAGATAAAATAGAAACATAATTAAACGAAAAGCAAGGAGGAGATGTCCTGAACCTAAATGTGTCTAAGATAACCTAGATTTTGGAATCTAAACAAACGCCTCTTTAAACATTTCTTCTGCCTCACTTGGAAGCATCTTCATTTCCATGTGAAAATTGCAAAACTGAATCCCTGACACCAATGCAACTAAGACCTCAAGAGCCTTTTTTCCTTAAAATGTACAATCATTTCTCACTGGCTGACACTAGCTGTTGACCTGTGTGATTTGTTATCTTCAACATAAAGTACACAAAAAGCTTTAGAAATTCCACATACAGGACCATCTGGTTAGTGTTATCCCATTTATTCCACTCTTTTTCCATTAAAAGTTTGCACCAGAAGTATATGAAACACTAATAATACGTAGAATGTTCAACAAATGCTAATGACTGACTATAACTTATCATATTTTCATTCTAAATACTTAATGGAAGAAATCAATTTGTTTTCAGAAATCTTCACCATTAGAGAATTTTCTCACTGGCCCAAGGAACAGATATTTGTTCCTTTTCATAATACTTGCCAGTTATTTGTGTGTAGGATTCAATCACAAGGAGTTGAAATGGTGGACATTTTACTTCTGTGCATCTTACAGCTGTTTAAGGGACAGGACTGTCTCCATTGCTTCATGTGCTAAAAAGGAAAGGCATGTGCTGGCTTTTGAGTCCATGGCAAACAATATTCTGTGCCCAGATGCATACAGTCCTCTAAAGTTCACACGTGGCAATGCATGGAAATCCAGTTTCTCATCCCTCAAAAATTTTCCCATTTCTCAAAGCCCACATCAGCTTGAAAACCAATTATTTTTATATGACAAACCAGGAGGAGAAATGGGCACACACTCATGCTACTTTAGAAAGGCAACAGCTCCACACTTATTGTGCTCTCCTGTGATCTGATAGATCCAAGATCCTGTTTCCAGTTCAGACTGAATGCTCACATTTCACACGAGCTTAAGCTTCTGTCTACTGACCCTTCCAGGGAAGGTGTCTCTGTTTCTCCTGTTGTAATCATTCATTTCCAAATTACAGTTGCTCACTGAAGCAGGCATTTTGATCCTCCCCCACAGCTCCCCCATCCATATGACCATTTGGATGTATGAGAAAAGGGCAGTGGATGCTAGGTCTGTATATATCTCTTTCACTCTCCTTTTGACCAGAAACTCTTTGTCAAATGTAGTAAAAAAGTAAAAAATGGCAGTGTTGTAGATAGGATTTTTTGGTGGAAGGGATGGAATTTTTTTTGGTCTAAAAATCTCTCCTTATCCTCACTGAGGTGTTACCACTCTCATCTGTACATGTTGGTATATCAGAGAGCATCCACAGGACTCAGGACTTTCCAAAAATGAGAACTGAATTTTGGGCAGGTCACCTCAAATCCAGTGCTCTCACCAGACCAAAAGCCAGAACAAATCCCAGCCACTGGTGTGGGAAAAACTGATATGTTCCTGTTGCTGTTGGACACGAACTGAAGAAGCTTGACTCCAAGGTAGAAGAAAGATCAGAAGGCTTTATTTACAATTCATTCAGCCCTTTTATAACATGCTGTGCTGAGAGGCACATTATTGGTCCATAGGACTGACACTTCTCTGGTTCCATTGGTCAAGCTTAGAGAAACACAAAGGCACAACTACACAGAATTGTTTTGAAAAACAAGAGCAATTGTTTACAAAGATTTGTCCTGAGAAAGAACCTCCCAAGAATTCTTCCCTTGGGAACATTCAGTGGCTGCTATCAAGCTAAAATTTTTCAGATTCAGAAAAATCAGGGCCACATGTTCCAGCTCAGTGTTCTATTCTAGCAGCTAGCAATTGTCCCTCAAGCTCTCCAGCTCCCCTCAAACTCTCTCTTCCAGGCTGAAAAGAGTAACAGAGGCCCTTGTTGGGAAGTGAAGCTGCTTGGCACACCAGCCAACACCTGGAGTAGGAGAGCTATTGCCATATTGAGAGCCTGGTTACCCTCCACTACACTGACAGGATTCCAGTGACTGACTGAGCCAAGGATGGGCCTGGAGCTCTTGTGCAACCACATTATATTGAATAAAACATATTTGAGATTGACTCCCTTGCATTTATATGTGTTACAGAAATGCATATAACATGCATTCATGGGAGAAATATATTCTAAGAGCACACCCATGTCCAACATGTCAGTGAACATTTTATAAACATTTTCATATTTACAAAAAACCAGTGTTAGATTCTTGAACCATCAGTAACCCCTTACTGAGTCTCTATGTGTAGCAAGAGCAAAGTAGGAACAGGATCATGCGTGGCTTGGGAACTGTTAAGGAAACTGAATCTCCTTCCACAGCATTTCAGGTTCATCTTTTCAAACACCATTATAAAGAGCTACAATGAATTTTGTCATGGGTGGGGGTTTAGTTTGAAGCAACAATACTACATTTGATTCAAGAATAATCAATGGCGACCTATAATACCAGTTTGCCAGCTTTTTTAAATTAAGTGACCACGGCTAGCAAAAAGCTATTAACATAGTGACTGTGTGGGGATACAAAGATATGCAGTGTCTGTGCTGCTGAACCACAAAGTATTTTTAAAAGAAGAAAAAATTAAAGAGGATGACCTCCCCCTCTCCAACTGGCCACTAAGACAATGAACTTATTCAATCTTTACAGTCTTTTGTGCTTCTTTATAGGAATATTCCACCAATTTCCAAAATTATAGCTGGTAGCTGGCTTAATATGATTTTTGTGTTAAAATAATGACAGTGTTCACAATAGGGCTAAGTGTTCTATTAAATCAGTGATTAGTGCAGCCTTGTATATATGCCACATGTCAAAACCATCATACATCTTCGTAATTGATTATAAAATTGTCTGTAAGTATGTACAGTAATAAGGCCACCCTGATGCTGAAACATCCAGACACAGTTTACTACTCACTGCTAAATTCATCCATTCAGTGGGATTGACACCAACCTTTTCTATTTTCTCTCCCTAACAAACTGCAGATGTGTCTTCTGGGCAGGAGACAAAAACAAAAGACTTGAAGGATGACCTTCAGCACAGCAATACTGCCATAAGCTGGCAATGGCCATGAGAGCAGCAGTGCTGGCTGCCCTCTTCCCAAGAAGGATGGATGCACCAGTGACACGTCCCCAAGACAGGACAGGACAGGAGAGGACAGAGTTATGCTCCTCCTGCACCAACAGGCCAATCCAGATCATCTGTTCCAGCCTCTGCATCAACAACAGATGGTTCATATAAGAATACAGTATAACTCAGTTGGGGTTTTATATTCAGATTTTGAGGAATATGGTTGCCTAAGGACAGATATGTGCTTTGCTATAAGACTGCCTGGTAGTAAACACCCTTTTAAAAAATCCAGCAATATTTTTCAGAAGCAAGTAATGAAAACTGCACAACTGAGGACATAACAAACCCAGCATTTTTAACAGACTGAGAAATCTGTTAGGCTGAATTTTAAATGAATATGATAAATCAATAAAGCAATTGTGCCATTCTTGTAAGGATTTAAAAAAACCCAAAACAAATGAAGAGACCAGTGACCTTTCCCCCCCCCTCCCCCCAGCAGAAAAGTATACTTTTGTCCTATTTCCTTATAATAAAGAACAAGAAAATTCTTGGGGCTCAGGCAATATAACTGTTCACCTAAAAGGTAGATTCCAGGCTTAGAAAATTTCTAGTGATAATTCCTGAATTTCAGAAAGCAACTGTGAGGAGCTGGTTATGATGGGGATGCATACAAAGCCATCCTTACAATGCACCTCTTCCTTCTGCTTATTGAAAGAGCAGCTTTGGAAAAGCTTGAAGAATTTTGATCATTGTTACTCCTCTTTGCTATGGTTTCCCTTTTTCTGTTATATAAACATAATCTACTTGATTTTTCTTTCAAAGCATTCTCGGCCTAATCCCCTCCCAACCTATTCTCATTCATTTATTCCAGAGGGGAGAGCTCCCACCTCCAGTCAGCCCCTGACAGTAGGCTCCATCACCCATTTGTTACCTTTTCAAGCAAGGATCTTTGTGCTTTCTCCCCTGCTGCCCCCATGCTTGGGTAGAGCTCCTTGTTCATGTCCACAAAGCTGCCTCGTTATCCTCCTTCAAATCCCCTCTCAAACCTCCTCTTAACTCTGATGCCAGAAAAAAAGCTTGACAATGGCTGTGCTGCTGCAATATTGAGCCCACTACCTATGAAGCCGACCTTCTTATTCACTCCTCATGCTTCCCCATCTGCTTATACCCACCTGTTGTCTCCTGTCATTGGGTTTAAAATTTATCAGAGGAGAAAGGGCTAAATCAGCTTGAATTACTCTGCCTTTGCTGAGAATGCATATTCTTGTCAGCTGACATGAGGCAACTTGTTACCCTGAGAAAACATCTTTATATGCCTCAGCCATCTGGATGTAAATTCTCTGGAGGGGGCAACTCTGCTCTGCGTTTGAACACTGCCTACAGGTCCTGGTCCTGGCTACTTCACAGCACAAAAACATTGCTGGATCCATAACAAGGATTATGTTTGCTCTTCTAGGCCCCCAGTTGTGTGTGTTACCATAGCTTGGGAGGCAGAGTACACGCACAGAAGATGGAAAGTTTACTAAACAGTTGAATGAAATATGCCTCAGCCTCTCAGGGTATTGAATATATGGCCCATATTTGAATATGACTAATATACAGGCCAAATTCTAATAAACACTAAAGAGATTGGGTGATAGACATATAGAGCTACAAACTACCTGGTTACCCATCCATTAACACAGTTACCATGAGCAGGGGGTCAAAAAGTTTTACTTCAATAGCAACATCATCTGTCTCTACAAGGCTATTTCTACTGCCTCCTCTCCCACCCTGTTGGACAAATAATAGAGAAGCATCACTCAGTCTCGGCAGCCTCACGGGCAGGATTAAAACTTCTACCTACTGTGAAATTATCATATTTAAAAAGCTAGATGTTATTTTACAGACAAAGTGGTTTTTGAGTGATGCTAACAGAAGTGGGTTGGTGCTGTAAGGGGCAGAGAAGACTTCCTCTGAGTGGTCAAATCAAGCCTCTGAGTCATTCAAAGCAAAGGAAAACATCTTTGATTAAAACAACCCAATTTTCAATCTGTTGTTTAGTTAAAAAATAAATTAGTATTTTTACTCTAAAAATAAATATGCAGCATTCAAAAGCAAAAATCCCAACCTTTAACTTTGTGCTTGCTTATTGTCTGAGGGTGAAGTTTGAATTTACCCTTGCCCAGAAATCCCATTTAGGGAAGTATGGGATCGGTTTCTTCCTTTAAAAAAAACCACCAACTTTTACAAGTGGAAAAAAAATCCCACAGAGGCTGCAGGGTAATGTTTTTCATTAACCGGAACACACATTTTCAGAAGTAAATCTGCATGCTTTTTTTCTGGCAATAATTAACAAATTATTGTATATATTTTCTTTTTTAAATTACTCCCCAGATAATGACTTTTCTGTTAGTTTACACCAATGAATACTGCCAACCTGTTTGTTTTTAAGAACAAAGCAAGAAGTCCAAAGCCCATTGCTGCAAGCCATATTTCCAATCCCTATCTTCTGCATAGTTTTGAACTATAAAAAAGAAAATCTTTTTCTAAAACCTAATATAGAAAAATGAGCATGACCGAAACAGTTTCAAACCCCAAACTTCAAATGAAAGTGCAAAATGAATTTGAAACTGCAAATGAAGTAACATTTGTTTTAGCAAACAGCAATTTGTAGAGATAAGGTTATTTACACAAGAGCTCAACACACTTTTTCCATCTGCATTATTTGACAAGATGGATCCAAAATTCAAGAAAGTTAAAATTGAATAAACAAGGGTATCCGTATATTTAAAAATCCATTTCTTTTACTGCTTCACCTAATACAAAATCAGCCTAATGCAACTGCCATTTTAAGGTAGACTTACGAAGTTTGAATGAGCAAGGGTACTTCATTACAAAAGATAAAAGTTTCTTCTTCCCTACAGTGAAAACAGGTAATTTCAGAGGCTGTGGCTTATAATTATTCACTGCTGAAAGGATTTTAAAAGGTCCATATTGAAAACAGTGACCCCCAGCTTCGCCTCAGAATGAATGGAGGTAAAAATTCTCATTTTGCTGGAATGCTGGTTGATAACTGTTAGGCAAAACATGCATTTCTTCATTACAGTGCGGTCTGCAGGTTCATTTAAATAACAATATCATCCAGCATAAAAGTCACAAAAGAATTATCTTGCAATTTCAATATGTTGAAATGTATTATTAGTGCTAACAATGGGCACCTTGAGTAAATAAATGAATGTCTGTTATTGGCAGCATTACTTCCGACTATTTAGCTTTATAGAATATCAAACTTTATAATTCAACGCCTTGGTCAAGAGTGTTTGTCTGTGTAACTTTTGAACTAGAATTGACATTTTTTAATGTCTCTCCAATTTTCTTTCCCCACTGTTACCAAGAAAATAAAAAAAAATACATTTCCCAAGCATGGGAAGCATTATTGTGTCCTTTTGTGAGGTATTTAAAGAGCCACCGTCATACTGTCACTATTTTTCATGACAAAAGCTCTCTAAATATGGAAATCAGGTTTTTTTCAAAAGTATCAATTTATAAATTATATCAACAGTATACAAAACCCATCAACAGTCTTTTCTGACCTGCAAATCCCACAGACCCCACAGAAAAAAATTAACATTTTAGAATATTATTATTACAGGAAATCAGCTCTATCTCAAGAGACCTCACCCTGATGATTACCATTAAGATAGAAATCACAGCACAAGAGGTGCACAGCTTCTGAGATCAATTTCATGCCCAAAACCATGCAATGATGGCAAGTGCTCTCTAGGAAAACATTCCCCACTGAGAGTCTTCAAAAGGCTCCAGGAGGAGGAGGAGCTGTGCTGGTTATCAGAGATCACCCCACACCTGACCTTGTGGGGTACCTCAAGCCCTGATCAAGTTCTCGGGGTGAAAATTCAGCCTGGTGCCCTCACCCTCTTACACACAGGGCTCATCCACACTCCAGACTTCCCCTCCTCCCCACTGCCAGTGATCCAGCTGGAATCCATGTGGTGCCAGAGAGGACAAGCTCTGATGTAGTCCCTAACAACCCAGGTGACCTGTGATTTAATCATGGGGCTGTGACTGCAGGGCTTTCACACAGCTCTTCCTTCTGGTGATGCTCTGAGGGCTCTGCCACAGGTTTCTCTCAGCTGCCTTTTGGATGCACTGTGCCAGCCCTTGGGTGCTTCCCCTCTGCATTTCTGCCCCCCCAGCAGAGCTGAGGCCACAGAACAATTTGCTTGGTGCAAAGTTGGCTGTTCAGCTCATTTCACCAGCAAAGGTTAAGTTTGATTTAAGGCACTATACTTTGCCCTGAAGTGCCTGAAACAAACCCCCTCCCATTCAGTTTTGTTGGGTTTGCTGTAGGGGTGGCAGCCTCAGGCAGGTGGATGGGACAGACAGCAAAGAGATGGTAATACCTTATACACCACACGTATTCCTTGGGGTACATCTGCCAATATCCTACACCTACTGAGCCTGTTACCCATTTCTTCATATCCAAGATATTCACTAAAGAGGATACTCAAAAAAATAAATCACATTACATGAAAATGGCAGATTCAGTTGAGCCTAAAGAAAGAAAAAAAAAATTTCCAAAAGACAATAAATACAACCAAGTTGTGCAGCATGAATTGTGCAAAGATATTTATACCATAATCACAAAGATTGAGAAATGAAAGGAGACTGCTGGGATATGCTGAACCAGGCAGCAGCTTTAAAACACGGATGTAGTAAAATGTTCCCTTCTTTTGGACCACCTTAGAAAGGACGCAGTTTGTAATTCAGGAAGACAAAATTTACTTATTTTCACAGATCTGCAGGTAAAGAGAAATGCTGTACTGTTTAACATTAGCTACATTGTCTTCATGGCCATATGTATCCTGGCACAGTATCAACCTCAAATGATTGTAGAGTTTGTAAGGACTGACAAGACAGAAGTCAGTCTTGTAATTAAGGTAGAATATTCAGATAGGAGAAATGGAGTTCACTTCTAAATGTTGTAATGCATCCCCTGCACCACCTTTGGTGGGTTACAGTCTGTGCATCTGCAGCACATGGCAGAGATAACACTACTCCCTTCTCCTGTTCTTTGTCTTGACAACCAAGATGATTAACTCATCAGTGTAGAGAATTTCTCTTAATTTGTGTTTATACAGTAATTTGTACAACATGGCCCTAATTTCAGATGGAGACCCTATGCACCACTATACTTCTAAATAAAGCCTGGCTCGATTTCTTCAAATCTACAGAGCCAAATTACAGCAATTCATTTAAACAAATTGAAGAAGGGCTTGTATATGGGAAGACAGAAAGGGACTGAACATGTGGTTAGCAAGGGGGAGTTTCTTGTGCTGTTAATCCAATTCCAGGGTGACTGCTGGGAATCTTCTTTACTCAGTAAAACCCTTAATTATGAAGAGAGTCTATACAGAACTGCTGAGGACAAAAACAATGAACAAGTGTCATGGTTAAACTATCTCCTCTTTTATAACTGTCTCATTTCAAATGCCTAATAGACAAGTCTAAAAACTCAGAACTACTGGATCAGAAGCACTATATTGTTTTTATACCATAGGTCAGTGCATCAGCACCCTGTAGCAAAAAGGGCATTACACAAGTGCTGAAAGGAGTAAATATCAATGAATAGTAGTAGCCTGTGACGTCTCCAACATGTGATACTGCAAACTCAAAAAGCAATTTGGCACTTCCAAATGCTGGCACCAAATACGGCAGAGTAATGTGTTTCTACAGTTCTCATTCTATACATGTGTGATCTCACCCTCAGGTCTACAGCCAAAAACAATAAAAGAAATAAGTGGGAGCTGCAAAAGCATGTGAGAAAGAAACACTAAATAGTAGTTCTCCAACCCCCACTGCTATGTGGCACAGAGACAATGTTAGCAATGGAAATCCTGTTGCAGGCAGCCAAATACTCAAAGAGAAGAAGAATCCAAGCAGCAACAGACCTGCAAATCTCAAGATGATCCTACAGCCAGACTTACAGCCTGTTTTAGGTCCCCTGCACAGACAGGTCTGATCAGGCATGCCATCTTTTTTCTTGTTTCTGTAAGCGTATAAAAGGTTGATTGCTCCTGACTTCAGCTTATTTTTTTGCTCTAATGTGCAAACTGCCAGGCAGTCCCACACTAGAGATCAATATCACCCAAATACTGCAAAGGGTTCTGATAAAGATTTAACTGAGTGCTCTGACCACTTATTAATGGAAGCTTTCTCTGTTATTACAGCCATCATGTCAAAACTCGAGCCAAAGGAATTTACCCAGGCTCTGTCCAAGGAATACGACACAGGAATGTGATACACATATGGCAAAGATTTAATGTATGTGATGACTGCTAGGCAAATGATGTTTTTATTGTCCAAGAAACAATGGCATATTCAAATCTGGTATAAGTAAGGAGTGAATAATGATGTTAGATCATTGCACCACCAGGGACACACAGAAGAAAAATTTGTTGCAAAATTTGTCTCTCTGTGAATGGAATAAAGCGATACTGAGGACAGGCAGACCATCAGGAATCAAATTGCTTTCAGGAAGAAGGGGGGCTGGCATTTTTTTATTGCCAGTAATTTTCTAATGAACTGTTGACAATCACAGATGTTCTCACACCTCAGACAGCTGGTGTTCTCAAAAATTCACCATGTGGCCAAGTGTCAAATTTTAACTGGCTTTTACCTGCCTTTGTGGTTCTGACTACTCAGAGTATGCCAGTGGTTTACATTTTTGCTGTTTGGATAGTTACTGGCTAAATGCAATAGTTTCCACTTGCCTTTGCCCTCTTGTATAGGTAAACACTGCAGTTTAAAACCAAGAGTAAACCACGCATAGACCAGCAAAATGAAAGGCAACTTGTAAATAGCAACCACAAAGGAACACAAATTTCCTAGATGGAAAAAAAAATACCTTTTTTCACTTAGCTTTCAGTAGGACCATAAAAATGTGTACAAAATCACCAGTTTTCCACCCCCTTCTTGGTCACAAAAAAAAAAAAAAAGCAAATTAAAAATCGATTTGTAACCAATTCCTAAGCCATGAAATTTTCACAACAGTAGTGATACAAGTTTTAAGGTAAAAACCCAAACATTAAGAATTAAATACATGGGACCTGCTGTCAGCCAATCACAATTATCCCTTTCTCGAAATTACAGGGCTCCTCTGGACTTTGTGATTGCAAAAAAGAACCTTTTCTGATAAAGCTACTAGAATGGGATGTAAAAGTATCTTTATAGTCACTGCTCTGGTTGATTTCCTGAAACAAACTAAAGTAAATTCAGAATTGCCCTGGCTTATAGAAGAGGCCAATCTATAGAAGTTCAAGAAACCCATTGGAGACTTTACTTTTATCTACCTACATCCTTTAATATTCAAGGGTGGAATAACTGCCCTCCACAACTTGAGGATCTCAAAATGTCTCAGCTATATTCCCATAACAGGCCATTCCATCTGACTTAACAGAAAACAAGGTTTGAACTTTTACACAGGGCTTCTTAGAGGCTGCTTTTTATGAGAACTATCCCAATATGAAACAGTTTTCTTTAATGAACACTGTTCTTGTTAGCTTCTGCTAAAACAATAGGCATAAAGTGCTACCTTTTGAATCTTCTCTCTCAGATAAGGTATTTCTGAACTTGATAACATCACCTGAAACATTCTGCCTTTTTATGACCGAGAAAAATGGCTGGTATTCTAAAAATGTGGTTTTTTTTTATTATATGTATTTGATAGTTTGACTTGTTTTTAATCATCTCATGCAGAAGTGATGTGCTACTAATGACAACTGAAGTACCCGAAGATACCTTTCATTTACAGACTTAAAATTAAACATCTCCCAGTACTCTGTGAGAATTGTCACCTTCACTTCAAAAACCAGGGAAAAAAAAGTAGTAGAAAACACTTTACATATAGTGGAGGGAAAGAGAAGTCCAGCCAGATTACATATTCCAGTCTGGTGTTTTATTTCTACATGGCACAATCCAGTTTTCTGTTGGTCATTAATGGTATTTAATGCAAAATAAAGAAATTAACAACAATTGGTGCTTTAGAACAGGGGCTTGCACATGTCACAGTCTTGGTCACAATAATTCTGATGATTTCCACTATGCATCACAAGTGCATATTACTTTTAATCTTGCAGATTAAGCTACAATAGATTGTCAGACTGTTGTTCCTCCCATTTGGAAACCCTGCTCCCAGTGTGCTCCTCACACAACAGGACAATAAGGGATGGGGGCTCTTGGCCCTGGGCCACCATTAGGGTACAAGACCACCCCCAGTGCTCCCCAGTGCCCAGAACTCCCAGCTGATCAGCATTTTTACACTCTTCAAGGCTATAGGAATATCTACAGCAAATGCACCCACATTTTTGTGTTTGATTTGCACTATCACTGCGAATGCACAAGAAATGCATGGGAACAGAGGCAAGAATGGGGACATTTTAGCATGTCAGTGATGCACTGTGTTGTGCTGCTCCCTAGGCCTAGACTGGATTTCTCTAAGACGGGACTGCACACACTCCTTCTCCACACAACTCATTGAATCATGGATTCTTCTCTTATGCAGGAAGCCTCTTTCTTTTGGGGTCGCTTCCAGTAAAAAAGCAACCTCTCTTAGGAAAGAGTGCCTTGTTCTCCCCTGTCCAAGCTCTCTGCACATTCTCCAAAACTATATTTTAAAAGGTTGTGCTAAAACAACTGGCCTTTTGTTCTATCTCAGGGGACATTTCATTGTTGCAGACCCCAAGCCTGCGTCAACAAGCCAAAATGAGTGGGATTTCAAAAGCTGCTCCCATCCTATTGTGCTATGAAGCATCTTTTGAAAAGGAGCCAGCATGTCACTCAGCCTGTACTGTAAGCACCTTCTCCCTTCCAAGGGAATCTCAATCCCAAATGGAGATGAGATAACAATGGAGAAAGCAAATTAGTCCAGTGTTCAAAATGGACATGGCAGCCAGGTGCAGAAACACAGCATACCTATAATTTCAATGGTAATTTTTAGATTTTACAGAGCTGCTAGATACAATCCAGCATCACTATATTCATGTATATATTGATATTCCTTTAGTACAGTTTGATAAATATGGAAACATACTGAGATACACTTCAGATTAAAAAAGTAATAATTTAAAAACCTCTCCTGTAAGACTTTCCTCAGATACTCCCAATACAAAAATTTGTGTCTCTTTCTCTGTCACATAGTTCCTCCTTTTTCCTCGTCACCTCGTAAAAAGTAAATCATCCTCTCATAAGCCAAGTAAAATTTTAAGCAATACTTTTTTCTGGAGTCATGTGATGTTTGGCTCTGTTCCAACTCTCATACAGGAAATCTAGATAACATCTAAATAGCAATGACTTTTTCACTGAAGAGAAGCTACTGTGTAGATGTAATGCCTTCTTTCCTAAATGAAGTAATTGGTTTGACTGTAAATGACAAAAAGCTCTATTCTACTGAGTTACCCTATCCATTAAAATAAGGAAAAGCTACTGAAGGCTGCCTCCATGTGAGCCCATAAGCACTTATTTATCTTATGGTCCAGTGTGAAGTCCAGCCCAAGGTTTTATTGTTTGACCTTCTGAGTGGTCAAACAAAACTCAGCAAAACTCAGTCACCACGGGGATGAGGATGGACAGAGAGTGCTGACACATGAGACATCAGACTGACTGAAGCTGTGTCCTGCTGGGCTCCTGGAGGATATTGCCTTCACTGGAGAGGTGCCTGAATGGGAAATGAATCTATTTGTGAACAGCTGCAGTTTACAACCCAGTACTATACCGTAAATTAAACCAATGTCAGGCTACATTAATATAGCAGATTATAAACAATGGTGGAGGAACAACTGCACATCCCATTCAGCTCTCACCACAGTGCTTGCACTGACTTCCCAAAGAAAGGCAGATGAACAGCCATGAGTGGAAGCTCCTTCAGCCACGTGGCTTAATTCACTGTTCAGTGTGTCAGCAAACCCCTGATACAATGCATGAATAAAACTGGTTTCCTTTGTGAATTGAGCTGGGAAACAGGGCAAAACAGTAATTTCCAAGCAAAAAAAAATTAGAAGATGAAACAGGATTGGCTTGAAGTCTGCCTTCTGCCCTTCAAAGCCAGGCCCAGTCACAGCCTGAGAAGATGGACAGAACATGTTAATCTGATCTATGTAACAGCCTTGGGCAGGGGGGACGTGAGGGGCAGAAATCATATTTGGCATGTCCATGGCAACTAAGTCTAGACCCCTGAAAACATATAGCACCTATGCATGTGACATATAGGTGGAATATAAGCAACTCTACTTAAGATAAAGAATTGCAACTTTGGCAGAAGAGGTGGAAAGCACTCACTGCCCAGCCTCTCCTTAACCAGGCTCCTATGCTTAGCTGATTTATGAATCCCACACTAGGAAATAAGCCCCTAAAAGACAGGAGTGGCAAATGTGCTTTTCATGACCAGGGCTTAAATGTGTACAGTTAACCAGAGTGAATGGTACTGCCAGATAAAACCTTTTGAAAGCAGAATGTCAGTGAAGGAATCTTAAACATACTGACACACAGAATATTTTCCTATGGGCATATTTCATGGACTATATAACCTTACAAAACTTTTGAATTTATGGAAGTTTTGCCAACAGTGAATGACACTAGAAATGTTTTATAATTAGGACTAAACAAGAAAAAAAAAAAAAAGACAGTTGAAACTATCCATGAAATCCTAAGTGTTTACTTTTCTTAGATTATAGAACTGTATTTACAACAATGCCAGAGCAGTATAACTAGACATGTTCAAATAGCAAAGAACAAAAAGTAACTAGGTAAATGCTATGCAACAGCCTAAAAATACTATCATTAAGTTAAGAAATGGGTTCTCCTAGAACACTTAAACTACCCATTAAATGAAGAAACTAATAATTGATACTCCTGAGTTGTGACACTTCATAACCTGTGTAGGAAAGCAGCAAATGAGATTTAGGAGAAATCACTGGAAGCAGAATTTAATTTGTACTGCAATATTATCATAGTCAAACACAGTCTGGAAAACCACAGAAAGATAGATAATAATGGGAAGGTTCTTAAAACCATGAAGGGAAGGAATTCCTGTACTGTAAACCTGAAACCTGACTGGGTTGTGGTACTGCAGGACAGTTCCCCAAGTACTGTATCATATCAACACACAACCTCATGAGCTTTCACCTTAATGTTCTTGCATAGTGAAAATTCCCAGCCACATGGAAAGAGAAGGGGTGAGAGCAGGAAGTTGCTCCCAGCTGGGATCTGCAGTTTTCACAGGCACAGAACAGCACTATGGTTTCTCTCCCTGGCACTCTGGGCACAACCTGATGCTGGTCAGGTTGAAGGACTCATCAGCTGCATTCACAGGCTAATGCTGAGTGCTGATGCTCACTTTCCATCAGTCTTCTTCTGGCATTGCTATGCTGGCCAGGAACAAGAAAGACAAAACCAAACCAAGCCCTGCCAACATTACTTTTCCAGCAAAACTTCCAGTGTTAATGTAGCAATGGTGATGGAAACATGCTATTGTTGACTCAGCTAATGTCCTTCAGAGGAGCAGTGTAACTATGCCAGGCACAACAGACCACTGGCACCAGCACTGAGCTTGGCACTGACCTTGACTGGGGCTGATTCCAGCTACAATGAGTTTCAACACCTTCTCAATCAAAACATGGCAACAGATTGACCAAAGGCTCCCTTTGAGTGAGAGAAACTAGTAGGAAAAACTCCTCGGGCAAGCATGTGATACATCACCTAAAGTGTTCTTCATGGAAATGACAATACCAAAACAGCTGCTGGAATGGAGAGATAGCATTGTTGAACCTAAACTGGGACGGGTGTGACACAGCTTAAGAAACAGGCTGTTGACTAAGCCAGGGGAAATGTCAGCTTGACAACCAGCCAGTCGGAAGTGATTGCAGATCCTCTCTTTGTATCTGTATCTGCATGTCAAAGTCACCGTGGTTTTGACAATGACCATCCCTTTACAAGTCTGCTACAATATTTGTGTCATCACCTTCCATTGAGACACTGAATTAATTAATTTATTTTTTAATGATTCAGCCAGCAGTGATGCTTGAATTAGCACCAGGTTGTGACATCAATGGGTCTTAAGCTAATATTACTAGAACAAAACAAAAATCCCACTAAACGGAAATCATCTTTAGCACTGAGCACTACAGAAGAGTATTTACATACTAAATCTTATTAATAAACACTCCAGTATGGTGGGAAAACAAACAGATATCAGCCTGAAATATTCAAGTACTGGATGTAATACTGCTGAGCTGGCATGGGCTGTCATAATCGATGGGAATTGTTTACACAGACTCCATTCCTCCAGTTACGCAAACAGAGCCCGTGTAAACACCAGAGCGAACACGTCGGTGCATGGCCCCATTCCAGGCCACTCAGAAATGCAAGACACTTCCACTCTCAGTGACAGCAGCATCCCGTGGACACAGCTCACAGAGCAGGGATGAGGCAAACACTCGTCTGAAATTCCTCACTCAGGACGTACGTGGGACATTGGGCAAGCTGCTTTCACCCAGAATGGATTTTTTTCCCACTTCTCTAAAGCCTGATTTTCTCCCACAGCTCTTTAGGATTTATGGCAGAAACTTAAAAGATGAGTGATTTTCCTATGGAAAAATCCCATAGGATTCAGTAACTGAGGTGGGGATGGGTTGGATTTTTACCTAGGGTGACAAAGGATTTCTGCAATGGAAAGTTAGAGAATGATTCAAAGCCTTGCAGAAAGACTACTCACTTTCACTAAATTTGAATAGAGTTGTGAGAAAAAGCTTCGGAGCCCTGCTGACTTCTGTGGATTTTCCTTCTCAAATTCCCTATTTCTTTTTAACAGAGAACAGTTCTTCCAGTATCATCATCTAGAAGCTTTATTTTTCTCATGTTTCATTAAATACCTTCTTATAATCTCCCTGTTCTCTTTTAATATCAAAGTAATGTATACACCCAGTTATTTTAGAAATTTTGCCAGTGTATGACATGATGCTAGTGCTTGTAAAACTAAAGTCAACTTCATTATATCTTACCTCAGGATAGTTATCAGGGGAACACTGTCTGATTCAGAAGAAAGAAAACATGCTTTCTTCATGCATTAGAATGTTATCAGCTTATGATACCTAAATAAACTTTACTAGGATGAAAAAGTTTACTATGCACTCATAAAATGGACCCATTGCTGAAGCTCCTAATGTTTGTTTGACATTTAACAGCTGATGGGCAAGCGTACTAAAAGGAAATTATGTGGTTGAAATGGAGTTCCATAGTTTACAGACAAATTTTAGATAAACATTCAAAGCAGACTCTGGGTTTTGCACATGAAAATGTACCAACTACCCATTTTCCACATCAAACCTATGCAAGATAATGTCACCACATTTAAACCACATTAATACTACTAATCTGATAATTTATCTCTGTTCTCAGTAACAACGGGACAGATCAATTTTATCTGCTCTTTACCAAAGCTGCAGAGATCATTAATAGTGGTAGCAGATCTCCTGGAGTGGTGCACGTTAGCTTTCCAAGTGGAAATGTAAAAGCATGACTGGGAGACAGGAAGGGTCAGAAGGGCTGTGTATTTCTCAAGGATGAGTTTTCATGACACTGGCATACAGTCCATAGCAAAGTAAACCCACCAAAGTTCATCTCATAATTTCAAAAATGTAAGTTGAGAATCTGGAGAGTTTTAAACCTCCTGAAAGTACAGGTCAGCTAAGAAAAGCTTCCTCCCACAGCTCTGCTGTAATATCCAGCTTGAGCTTCAAGTCCATGACCAAAGCAAAGCCTTTGTGCTGGGCTTTCCTAAACAGAAACTCAGGTGGGAACAGACAACTCTATTCACAAACCACAGCAGGTCTGAAGTGAGGCTGCAAACACTACAAGCAAATGTGTTAACCACCATCTCACTGGCTTCCACCAACCTTTTCCTACCCTCCCCACTTTAAAGAGCTTCTTCATAATTTATTGTCTGGAAGGCAAAATAGTTAATGCTAATGTATTCAGGAACAGTATGCAGGAGGTTCCTGGGTTCAACAATCTATTTCTTGCCTTATCTGACAGAAGCATTTTATCTGTTTAATAATAATAATAATAAAAATAAAAAAAATCCACATTTTAAATCTCTGGGAGAAGATATTTGTTTTAATTAGGAAGCTGTTGATTAATTTAACCCTGTGTAAGCACCATATTTAGCTACCATTAAACTGAAAAATAACTAAAGTAATTAACATGGCATCTTTTGAGAACTTTCTTCTAAAAGCTTTTAAGAATTTGTTTTCATTGTTTTCTGTCATGACAGCAGAAATGCATATTTTCTTCATCAAACAAATAGAAAATCAGAGCAGTTACCTTGCATGTGAAAAGTGTTTCTACCTCCTTTCTGGGATGCATTAAAATCTGCTTGAATTACTCTTTAGAGAACCAGACGTAGATCAACACAGCACCGCTCCTGAGGAGTTGAGAACTTCATTGCACCTAGGCTTGTCTGTTTACAAAACTGCCAGGGCATTTTAAATTGCATCCTCACTTCATGCACTTGTAATTTCATTTTGGGAAATCAAATTTTTTCCAACCATGAATTACATAAATTTCATGAAAGGTTCCTTAGAGTGTTAGCTGACTAGCTGTTAAACAAAGAATCCTCTGGTTTCTGAAGAGTACTTCATGATGTGCAATGGGTAAGAAATATATGCATCAATAAAACTTTTTAATTGTCATTATATTAGTGACTGTATCTCTTGAGGATGCAACTATGAACAGCACCATTGTTTTCATATGTACAAGAAGTTGTATTTCAGCTGGCTGCTACATACCACCAACTAAACCCAAGGTCCATCACTTTTACTCTGAATACTTCCTTACTTCCCAAGGAGTCAATTAAGCCAAAGGAACCATTCATAGAGCAAGAATACTGGAATTCAGCCTCTAAATCAGTCTGCTAACTGATTAAACTGTGCTTACTTAGGAAATGGTTAGAGAACAACTCCAAGTTGTAGCACAAATAGATGAAAAGCTTCACAGCCAGACAGAAATCTTGGACTGCTTCAGCAGTCAGGGAAAGTTGAGTGCCAGTTTTGCTCTAGTTTTTAAGGACAGCTTTGGGCTATGTTATGGATGCATAACATAAAAAATTGAGTACTTCCCCCTATCTTTCCCTATATAAAGCTTTATTAGTTGTAGTAGAAATTCTTCATTTAACAACATATTTGGTTTTGCAGAAATTAGAAACACTGCAGCTTTAGCTTCTAATTCATCCAATTTGTTGCCTAAAGGAAGCCAAATTTCATTTGAAGGACAAACACATTGTGTTTGTGATATGCTTTTAATTTGAAAAAAATAAAGACCTTTCTTGTACTTATTTAGAATAAAACCTAACAGAAAATGCCTTTGAGAGCAGATCAGCTCTGGAAACAGCTTGGCACAAGCATAGCAGTAAGAAAAGGTGAGAGGAATGTGAACCAAACTACAGGTGGTAAGAGAAAAACCACTTAATGCTGAACATGTTAAATGGGTCCACAAAGGCCTTTGACAACCAGGTACTGCAGAATTAAGGGGCCTCAAAGTTTCCCATTGAGATGTCTCAAATTTCACTGCTGTAAGAACTTGCCATTACATAACATGAGCAGACCCCAATATCACTGCACACGATGCTGAGTACCTGTCACACTCTAGGCTTCACTGGAGAAACAATGGCACTGGAAACCTATACTCAGGGGGAGTCTAAAGCTTTTCAGCTATCACGAGTTACAAGACCTGAAGTGGTTCTTCAGTTTCCTTTCCAGGGCAGTAACATTCCCCAAAGCCTTCTGGCATTGCATGGGAAAGGGTGTGAGGGCCTTTCTGGCCAGTGTTCAGCACTGCAGATCCTGGAATGGGAGGCACCAGGGAGATGCACAGCTCACCTGGGAACAAATTAGTTAATTGACTCCAAAGGTGAAGGAAGATTCCAAGCATTTTCATGCAAGGTAAATGCCTTCTGAGAGAAAAGAGAGCTGTGACAAGGAATACATGCACACATATGTGGCTACATACACATGCATCCATTTTGGGGAAGGCTCAAAAATAACAAACCGATTAGAAAAGTTGCAACATTTAGGACCTAAAGATCACTGCCCGGTATCAAAACATCTCATGGACAATAAACATCTATCATCAAACTGTCAGCTCAGAAACACTGTGGATTATGTGGTTGTGGGTCACCAGGTCAGCAGTTCCATAGGAACAGCTAAGGAACTTGGATCAAGCTCCCTTCCCTGTACTAAAACATTGCACTAACAGGCTAGTTTTCTTTGCAGGTATCATACAGCTGAAAACAAAGCCACATCCTTCAAAGTTACCTCCAGCCTTGTGTGAAGGATAGTTGTGCTGCATGAGAAGCACATCAGAAACTGTTCTGGAGTCGCTATTCAACCCAATGATCCTTTGAGACATCAAGTTATGCCAAAGGGAAGGAAGGGTTTGTAATAGAGAGATTCAAGGCTGATGGTCTGTACAAAGGTCAACAATACAGAAGCCTTGCCAGGGAATGAAATACTTTCCCATCTTCCTTCTATCCCTCTTCACCATTAGCCTTTTGTATGGATAGCTTATCACTGTGCCTTTTCACATAAATATAATTACCAAGTTAAATCAAAACAGGATGGTAGCGGGAATCTGTGGAATCCTTGTAAATGCAGTATGACAGCTTACATTTTATGACATAAACTAATTAAAACATGCTTATTGTGTCTCCAGAACTGCATCTGAACTCAGTGAAATAAAATTTTTCATGGATTTCATTCAACAAGGAGATAATGGGAAACAATCTATCACATGGCCAAGCTAGAGAAACTTTGTGTATCCACCAACAGTTTTGTTCACTCATGAGAAATCTCTACAAGTCAGCAGTAGATGATCTGACAAAAGTGTGAAAAATCAGACACTAAATTCATGCTGCATTTTCACAGGAAAGTTGACCCACCCAGCCATGAGAGATCCCTCAAGAAAAGCCCATCAAAACTGAACGGGCCATTCAAAATCTTCTGATTTAAGAGATTTTTGTGACTAGGATGCAAATTCTCCTCAACTCTTGCTTCTGTACACTAGACCCCAAGAGAACATCACTTTAAGGATCCAAAACAAGACCTTTTTTATACATGGCAAACTAAAAGCATGAAAGACCTGAAAATCATCATTATCATTTGTAATTAGTCCTGGTTTTCGAAAACCTGATTTGTATCTCATATCATATTTAGGCAATAATTTGTTGGTCACAGACATTGCTCCAAAACTGGAAGCAAAAGATCTTTTTATTAGGGATTTTTTAATAAGGAAGGGGAAGACATATTTAAAACACAGCCAAGTGCAAAAAAAAATATAAAAGTGTATATTTAATAAACTGTACATATGTAGTACTATTGTCAGGCAAGGTAGTATTTTTTTGCTGTTTCCTAATGCTGTAACCATCTGGCAAAGATCTCAA
This sequence comes from Hylia prasina, assembly GCA_013397195.1. NCBI lineage: Eukaryota > Metazoa > Chordata > Aves > Passeriformes > Sylviidae > Hylia > Hylia prasina. The sequence goes on along the minus strand of VYXD01008550.1, from coordinate 902,180 downwards.
TTTTGTACACAATCTGTTTCAGTTTCTTCATATGGTTTAAATGTAAGGCAAAAGGTCAAAACACAACCTGAAATATTTAAAGTGGTCAATGACAGTCATACTGTCAATGAATTATCTCAAGTTTACTGTTAAATATGGATAGCCTTTGAGGTAACCTCCAGTACATGTCACAGTTTTCTAATGAGTTATTAAGTTATTAAGCTATGAAATATTTCTGAATTTTAAGCAAGACTAAGGAGTAAAACCCAAGTAAAACAAATTAAAAGGATAATAATTATGCAACATCTTGAGACATACCACACTATGCATATATAAAAAAATACATTAATAAACTGAACATATTAATAAAAAGCTAAGACTGGCCCTAAAAGACCTCAACACTAATTGGAAAGGATTTAGACAGCACATCTTGAATAACTTCCATTAACAGTTTTGGTAAGTCACTGTTCAACTATCTAAAACTGGAATAATTTAAACTGCACAGTTCATCTACCGTATTATCATTTGTGAAAGATCAGTGAAACATCATTAGACAGTTTGAGTAATGAAGCAATTGTCTAATTGCCCTGACTTGAATCTTATTTCTGATGAACTTATATGATTAACCATGAACTGGTTTCTACATTTGAAGCCCCACAGTTCAATTAGAGGCCAATGATTATCATCATCCCTGAGATAATTTGCTTTGAACTCTGAAGAATTCTTTCAAAGAGGGCGACACTAAAGCAGGTTTTATTTTTAACAAAGAGGCAAGCTTCAGATCCAAGAGGCAGCTGTTATGCCACTGTACCTAGAAGGGTAAGGAGCCCATGCAAGCCCTCAGCAGCTTTGTGGTCTGCTGTGGTACCATCCCACAGAACAAAGAGATTATTGCAGCTGGAACAACCACCAGCCCTCCCTTTTGGCAGCCAACAAGTTGCCCCTGGGTCTTCCAGGTAATAATCACTTATGCAAAGTGTGAGCACATAGACACACCAGGGAGCTGGACTGCCACTAACAGAGGGACTTCATGCAGGCAGAGCTCCTGCTGAGCTGGGAGACAGTCCTGGCCCACACCCTGATAGCAATGCCCAGGGGTGTCTCACATTGGGATTTATCCAAACACTTCAGGAAGGGGCCCAAGCCATAGTTACAGTTACCTTGAAGGCTGTGACATTCCCTCATTTAACAGGTCCCAGGCTGTAATTCACGGTCTAGGTGAATTTCTCCAAAATATCATACCCTCAAATACGATTTTGGAAATTACTGTCTACCAGGTTCAGCTGCTTGCTTGCTTCTTTAGCTATCAGAACTTAACCCACTCATACAGAATATCCAGACCACAAGCTGACACAACTGGCGACATCGGAGTCACATCATTCTCCTGATAAACTTCTGAGTGCTAATTTCAAAGGTGCGACACCTTCTTCTTTATAAAAAGAGACAATAGTCTCAGAAAGACTGTGAATATCTGAAAACACCTCATGTAGTTTCAGAAGGTGCAGGCAAGGACAACACTGTCACAGGGAGAGACAGGACAGTGTGTTTCCCAGTGAGCATTTGGTAGAAAGGAAGTTCCTACAGGTGGGAGAGTTTGGGTGGTATAGAACAGCACCTTGTGGTGATGGCATTGCACAGGGTCAGGAGTTCTGCCACGGGGCATATTCAGACCTTTTTTTGTTGTTGATAAGTAGCAGTTCTGTCACGCTAATAGCAGAATTCTCCCTTGATTTAATGAAATCTACATTAAGGTGCAGTATCACAATTCAGCACTTGCCTTTAACCCCACTGCAACACAAATTGTATTACAAATCTGCAACAGGAATCACTTCATCCAACATAGATATGCAGAAGTCTCAAGGGTGGAAAGTGGCAGCTGTTCAACACATTCACTCATAGAAATGCTATTCACCATCAGTATTTGTTTTGCTATTGTTACACAGTTATGTTTGCAGTGAAAGTGCCTGAAATATTTGTTTTCTTTTCAGAAACTACCCCATAATAGCAATTTTTTTTTCTGCAAATAATGCTTTCTGAACTGCAGATTAATGAGTTAAACAAGTGGTTAAAGGTACCTTTTAAATATCATTCCTTTCTCATTTTATAGCTCAAGAGCCATGTGTCTGTCTTTAACATGTGATTTGCAATGTAATACTCCATGAGCTTCCATATCTGCCTTGTATAATAGTTTCAAATAAAATTTGGCTCTCTGTGTATCTTAACCTTGGGAACAGGACTGTTAAAATCCTAGAGGCCAAATACCAATATCCCTATAGGATTCTCATGCACATCTATCTGCATTTCTGGAAAGATGATATTTTTAAGGGAAAAGCTTTCAATTAAACATTCCTCCAGAAACCATAGTTTTGCTCAGCTCTTTCTTGTTGCTCACTTGGTAAAGGACACATCACAGGGTAAAATTTGCCATACAACAATTTCCTCAGGTAGGAGTCCTAAGAATACATATTTGTAGTAAGCTTTATTTTTGTTTAATTCCCCTTTAGATTTCTGGGGATACAGCCCTGAGAGAGTTTGTGTTACAGCAAGAGGACTGGAAGAACTCTCTCATATCCCCAGTCCAGACTGGATCTTACCCTGTCATTTGCAGGCAGAGAGTTGCAAGCAACCCACTTGAACTGTGAATGAAGCTGCAAATGCCAGAATTTGGTCAATCTTTTACGTTTTTGCTTTCAGCCAAAGTACCTAAGGCACTAGGATGCAGACACTGAAGAATCAGATATAAGCGTGTCCCCATTTTAACCTCTTGTTTATAGTTCATTCCCAAAGTTTCTTGAAAGCTGCACTTTTGAGAAGGAAATTTCTTCAGTTTGGTTTTGGCTAGGTGATCATCTGCCTGCTTGAGGGGTTTGTTCAGTAGTGTTTTTGTATTTGACAAATGCAGTTCAGCTATTTGAGCAAGCAAAATGTTAAACACACATATTTCCCTTATAGATACTATTATTTTTTTTTAGTTGATTTTTTAAAGCTGGAATGACAAAGGGTTAACAGCTAAAATCCAGAATGAAAACTGAGAATTCCTACCAAGAATAAGGGACTGTGCTTGTCTTGGAGAGAAAATATTCTGGTTTCAACATGACACATGAGCCCCAGCAAACTGAGCACTGACCACATGCAGCAGATTTTTTTGTTTGTGTTTTTGCTGAACTAAGAAAGGATGCACCCAAGGGAGAGATTAACAAACTGAGGCTACTCAGTTCACAATGTTTGTTGTCCAAGTCACAGAGCAACAAAGAAAAAAATGCCACACAGTCCAAATATTCTAAAACCCTATTGATTTTAACTTATTTCATGCTTCCAAAGTCTAGAAAAGGTAAATTGTGAGGCTGAAAGACCAGGAATACTGAAAGTACAGCTGCAGATGTCTGTGCCTATTACCAAACACCAACCTTCCCCAGCATAACTTTTTTTTCTTCTTTTTGAAAAAAATAACTAGGAAGAGCATTACCTTAGAAAGGCAAACACTCTCAAACTTGACATGCTCAGTTTTCTTACCCTACCAGCTTCACAGAAACTATCTTTTTGAATAGGTCCTAAATTAGTGTTTAGGATTTATTTTTTTGCCCCTAAGATCAAGATTACTGTCCACTGTCCATGGTTTTGTGATGTCAGTAATTAGCACAATAAATCACTGTTCTGCTCCAGTGAGATGTTATGCCAGCAGATATTACTGAGTCCTACGCCGGACATAAAAAAAACAACAAAACCAAGATGTCCAAAAGCATCCAGCACTGGCCAAATTTTACACCCATGGCAGTTTGAGGTAAAGACTTTTATTTAAAGTAAAAATAAAAAAAACCCAAACCCAAACAACCAGAACATTGGCTTGTAACATATCATAATGATGCAGTATTTGGCTAAAAAAACTCCCTAAGCAATCAAGGTTCCAGTGTTGGCATTCACTTATAAAAGTCATTTGGCATGAGATACCAGTGGGAGATAAGCAGATACTGATCACTGGGGGCAGACTGCACAGCTCCAGAGTCACCTCCCCAACAGAATTGAGGACAACATTGTTTTTCTCTCCTAGTGTGAGAGCACTCTGGAGAGATCACAAAATAGCTGAAATGTTCTTGTGACATGAAACTGGGGCCTGGAATATTTAAATATTTAGAGTGTCTCCCTAGAGTATTTAACCCTTCTGATTGCATGTATTGAAGATGGCTGAAGCAGTGTGCTCCAGAATTAGGAAAAATTACTTCTGTCTTATTCTAATGTGTGAGGAGAAGGAAAGTTCACATGAAAGACTTGTGGCATCACACATAAAACTGTGTAATCCCACAAGGTCATGACTGCATTTCCTCCATAATCCCATTATATTAAAGAAAAAAATCACTACAGAAATCTGCAAAGCCTAGTTCTAAACACTGTGTTACACCTAGAAGAATGCTTCACTATAAACAGTTGCTTTCAGACCTCTGCCAAGCACATGGGCCTTTTTACTTGAGCACTGCTTGAGAACTGTAAAGAAAAGTCTTCTATGCAAAAGCTGGAGTCCAGTGCAACTCTGTTTGTAATTCTCCTAGGCATGAGGATTAAATGAAATGCAGATCTGTAAATTCAAGATCATTACAATGCCACAAAGTCTAAGGCACTCAAATCACCTTCAGATGTTGCTGCTGTTAAAATTAGCAATAACAGGAGCACAGTTGCTAATGTTAGGACAGCAGACTCAGAAGGCCAGTCTATGAAAAAGATTTGCCACTACAACAGTTATAACTATTCTGGCATGAGTTTCTACTGGAGTTGCAACTTACCAGCTGGAAAAAAAAGCTTTTATTGTTAGAGGTTATACCCTCCCCAAGCAAAATAGAATATACTGGCCAAAACTTTTTTTTTCCTGGTACGACCATGTCTACATTAGGGCTTTTGCCAATACACACAAACAGCCAAAAACTATACCTCCAACTGACATTACTATACTGGCAAGTGTTTCTAGCACTGGCCTTAAAGCAGTTATTTGTTCAGTCATTGCTTTCCACATTCATCCCTTACCCTAAAAATACTTTATTTCTTTACAGGTAAAAAGCTGGGAAAAAAACAATCTTAGGTCTTATTCATCTGTTTCTTATAGAAGGAAAGGATCTTTCTTTTGCCTTCACAGAAGTTGAATTCCTCCTTCCCTTACAAAAGCAGAATAAACATGGGGGGGCTGGTGGAGGGGTGGAGAGCATGAATCTTTAACCCCACAGCAGAACAAACAAACTAAAGTTCAGGTCAGCCCTTGCTCATCTCGCAAGAGGGGCAGAGAGACAGAGGGAGAACAGAATTCTCAATCCTAATGACTGCTTGCTGCCATTCTCTACATACCAAAGTGAATACAGTCCCTCAGCTTTGAAAGTGCTATTTCTGTTCCTATTGCTGCATCTGCTAAAGCAGATTCTTCCACAAGCAAAAAATCAAACAATTGTCACTCTTAAAGCTCACACAGAAAGCAGTACTTTAAAGGGGGCATAATTAGTACAAAACCAGGGGGTGAGGAGATGGAAGAAGGAGAAAAGAAATGTCTTTTCTCTCGGAGAAAACCTCAGGCTACCTTCCATAAGAAGAGGATTTTCCTGTGACTTGTCCTGCTCTCAAATTATAAAAACAACTATATATTTTGGAGCACATTTGTTTTCAATAGTTGCAATATTTTTTTGCAAAAAAAAATTATCAAAACAATGGCTTTAAACATTGTATGGGAAAATAGAGCTTAAAGTGTTTCATTTTACTTCTAAGACAGCAGTATGATATTTTCTTAATATCTTTCACCTCTCCAAGCTATTTCCTGTGGTTTGTCCTAAAATTTACCCTTGTCAGCCTAAATGGAAGTGTCAACTACGCGTGAAGAGTCAACTCATTCTTGGACTGAAAACAACTGTACCCTTTTAAAATGCCGCGGCTGCAGCATCACTAGAGAAGGCAGAACCAGTGTGTTTTTAGAGGCAGAACTTGCTTCTCCTTCTTCAGGTTGGTATTTTTCCCAAGCGAAGAGTCAGAGTAGTCGATTTGGGAAACACCACATTGTTTCTGCTTGTGCTGCTTCTGTTCTGCCCATGTTCAAACAGTTTAGTAGAGACTTGAAGATGTACAGTCCTTTTAGCTTGACATGAAATTAAATAAAAATTTCCCTTGGAAAAAGCTGTCTAGAAAAGCTGGTAGAAGGTAGCTGTAACTGTACCTGGACTACTCTTAAGTTTTAGGGCAATTTCCATGTCATACACTGGTTTAATGCACTACTGGCACACGTAACCTGCAGAGCTAAGATGCAGATACAGATTCCAAGGTGTTGAAACGTCCACACTCAGGGTTTTGCTTTGAGCTCTTCCACATTAAAAGATTTCTTTACTTCTGAGCATGCAGTGATACTTTACAAGTACTGAGCTCTGTTATAACTCTTTACGGGTCAGAAAAACCTGAACCTTTCATTGTGCAAGTAACTAACAACACCAGAGGAACGTAAGCCCCATGGCCAGCCCATGTGACGCAAGGAGAGTGACATCCGGACATGTTTAGAATATCAACACCTCCAACCCAGCTTCGTGCTGCCAGGAGCTTTTTCCTGTTTGGATTCAAATGTAAAGACACCTGGGATGAGACGCAAATGATCTCTTTCGATTTCATCCGCGGTGACGTGGGTGAGGGCGGCCTGACAGCACCCGAGGAGTCAGCCCGAGCTACCTGGGGCTACTCAGCTCCCCCCTGCCCTGGGCTTCTCTCAAGTACTTGCTGCCAGCTGCACTGAGCTGCACACAGAAGAACAATATGCAATAAACAGACATCATTAGAGAAATGTTATTTTTCTTATTACAGAAAAGTTGAGAACTTTCACAATATCTTGAAACACTGCTCAGAAATTACCTCTTCAGCTTGGCATCCGTTCCTCTTTAGGAACAAAACAACCCCAGCAATTACAGGAAAAAGCCAAACTGACATAACTAAACCAAGAAGGCCTTTCATCTATTCATCTACCAAGGTTTTGTTTGGTTTTTTTTTAAAACTACTTCTTAGAGGCTCGAAAAAAAAGCATTAGGTGCTCAGAACACAGAACATTTATGACCTTGTTCAACTTCTTCAATATATTTCTTAGTTGCTTGCTGTATTAATGGACTCAGCCCAAGAACTAGTAATGTTGAGCTTTTTAATTGCTTTACTCAATTAAATGCTAATGTTTCAATCATTAATAAGAACACTGAATATCATTCTTTGGAGCACAATGCAAGCAATGTATTAAAAACAAATGCTTCACCAGGTTCCTACCTTTCACTTTTTATAAGTAGTTCAGAAAAAGAAGACTAAAAATAAATAGCATTTACTGTCACTGGAGAAAGTGCTGCAGTAAAGAGCAGCAAACAACTGGGAGACACAATTATAACCTCCACCCCTTACAGCTTTCACAGAGCCTTTGCTTTGCTGTCTATGTAAGCAGAGCAGAGCTGTCTGCTTCAGGGTTAGAGTTTTCTTGGAAATGTTTACTATAATGAGAGAGTTTTCAGTCCTTTTTCTTTTAATCACAACACTGTCCAGTTCTGAGACCTGAATTGATGACAAAAAAAAAAACCAAAAAAACAAACCAACCAAAAAAGAAAAAAACTTAGATGAGATTTCAAGGAATTTAATAATCAGATGCCTCATTGCACAGCCTGGGAGTGTGTTTCGCATTATATTAAAATTATTGACATCCAGTCATGTTATGGCAAAAAGAGCTGACACCATGCTTGGTTACAGCTGTTGCCACAACAGTAGTTATTTGGCAAAAGATGTGAAAGAGGACAAGGTGCTATTGTGAACTTACACCAAGCTTTTACACGTTACGTCTCCAGTTCATAAAGAGGAAGGAAAAAAAGACATGCCGCCTTTTTTTGGAGCAACCGCATTGTGATGCTAAGTGAACATGTTTGTCAAAAGACATCAAAACCATCTCCAAATGACAGGCTGTGAAAACCACAGAAGGGGATGGAGAGGGAGCCCAAGACTCCTGCAAGAAATACAACCCAAACTTTTGGTAAATAAGATAAGGTAAGCCAGAAAAAGGAAGGATAAAGAGATCTGGGATAGCAAATTTGCTCTCTCTCCTACCAGCAGCAGCAGATCTCAACTGCAACTTTGTGGAAAGTATCACGAATGGGCCACACTCTGAAGAAGGCCACTTGTGCTCCCAAAGGAGTGTCTGTCATGGGTTGTCTGCTCTTGAAATTCAGGTCTTTGTGAGCATGCTGAGGATACACACGCCTCCATGTCCACCTTGTGAGTCCATCCACATTACAGAGAAAAGCGATGTACATTTGACTAAAACACTTGCATCTCATGTTTTTTTCCCTCCATCAAGGAGCTGGAGAGCCTGCCTTACCACAGAAATGGTTTCCCAATAAAATAATCAACAACAATGTTGGAACTCTGTTCCTTGAAAGGAGGTTTGTCTCTGTGCCCCAGCGAGCCTGCAGAGGAAAAATCAGCTGCTACACATTAAGGAAAAAGTAACGCATTTAAAACAAAACAAAAAACAAAAGGAAAGCAAAAATAATTTTCATCCAGTATTTAATTGCAAAAACATGGTGGAAGAGAAAGAAGACTCAAGAGAAACTCCAGGCCTCCTTGCATCTAAATCAGCCATTGCACTTAAAACAGAAATGCTTCAATCCTGTTTGGTGCAGAGATGTGTCTGAAATCTTCTAAATTAATTTACTGATCCTGATGGTTTTTTCCCCTAATATGATGTTACCCCAAACCCCTCCTCCCCTCTAGTCAAGCTCTAAACATGACCTAGAATTCATTTTGATGTCCGTGACACTGAGACCGATTTTTTGTATTGATCCAAAATGAAAAATTCAGATGAGAGAAAACAGCCAAACAGTTGACCTATGTGAGTATTGACACTGTCTACGTGAAAAAGTTGTCTCTTTCCAGAAAACTTGAACCACCACGTAGTATTGAAGATGCAAAAGTGACTTCCTCTTGTAAGAACAAGATATCACAAGTTTGCTTTTGCCAAAGGCTGATTTTAACAGTAGCCACTGGAACATAATATGTATAAACTTACTATGTGACAAACAATTTATAGAAAAGCAGGACTAAATAATTTTTTAAATTTCTCATAACACTAGTTATTTGCACACCAAATGCATGCAGCATAATTATATCACTTATTTACTTTTAAAATATGGGAAGACACTAGAAAATATTTAAAAAATAATCTTTCCCTTCCTTCTTCTTTATTCTCCACTTGTTATTTAAATACTGTTCTGCAGTGAGGAATCGCACTACACACACATGAAAATTGCAAAGTGAAACTGATTATAAACAGAAAGTGACTGATCTCATTTCACTGAGCAAGAGGGTTGAAGGCCAGAAAAGAAATAGATTGCTTAAGGGGTGGGATGTTAAGCAAATATTTATACAATTTTCCAGTTTTTATCAAACATAAAATATAATCTAATAATCATCTAAGGAATGTTTTGAGAACATTTTCCCTTAAGTATTACTCAACATTTAGACATGGATGATCAAAAAGTCGAGACCCACTCCCACCAAGCATACAACAGTATTTATCTCAAGCTCTCCCCAGTAGGAAAGATTATAAGGATTAAGTTTCAAGCTTGTGCAATTGTCTTTAGACAAACACAACAATATGCAATAAACTAGTATTCCCCAGATGACTTCATGAGAAAAAAAACCCAAACCCCACACTAATGACAATTAAGACTGAAAGAAGAGCCAAGTAAGTAACAATGTGGGACAAAGAGGCCCCCTTGAAAGATGCATTAGCATGGAAGCCATCAAATCAGGGGGTGGTGGCTTTCCATGTGGGAAGGCATTCTCTGGAGCCACTTCTTGGCTTTCTCCTCACAAAGCAGTTCATTCCTTTAAATGATGATACATATTCTCAGGGTTTGGATCAAAGAAAGCAGGGTACAGCGGGTCTCAAACTGAAGTCAGTCTCAGAACTCAATACTTTAGGGCCAAGTTTAAGAGCCCTCCTAACCAATTTCTATTATCCAGCTCAGTTACAATAATATTTTCCTATTAAACTTGTATTTAATTGGGTCAGTGGAGCAAGAGGACAAAATAAAAACTGTACTGTAAGCTAGTCCCTGCATTTATAAAACAGCTTTTCTCTGGTATCTTAAGCACCTGCTCCTCCTCCCAGATTCAGAGAACCAGCACTTGGGCACAGGGTTTTCAACTGATTTCAAAAAACAGAATTGTAAGCATACAAAAATTGATGCCTGAAGAAAGTGCCTGGGTTCATTCAACATTCCCGGCTCCACCTGTGTTTCCATTTACAGTGAGCATCTCTGAGATGAGATCCCTATTTCTTTAGCTGACTGCTAAGGATCTTGAGCACTTCTAATAGTGTTTGTGTAGTTCATCCAAAACAAACTACACGTATTACATGCATAACATCAAATTTGAACATAATATAATTCCAAATACTCCATCTTACTCCAAAGATGAGTCTGAGAATTTACTAAGGAAAAAACCTCTTTGTGAACAATCCTTGCATGAAGAATTATAAATGATCACCTCATTTGATCACTTGGATTCCTCAAATAGGAAGCCTCTGATGGAACTGGCATGTGGGAGCTTGATTCTCTTGCTCCTTGCTGGTAGAGCTTTACTAATTATTCAACTGTTCAAAGATGGCCATGAAAATATGACCAACCAGGTGCACCAGCACAGGAGATGTTCTATAAAGAACACTCTTCATGAAAATTATGCACTACAGTATCATTACCAGACACCACATTCAAACCTCATTCTACTCCAGTTTTCAACATGTGTCTGCTACACAAAGTGTTTAACATTTCTCCTAACTTTACAGCTAAGACCACCATCATTTCAGTAGATATTTCAACAAAATGCAATTGAAATCCATGTTCTTATTTTCTTTTTAATCAGGAGCTGTGCAGCAAAATACTGGCATTTCAAAGGATCACTAGAATGTTTTTGTCATTGGGTTACTACATCAGATAGAATTTTTATGTATTCCCAGAGTATCTCCATGGCTTTATCCATCCATGTTCTGTAACAAACTATGTTTCTTTTTTATCTTCCACGGGTGAGAGGTGATAGTGACAAAGGTAATTTTGGCCAGAAGAAGTGACTGTCTACCTTCATCCCTGAGCCTACACGTCTCTCACGCACACCTCCTTTGACAAATAAATAGCAGTGCTGTGATAGAAAGTCATAAAACATTGCATTTGTTAGGATCTGCTTCTGCTTTGAGGAACCCTAAAGTATTTAACAGATGTTTGTAAAGTCCTGATCGACTGTAGGTCAACAGCAGCAGAAAATAATACATCACAGTCCACAGCAAACTATAGGAACATCATTTCTGACAGAAGCAGTAAGGAGAGACTGAGACAGAAGAAATTACTTGGGCTAGCACATCAAATATAACATTACTGCTCTTCTCTTTCTCTCTTCCCCCCTCCACAGCTCATCATTATGTCTCCAGGGTTGTGTTAATTCTATTTGTTGAACCAACTCAAACACCCTTTTCTGTCTGCAACAAACCAAAAATGTCACCCAACATTAGATGAGCTTGTCACCTGTAGCCCTCAAATTTATATCTGAAAAGAAGAACAAAGAATTGATACCTCCTCTTTCTCCTAGCTGTGTTCAATAGCTGAGGAGATGAGGAATGTACTTGCTAATGGAATATTATGGGAAATCAGATACTCCACACCCCTCTAGTCTAAATTCTTCCCATGCTTCTCTTTCACTCCTTTTAAATCCATGACTCCATGGATTTAAGCCATGACTCCAAATCAGGATGGGCACTGCTACCAGTCTATCATTCACAAACTCTCATCAGGTCATGTGAGGACCATGCACAGATTAATTAAGAGCATTTGCTCTTGGAATGCTTTGCTGTGATATGGAACATTATCCTCATTTTAGAGATGCACAGAAACAGATGTGTTCACAGTTACCCAAGATATATCCAGGACAAAGCTAAAAATCAAATATCCAAGTAGCCAAGTTTCTGATTGTTTTTACTGGATTGGGATGGAAAAAAAAAAAAAATATATATATATATATATAAAGCCCTTTGCAAGATTAAAAATAAGTTACTTGCACAATATCTCAAAATCAAAAGGCAATACATCACAAAGCCTATAGAAACATGCCAATGCTTACTATTCAACTTACATGAAACACCTATGAAAAGACTATAAAAGGAAGCTTATAGCTCAGCTTATAGCTGAGTCTTCTGTATGATTTTAAATATTTTAACTATGAAAATATTGTATATTTTGAAATATATATAATGGCTCATAAAATGAGATATTTTCTTCTCTTTGCTCATGCACTTGAAAATACTTTATCTCTAAAGTTCAAGCCAATATTAAAAAGTCCTAGTAAAAAAGCCTTCTGTATTCATACTTCAAGATTAAGAAAACCCCCAATAATATAATTAGCTTGCCTTTGAAATAGATTTAAAGACTTTGAAAGCTATTTCCTCATGTCTCTAGGAGTAAATGGAAAGTGAGCACATTTCAGCACACAGACTTTGTTAGTGGGTACACCCCTAGTGTCTCTGATTACATCTGCATTAAAAAAAACAGAAATTAAAATGAACAGAAATGAACAGAAACCAAACTGTGGTGTGAAGCTCAAGACTCCTCCAGCCGTGTGGACCTGCCAACTCACTCCCAGCCATACAAATTCCACAAGTCCTTTCCCCTCCCTGTCTACCATCAGTGCCAGCCAGGCCTTCACGTGGGGATAAATCCAATTCCATTTCCTCATAAAACACAATGAGAAGCGAGACTGAGTCCTCCAATAATGATTTCAAATTCTGGGCATCTTAAGCACAAGCTGTTAATTAAAATACTAAAATGAACATTACTGTTTTAATCTGGGACTGTGTGATCTTTTGCCTCCTTACAAATGTGCCAGAAAACAAGATTTTACTCGTAAATTAATTTTTAATGTATTTTGGTGGTTATTTTTTGGTGCTCATGAGGGATACTTTGGGGAAATTGAAATATTGATGAACTTCCTTTGTTTCTAGCACAAATACACTCATTCACCTCTATCCCCTGAATAAGACTGGGCTTTCTGATTACTGTCTGTTTCATTCTACTTAAGCATTGCTGAAAATAAAATTAAATTAAATCAACTGTAAGAGAAAGTAACTTCTTGTCTCCAAAGTTTTGAAATGACTGAACTATCTCATATTTAATAATTCAGACTCAGTCCTTTAAATTTTGTCGAGGAAAATAAGATGTTCTTTATATTTCAAAGATGTCTTCACAAAAGTCTGCAGTACTGGGTTTTCTGACGCAGAGTGATTATAAAACCCCCTTTTGTTCTCATAACTTCATGATGTATATCTATAACTCTTTCTTGTTTGTGAAGATAAGACCAGCCTTGTCTCTCTAAATGCCTTTTCAAAGGAAGATTCACAGTTGTTTGACTTTTGATCTGTGTGGCAACTAGCTCGACCACCTGCACTGGGTTTGAGCAGTTACTGAGCTTGCTTTGTACCAGCTTATGAACACAGCAAGCCTTTGACACCAGAGCAAGCCGATGTGTGAATACACCAATTTACAATGTAAATACAGGGTCCAACAATATGGGCATCTTTAATGACCAAATGTGTAAAGTGCATATATTGTTTACTGATTATATCATTAAAGAAAACAGATGGCTCATATTCTCCATCCATCTACAGTGGATTAAAACACAATGGTGTAATAGTCTGGTAAACTGGTAATGTGAAACATTGCTTTGTACTGGTGTAGTAGCATAAATAGCTGTTCACAAATGAGCTACAAAGCCTCACTGCCACTAAGAGTAATTAGCTTAAGGCTGTACTGAAAGAATGCTACCTTCACAATCAACACGTGTGCGCCATTCATGCTGAAAACTGCATTTCAAACATACAGCGGTGACAGAAAGTAGCAAGGAAGTTTCTTGGCATGGATAAAGTAGGCCATATGCTTCCCAACATCCAGGCAAGATTGGACACACTTAGAATCATGTTTCTTAAACAATTCCCTATTTAAACACATTATTTGTGGCCATGATAAGCATGTCAGAGAAACAACAGTGGGGTTTTTTTTTCACTTGCACAAGCATTTTTATCAGGAGGAAGGTAAGGGTTGGTGCAAAAATAATTTTAAAATGCAATTGTTTTTTTCATGAAGAAAAATTAGTGTTGCAGTCTTAAACTATCAGTAGATCTACTAAATAAGTAAAAGAAAATAAGAAGACTTTAACTCACAGATGTTACAAAAACCTTCTGGGTTACACTTTGGTTAATACAGCAAATTCCAAGCTAAACAAGAGCTCTGAGGTAATAAATGCTACACAGTGAGATCCTGCACAAACTATTTTAGAGCTACACAAATGTTGCAGAGAACATAAATACCAGTATTTACGGCAAAATAGTTTTTCTATGTCTTTCTCGTTTTTCTCAATTTCCACACTGACTTTTGTTTTCCTTCTTGATTAGATTTAAGTCAGAGAACCATAGAATGGCTTGGGTTGGATCTTCCATATTAGTTAAAGAGCCAGTCAGAATTAGGAAATTTTCATCCTTCCTATCACCAAGTAGACTAAACAATCTCTCACTGTATGGCCCCACTTTCTCATTCATGACTTTTATTCTTCAGAGAGCTGCTCAGCAGGTTAGTGTTGCGTGAACATTTCTTCTGCAGAGTTATAAAGGTCCAGTACAACATATTACATGCTACCAGGGATATAAATTCTTCCTCAGTTTTGGTATTGTCCCACAGCAGCACTAATTTATCTGCAACAAACTGAGTGATCCCCCAAAATCATAATTTATGGCCTTCTTTGCAAAACTACAATAATAAGAGTAAGAGCAACTACAAAGCACCACCCACCACATCCAAGCTTTGCTCAAAGTAAAAGAGTTCCTTGTTCAACATTAGGGCTACAGATAAGCAAACTACTCACACAATTATGACTTGCAGGTTCAGGTGCTGCGTTTTGTGGTAGAACATCACTAGCTGACTTGAAGAAAAATTGTACTCAGCTGAGTTTTCCTTTTCCCTTTTGTTGGTCACTTAATCTCTTATGCCTCTTGAGCACAGCCAGAAGTCCGACCTGCTACTACAGACTAGACTGAAAATGATTTAGTCTAAAAGACTAGATAATAAGGACAAGATTCTGATGTCACAGCAGTTTTAAATCAGTTTGATGACTTCATTGTTTTCTTAAAGATAAAGTTCTTAGTGTGCAATCAGAATCACATATGGATGCTGGAAAGCCACCACATGCTGGAAAGACAAATTAACTTTGCTTTTATTAAAAGCCAACAATTTCAATCAACTGTGGCAAGAAAATTGCCAACTGCCACTGGAAATCATTCTCAGAATGCACAAAGCAGGTTTTTTACCTGAAGAAGTTGAGGCAAATCAATTTGCATTCCTCCGTTTGTTTTCAAACACTATCTCTGTCCAAAATACTGGTTTGTCTATGGACAAGGGCAGGAGAAATGAGTTAAAATCATGGATTTTTGACACAACTGTATTTTTCTTTAAGTGTTTAGAAGTGCCACCAAAAACGTTAAGTCTTGGTATTTTGTAATTTTGACTTGCAAATGTTGCTTTCAGTCAGTGTAGTATATAATCTTGTTTTAGTCCAGATATGCAACTTTATGAGAATGATTTAATTTTGGTGTCTCTATTTGCAAAGCTCCATGACACCTACACATGAAGTTATTGTTTGGAGAGGCTAAGCTTCCAGGATTTGCCTATTTGAACAACATCCAACTCTTCTATTTTTACATTCCTGTATCCCATCACAAGGCTTGGCTTGATGAAAACTAGAAACCGTAATCTAATTCTGTACACTCTTATTTATGTTCTCTAATTCTTGAAAAGTTGAGCAGAAATTTCTTTCCCCAGCACAAGTCACCAGAAATCTCCTCACATGCACCGGCACATTAAACTTCTTTGTCTACCCAGGAAAATGTATTTGGGCTAAACATCAGGGAAAATTTGGAAATGTCTGATTGAGGAGATGGGGAATGTTGATCAGTGGAGAACAGGCCAAACAAGTATCTCTCAGGATTAAAACAGTGTCAGTCAATCCTGCCTTAACACAAAGGGATAAACTTTTCTGAAATCACTTCCAAACTGGTTTTATTTCCTTTGGTAAATATATGGATTAAAATGAAGTGACGCAGTGGCAAGATATCACACATATCTTGCGTTCAGAAATGTTACATTCAGGAATTTATGGCTTAAACACTCTGCAGTAAATGGAATGTGTAAAATTCAACATATATTGTTCTTTCACAGCTTTAGTGTGAGTGGTGTCAAGAACATGATCCCTAATCAACTACTGGCCTTAAAGAGTTTGACTTGATTTCTGAAAAGTTCTCCAATTATTTCAGCAATCACCAATGCCAGCTTTTGCTAACAGTTTCTCTCCTTCACATAAACAATCATACCATATTCAAAACATGTTCATTACCTTCACTATTCCTGAACATCACATCAGAGAGAACTCATCCTACTGGAATCTCCTTGTAACTACTGCAGGAAAGCCCTGCACTGCTTATGCTGATATAAGACATGGCTTCTCATGGAAGCATGTTGTGGGTACCTGCTGTGCTTCAGACATGACAACGTGAAATGCCTTTTGTTTCACTCACCACACTGTGAACCTTTTTAGGCTCTGGCTGCTTAATGGTAGACAACATATCCCAGCACGGAAAACAACTGCAAAGGGTTACATGATACTTAACCTATCACGATGCTTTACATTGTTGCTATATGCAGTCTAGCACTCGCTGGGATAATTATCCATTGGGATCCTGCTTTCCTGCAGAAACACAACTGTGTGTTAATGTTCTTTCCAGCTGTTCAGCTGGACACGAGTAGACAGAAGGGGAGCAAATGAGATAGCAATTCCAGATGACAGAAAAGAGGGAATGGAGAGGACAGAACAAAGACCATTGTAGACTTAAAAAGGAATGGAAAAAGGGAATTAGAAATGTGGTCTGAAGAATGCTGAGAACCCTGCTCATAATGGAGATACTGTAGGCAGCCTGACATGTAGATAAAGCTTTCCAACAATCCGAAAAATAAAACAATACTACCATATAAATCCTCTTACCTCACCAAATGAGGGACATCCCCTTCTAAAGCTGCCTGGGCACAAGGAGATTAAAATACTGGCTTATTTTATCCTATGCATTTAAGTTACTAGATGTAAAGATCAATTGTGATGTTCCTTTTTTCTTCCAGGTTTGAAGAAAACTTAACTCTGTATCACTTAGGTTGTTAGAGATGAAGGTTTGCAAAGGCTACGGTGGCATTAAACTAATCCCAGCTACATGCCTGCAATGTTGAAATTGGTCCCTTTCTGTAAGACATTCAATACCTGTGGCCTGGAACTCTCCATGTACACTGATGGCTGGTGGTTAAATAGCAGCTCAAAAGACTTCTGCACCCTCCACAGTGCATGAGCTGAACAGTATTTCTAACACTGTATGAAAGTAGGGCAAGGTTTTTCAAAAGTATTGTGGAAACGGCACACACATAACACTGTCTAAGAAAGATGAGTAAGGTTTAGAAAATGGTTTTCTGTCGATTATTAAAAATAAGAAATGCATCTTACATGCATCAGATTACATGATACCTAAACTAAGGACAGGGAATCCATGTTGTCCCATACTATTTTAAAATATTTGCTGTTCAGACCTGGTTTTTTTACATTTCCTGTTTTTTGGTTGGACTCCTAATGATGAAGAATACTCACCCTTGGGAATTTTGCTGATGACACATTTATGTTTTCCAGATGTTTTGTCCATCAGTTCAACAAAGAAACAAGGTTTCTTTTTAAAGTCAGAGACAAAGCAAGGAACGACTAGGTACTAATTAATGCCAAGGTTTAATCTGGAATAATAAGCAATATGTCCCTCATCCAAGGACTAGATTGTGATTAACAGCACCACAGACCTTATCAGTTTCCTTCTGAAAAGATTCAACACTTCATAATTGATAAAGGTTAGCTGCATAACAAAACACAAATGTACAATAACATAACTATATTAAATGCTTAAAAGTCAGGAAAATGATAAAAGAAGTTATTATATTGACAGTAACAAGCACTAAAATACCCTATACATATTTTACGGCTTCCAGTCAACAACAGAAATATTAAGGATATGGTTTGCAAGGAGCACAGTAAAAGCTGTGTTGCCCCAAGAGATGACCCAGAATCATTCTGCCACTTACTCCTTCCCTTGTTCAGTCTCCCTCAAGTTAAGGAATTCCTCCACTGGTTTAAGTTAACTATATGCTTAAATATAGTCCCGAATCAAGGTCTAAATTACTGAAGTAAACAGCTGCAGGTATAAATATTCAACATGGAGCAGACATTTTGCTTGAGGATTTACCATTTCAATAATTTTTCAGAGTAGAAATACATCTTGAAGGAAAAGTAGAAATATATGTACAAAAAAGTTGCTGAAACAGTTCCTACTAAAACTTCTTTTGGCTTGAGACCAAACATCCTGGAAAGAGGAACTCTATTAGCATGAAAACAAGGCAAATGTAGCTGTATGTTAAACCCCACTCTGGATCAGTGATACAAAGACCTGCCTTCAGAAAACTGCAGAAACTCAAGAGTCATGGCCAAGTATGACTGAAACAGGCTTTAGCTCAGAAGAAAATCAGTTTTTTGTCATGGACTTTTGGGGATGGAAACAGAGATTGGTAGGGAAATAGGGAAAAAGGCAGTGGTAACACTCACTCTTTGTTTGGGTTTGTGTCCACAGGGACATGACTGTCCCTGCTGCTGTTCTTAACATATGGAAATGTGGGCTTTGTAGCCAAGTAAGGAGGCAGAACAGACATCCTTAACTCTGCACATCTCTATGAGCAAGAGAAAGGAATAAAGAACTCCTGTGCACACACTGCTGAATGGCCACAGCCCAGGTCAGTGGGTGGAGGCAGAGCACCCCATGTCCTGCTTAAAGAACTGCCCTACACCGAGTGTCCCCTCAGCCCAATGACCACAACATCACCACTGCTGAAATTACATGAGAACTATTAGAAAAAAACCTGCAATCCAGGCCCAAACCCTAAAGGCCAATTCTAAAAGTCACGTTTTAAATCACTTCTGCTTAGGACCAGAGGCAATGGACACAACTTGGATGCTGGAGAATTTCAGTGAGATACCTGGAGATTTTGCTTCTTTCAGCTGCTACTGGAACAGATTGCTCAGAGGCATTGATATCTCCAGCCTTGGATGTGTTTGAAATGTAACTGGAGAAGAGTCTGAGCAACCTACTCTGAAGAGACTTGCCTTGAACAGGAGGTTGGACCAGATGACCCCTAGAAGTCCCTTCCAACCTAAATTACCCTACAATTCTGTGAAATGTTGAAAAATAACTGCAAGGTCTGAAATATCCTGGAGTGCAAAAGTAGAAGAAACTTTGACTAGCAGTGATGCAAGAAGCAGAACTCCCAGAATTTTCCTAGAAAGAGTGGAGAAGCTTCACCAGAACTCGCCTTCCATTTCTGACTGCAGTCATATTTGTCATGCAGCTGTTGGCAAGTCACATAACTTATTACCTGAGAGCTGAAGTGAACCCTTGCTGCCTCATTTCTATCAGGCACTAGTGTCTCTGTCCTCTTGGGAGACAAATCTTAAAAGTCTCTTTTATAAATGCAGATGTGTTCATAAGCTTCTCAACACATCATTGATAACAGTCCAGAATGCTGAAATCTGAAGATTAAAAGAGTACTTTTGACACAAAAATTTCCTGGCGACCCAGACAGGATAAAAAGTTATTCTGGAGTGTAACAGCTCTTCTTCTAAAATATTTGAAGGGGGTAGACAGAACTTATCTGCTAATTGAAATAAGATTCAAATCTACTGAAATTTTTATCTGGTTACTTTTAGGTTTATTTCCCACTGGGCTGTGTGTGGCTTGGAGACTCTCCAAATTTTTTTTTTATTAGCTTTTCTGGCTATTGGCTTAGGATATGGGCAAAACCCTGAAGATATTCCAGAACACATCCTTTTCTACATTTTTCTAGCACACTGTGCACTCCCCAGATCACACTGGGGCACAGGCCAAGGATTAGAGTCCTGAGACAACCCATTTCAGTGCCTCAGCACACCCACAATAAAGAACTTCTTCCCAATATCTAATTTAAACATACTCTCTTTCTGTTTGAAGCCATTCTCCCTGATCCTAGTAATGCCATGCCATAAGAGGAATGTATTAATTCAGTAGAAAGAACCTAAGTAGTTGCTACAGAAAAAAAAAAAATCATGAAAGTATAGGTCATTTGCATGTGAGAATATTTAAAAACACTTATAACAAAAATACTCTTATCCACATACCCAAAATATTATGAGACAACAAATTCCAGTACATAAGGCTGGGTATCTGACTGCCAGAGGAGCAAACTGGGAAAGGAAGACCTGTCCCTATTATGCCACTGATTTCCTTAGTGAGCTATGGCAACCTACAAAACCTGTCTCTGCTTTTATTCCCCATCTCCAGAACATTTTATGCACAAACACATGGCCAGGGAATTTAGGTCATACAAAGGCAGTAATTTAGCCCTCTAGCTATCTAAATACCTGATCTCTTAATATATTCAGCCAGATTCAAAAAAGATGCTGCTTTACCTTTCCCAGACAGTAAAATTAGAAAGAGTTAGGCATTAATTTGAAGCACAGGGTGTTAGCATGGCATATGACTTCAAGCATATCAGCAAATATATATTATGGGAACAGCCACTACATTGAGCAATGTTCAATTTAACATTACCTTTTCTGTATAATATTGATGTGGAGGATGATCCTCTGGTGCTTTATTTTATTTGTTCCAGTAATTATGTAAAACATTGTGTGGTGTGTACTGAAGTATGCAGAAATTAGGACACAACTGCCAATCTGTGCTAATTATATTTCTTGCAGTTGTTTTTATCTAATACATGCTGATTTCTTGGGGTCTGTACTTCATGATTATTCTTGTAACTAAAGAAATTGGGATGATGCTGAGGCTGGGATAATGCGAGACCCTTCTACCCAACAGTCACAAACAAATTAAATTCACTGTAGCACTATAAATTATGTGGTTTTAAACAATATCCTGAGAACTGTCTACTGAAAGTCTATGCTGGCATTGCTTTTGGCACATTTACCTGACCTGAGCTTAAATCCTAACCTGACTTTCATCTAGATGGGTGACTCAGCTTAGCACTGTTGTTGAAGAAAAAGGAAATCCAGTGCCTTTCTGACACACAGAAACATGCCATCATGGTGTTCGACTACATAATCCTTTTGTCTGAAAAGAAGAGCCCAAGTATATCTCAGAAAGATCATATTTTTCATTTGGCTTATGGAACACTTATAAACTAGGACTCCTAACTGTGATTCCCAAATACAAAACAAAGTCAAAGGTTACAGCATATGTTTTTGTTTCAGCTTCTCCAAATTACTTGCAAATGTATTCAAACACAATATGAGGAGATACTTTATTTTATTGAAAACAACAGACTACAGGGTGCTACAAAAAAGGCTGGGGTACCTCAAGCATAAACATGGAA
Organism: Hylia prasina; assembly: GCA_013397195.1. Classification (NCBI taxonomy): domain Eukaryota; kingdom Metazoa; phylum Chordata; class Aves; order Passeriformes; family Sylviidae; genus Hylia; species Hylia prasina. Next base: position 880,641 of record VYXD01008550.1, on the reverse strand, counting down.
AGAATACATTGGTTTAGAAACCCATAAATCCTTATTTGAATCTGCCAACCTGAAAGCCGAGTAAAGCCCAAAAAAACTATTTTTCCTAAATGCTATGTCTGATTAAGCCATACTATTAAATGACAGCTGAACTTTAACATTAATATGATATTATTTAAATAACTGCATGATTTTTTTTTTACACTAAAATGATGAATGATTTTTGGACAGCTCAATTGACATAAAGCAAGAAACCCCTTTAATGAGATTTGACAAAATGGAGACATATGCAGAATATTCGTTACAGCTCATGTCGCAGAGCCCTTCCAGGGGAGACCTGGGTTTGGTTGGTGTCTTTTCTTTTCCTTCATTTTTTTATAGTTTATTTTGATTGTCTACAGTCACTGAACCATCCCTTTCAATTGCCACTTCCTTCCTCCATGGATTTTGAATTTAGCTTGTGTCATTTACATATTACTCTTAATCAGAGAATTTTATATGCTACATTTTGGAGTTGGAATTGTAAGAAATCAGTGGAATGAAGGCACCGGGTTCAGTCATTTTAACCTTTGTCAATTTGGTATACAAGGAACTAACAGAGGTATTTTTCTGAGGAGACTTACAGAGAAATAAAGCTTTTGCTAAGAACAACTTATAAAATTCCTGTTTTCACATTTCCTAAGCCAAGTGACAAATCAACAACTCTGCTAAAATTTTCTCCTCATTTTTTCCTTTTTTTTTTTTAATAAGCAAAGTGCATTAAGCAAACACACAACATAAAAGCCTGTGGCAAGGGTAATTTCAGACTGAACTCTTCAGAGGATGCACTAAACTCCTTTAAAACTGTGCTTTCTTAGCACCCAGCACCACTTATTAGAGGGATGCTTTTCTTCTTTAGAAAGCTGAGTATGCACAGCAATATGGACATCACAGAGAAGCTCAGAAGCTGTTCCACTGGGTAAAGAATACATATCCAGAGGTGCCACTAATTCAAAAAACTCTGAGAATGCACTGATGCAAATTTAAGGGGAGTAGTAATCAATAGAGTCCCTCCCTTCAGTCCCACATGGAATTTTAGGACATTGCGCAATTTTTCCTTTTCATATCACCTCATTTTGATCCCAGGGACAATTTTCATAACACTGAAAGTGTGGAAGAAACATGCTAAAACAAGGGCTGGCAATGTGTCTGCCCCATCCATTTAGGTAGAATTGACAATTTTAGCCTTTTCTCTGCACATAAATTTATGCTGCCCCAAAACATTTAGCAACTTTCTCATTATAGCGCAAAAAAAACCCCTCAAAACACTGAAATCACTGAAGAAAAAAACCACAGGAAGTCATAATCAAAAAATCTTAATTTTAGAACACACACCCAAAACCCCCCAAACAAACACAAAGAAACAAAGATGACAAATCATTACACAAGGACTGTCCTTCAGGCTACAGAAAACTCTTTCCATAGGCAAGGCAAAGCCTTCTGTCATCCAAAGACATTCTATGTAGCAGCCTGGGTAAAAAAATACCAGGTACACCAGCAAAATGTTGAGGTTGAAGTAAAATTGAAAATAAAGAGGGAGAGTAGAAGAAAAGAAAGACCAGAAATGTCCCTACCTTGGCCTTACCTTCGCAACATTCCCGTCAAAATCCTGGAACTCTTCCCCAGGTTTGCATCTGTTTCTCTAAGCTGGGGAGAAAAGAGTCCCATTAAAGATAAAAGGCACACATATCTCATTCTGTACAAAGGACAGGTGTTTCTACAGTCACCTGAGCCACTCAGCTTCAGGTTTAGCACACACAAGCTCATAAAGTCACCAAAGCTCTGAAATTTAGAAATATTTTGTCTTGTTTTCACTTACATAAATACGAAACCCAGGGAAGGTAAGTCATTGAGTCAGGATAAAGAGCAAAAGCTTTACAAATAAAGGGTTGCAGGTAGAAGTTTTATGCATTGGAATCCATCATGTATGTGTATTGTTTGTGTATATTAGTGAAAGGATCAAGGGATGAAGAGACAGCCATCTGCTGCTGTGTTCCTGATGCTTTATGAAAAGAAAAACATATCTTTCTTTCAGTGTTTTTCAAAGACTGTAGTTTAAAGAAAGAAACAGAAATACAAAATATATCCTTTTAGCAATTGTGTGTAAAAGAAATATGTCTATACTGCCCCTTAAATACAAAACTTGTACTGACCTTTCAGCAGCCACCTCTGGCCTGGGTGCTCAAGTGCTTTGTATATATATGAGTAGTATATATACATGTACAGAAGGAACAGCTGTACAGTATATATGGTGGGGTGTTTTTTAATGTAAATAACTCTCAGTCACTGAAATGACCATTTTTGTAGTTTATTAGGAAAAAGGAAACACACAGTTTACAGCTACACCTAATTAGCTGTCTTGTTCTACAGCTCTCAAAAATACTGCAAAATAGGTAAAAAATTAAATAGAGTAGATGAAAAGTTATGAAGCAAATGAACTTCATGTTTATTTCTATTGCTTTTTAAAAGGGATTAAAATGTTCCCTCACTTTTTGTGTTTATTAGTGTCCCACAAAAAGGAAATCTAGAAATCAGAAGATTATAGGAAGAATGGAGTTACTCTCCTATCTCCTCTTTTGGCACTGGCAGCTAGAGGAGAGACATCTTTTGACATTTTAGACATCTTGGAACCAAGGACATCAAGATCTACTGTAAAAAGATAATGCAATGATTATGACTATTTCAGTTATGAAATAGCAGGGACCACCATTTCTAACCTGCCCCAAAACACAGCTGTGTTTACATACATAAAAACATTCTTCTCCTTATGAAAGCTGAATATTTCCCTCATTATCAAATCAGATTGAAAGGATTACCTGAGTTTTTACTTCTTACTGAAAAAAACTTTGTTGCAGTAGACAAAATGCATCCTGTATTACAAACCCATCAAAACAGTAACACTGCCAAGGAGAGTGGCAGTCTTCCAAGAACAAATCACCTTCACCATAACAAACCACTATTATATCCTGAATATTTGAACAGCAGCAATATTAAACCCAGTCTCTATTCTGGAGCACAATACTGAAAATATTTGCTGCCAGATTTAATGCTTATTACTGAAATCAGTAGGTGATGTGACAATCAGTGCCACATAACTTTTTTGCATAAATTTCTCCTTATTCTTCTAAAAGCTATTAACAAAATACCAAGTAGAAGCTGGGACTGGATAACACCAATCAAGTCTTGCTCTTAGCAATATCATATTCAGTGGGAAGGCTTGCACTAACTCTCAGATCTCTGTAATTATGTGCTATGATGGAACAAAGATGAGTGTTATATTCCAGGGAGGCCATTCCCTCATTTTTTCCTGATTCATCTAGACAATTCAAGCTCCAGAAAAGCAGTTTAGCCTGGTTTGACACAAGTAACAGAAGAAAAAACGTCACAATAATTTTTAAAAGCCTCATTAAAAAGCCAAGTTCTTATCTATGCTAGAAGGGATTCTGAAGTACAAATGTATGCTTTACATTGGTCTTTTATTATTCATAAAGATGCATTTAACACTTGGGGCTTCTCCTCCCTTTTCACAGAAAAGTAGCTCTCTCCTTTTTACCATTAAATGTTTGATCCTAACTTTCCTCTCTTGCTGCAGGATTCTACCTGACAGCTAGAATCAGTGCTGATAGTTAGGCAGGGGAAGCTGATTCTTAGAGGTTTTACAAACTCCTCTAAGCAAGACGACCTCATGTTTTTATGGTAATAAAAAACCCACAAAATAAGTGAAAGAAACATTAAAAAAGAAACAAACATGTACACACATAGTTGGAGGATCTCTAGCTACCTCCCAAGAGAATGTTAAGAAAACACCTTTTCTTTCTGCTCTGGCAGAATAAAAGAAAAACCCACATGAAGAGTTTCAAACTGTAAGTTTGTTTTTATTTAAAACAGGATCATCTGATTGCAGCTCTTCCACCATTTCTTTACCAATACCAGCAGACCACAGAAGTGTGGAATGGAACTGGTGGAATGTGAACCTCTTAAACAGTGTATTTTTCACAGAACTGCTGTAGTGAAAACATTTTGAAACAGTCTTTGATATTAGCAATGGCAAATCTGCATGATCTTTAAAAATAATATTAAGAATAATAATGAGAAAGCAGGAAGATGAACAAGATGCTGACATTGGTATCTTGTCTGCCTTAGACAAATTTTGAGGTTTTCCTAAAAAATGTTGCATCTTTTAATGTTCTGTATAGTCCAGTTAACCTATCTGACTTGTAGCAGAGCTTTTATTCCTTCTCTTTGCCTTCAGAAGAACACAGGAGTTTTACGCTACAGATCGGAAAATTCATACATGTGCATTCAACCAAACCATTGAGACATTAACTTATTTACATTTTGTGTATAAAAACAATCTTCCTAATTTTCACAACATTGAACTGCTAAAGCTGATCATCATACTCAAATTGACAATTTCATTCCAGAAGACAGGTTTATTCCCTGGTTGATAAGATAATAAGTACTCCATGTATTTAATGTACATCTATAGTGCATTGATAAAGCACCCTCTGTTCTGGTCTTTCAAAATCTCCAGATAATGGGAAACTAGCCAAATTATCCAAGATCTCCCCTAAATGTTCATCTGAGTGTATACAGACAGCTGGAACAGGTCCACCCATGTGGCTCCACTAGAGAACTTTTCTGAATTCTCTAAAGAAAATATTTTAAGTAGCTTTTTGATTAAAAAAATTGAAATTTGAGATCTTCCATTATGACAAGAGGTTTTTTTACTGCACTGTGGCAGAGTGTGTATCCTAGAATATCCCTCTTATTTTTAATCTTGCTCTTTGCATCTTACAGGTTTTGTCATCAAAGAAATTTGCTCCTCAGGTGGAAAGCAATGAAAAGGAAAAGTTATGCTATGAACCATGTGTACATTGAGTGATCAGAACTACATCCCTGGGATATACAGGATCAGCAGAAAGGAATACATGGCATTCATTTCCATTGCCTAGATTTTATTTGCCCAGCTAGAAACACAAAAGCATTTCAGACTCAGCAGTCATTGGGGATGTAGGGAGTGGAGGTGAAATAAGACACCAAGTTGCCAGAACAAAACTTGGTCAGTCCTCATAATTCTTAGTTCCCTTTAGTGATCTAGCTATGTTTAGTATTTTAAAGTAGCTAATGCCCAGCAACTGGTACAGCTGGCAGAAAATGCCTCATTATCTGTGACAGGAAGCTTTACTAATCAAAGCTATCCAAGTGAGGAAACTCCCTTGGACAAATAAAGGAGTTTTTTTAAAGTGCCACTGGTCAGTTAAGAGATGTGTGGGAGAACCTAGCTTTGGAAAAATTGTACACTTGGGAAAGCATCTGAACAACATGTCATGGACAGAGGCTGGGTTCCCACATGGAAGTCCAAAAACGTGAATACATTGGATTGGATGGGATGGGCTTCTGAGCATCTCCATTAACTCTGCACAGTGGAGCTGATCCCCATGGAGGCCACATGAGCCAAAAGTGACACAGGTGTGTTACCTTGGCTGCAGAGACAGAGCAGCAGCACCTGCTCTTCACACAGACCTGCCTGAGGGGCTGTTATTTGCATCTACAGCTACAAAGAGTAAGGTTGCTCAACTATTAGAAGCTCACTTATGATACTGAACTGTTTCATAGGAAGCCCAAGAAGTCATTGGAACTGACAGCAAAACAAACCCTTCAAAGGACAGAACACTGACCTAACTGTGATAGCGACAGAAAATTTGCTTCCAACATCAGATTTGGTGACTACAGTGTGACTCTCCATCAGAGAGACTTGGCAGGATGAGGCCCATGTAAGACACTTTGTAAGTTCTCCACTGCAGATGGTGATTATATCTCATCTGGATTATTTTTGCATGCACAAAGAATTTGCCCAATGCAAATAAAATGCAGAATCAGCAATTACTTATCAAACTTACCCTTTCCCGAGCACGCTGGATCTTCTCTCTGTCATGGCTCAGGTTTTCAAGCATCTCCTGTCCAATCTGCTCTGCATTAAAAAACGAAAATGTAAATCATGAAAAATATGACTTGTGACTGAAAGGCCTTAAAATGCCAAGTGAGATTCTAACAAGAGCATTTGATACATGTGGTTGCCTAATCACTCCTCCTAACTGCAAAGAGGAATACATAGTTATATTAAATTTTAAGTTTTTCAAACAACATTAAGCTGAAGAAGCAAACCAAACCAGAAGCTGCCCCTCTTCAGTCCTTGAGATTGTCTAGGCCCTAAGAATTGATGCTTACCTTTGATCTGTGAAACAAAGGCAAGAAGACTTTCAGACTTGCTCTAGATGCTGGGTGCTCATACTTCCTATCTACTCCTTAAGCCCAAGTAAGTCAGTAAGCCTTTGCTAAAACACCAGCCATCCTTGTACATCTAAAGACACAGAAGTGATATTAGAAGAAAACCTCTCTCAGTGCCTCTCAACATTTACCATTGATGCTTAAATGAAAGCTTTTTCAGGCTCAGCCCAGTTACTGGTGTCTGCTTTGCTCCACCATGGACTGTTTCTGGCTGGCTTAGAGATAGGCTGTAATCTCCTGATGTTTTCAACAGCAGACAGAGACATTAATTTATAGTCATCACCCTTTGTTTACACAGGGGTTGTTTCCTTCCGCAGCTCACGTTGAACCAAAGGTTGCAAAATTATAGTGGAGAGGCCTCAAGATATGGTACAAAGACAACACAAGATGCCAAAACTTTACTCTTCAAACAGCTTCAATCAAATGCTTCTCTAACACTGAAATATTAGCAGCAAGTATAGAGAAGAGATTTTAATCTTCAAAGCTCTATAGAAATATTAAGAAACCCTCCCTGTATTTCCCTGAAGGAGAAAAGTAAGTTAAATCATTCCCATTTTACAGATGGGGAAGCAGGCAGAAGGAGCTGAAGCAGCTGTAGCTTTGCCTCAGGACACACAGCACGTGTGAGACAACCAGCATTTCTGTGCACATTCATTTAGGGTACTTAGCAGGCTTACCAGAGATATGAACCAAAAAGTAAAACTACAAAAAAAAGCTTTTTTTCCCTAAACAACAAATAAAAAAGCCTTGTTTTTCTTCTGGTGAGTGAGTGGGATCCTAAAATGTCATTATTCAGGGAGACTTGAGAAATGGATCATTAAAAATTCACCAGTATGTTAGTAAACACTATTATGATTATTTTTTTTAATAGCTACAGTCCATTTTCAAGGAACAAAACAAAGTGGGATCACCTCAAACTTTAAAAGTTTGAGACAAGCAATGTTATTTTTAAATCCATTTAACACAAGGTACACCGTCTGCCAGATAAAGTCTGAGGAAATTCATTACATATATATTTCTCTATCAGTTGCCAAGTATAGTACAAGTAAGATAAATATTTCCTCTGACCACAAATTGACATCCTCATTATGCTATCTTGTCCCTTTTGGCTCACTGCTCTTTACTTTTAGCTGTATATACAATGCCTCCCAAAGGTGAAATGTGGTAAGATACATGGGTTTGGAGTTAAAAAGGCTGCACAGTGCAGTGCAGTCACAAATGGCAGCCTCAGAAAGCGATTCATGAGAGCCTTCCCTACCTTTGCATGTCAAAAGACTTACAGGATGGAACTATACTGAGCTTTTCCTCATTAAGGCACTCAAAATACTGTAATACACAAACAGATATATGTGTTCAATATAATCCAGGGGAGAAAACAAAAAAGCAAAATCTCTTAAAAGGGAGGCGAAAAAAAAATCAACAAATTACTAACCTAGTAGCATGAGGTGAAATGATAAAAAGTGTATTTAGTGCTAAAAATTATATGTATGCCTGCAGACACAAAGGAGTACGAGGTGCAGATCTTCCTTCAAAGGAATAAGTATAAAATACATGACTAAAATGGTTTGGTATCTCATGAACAAAGCTCAAAAATATCTTTGTAGGAAACAGTTTTATTTTTATTACACCAATTTTTAAGCAAGTTACTGTGGGTTTGTATATATTTTTTTTTCATCTTCTTCCTGTCACTGGCAAGTTCACACTCTTAGCTTTTTATAATGATTGAGTTTATTTTCCAACCATCAATGTGACAGCAGCATCAACTGTAAGTGAGGGTAAAACACCGTCACTTTGACGAATAGTGTATTTTCCTCTCATTGTCGATGACTGAAGACATCAATAAATAAGGAAGGAGAGCATGTCAGCCAGAATATCACAGAATGAATTGTTGATATGACACTTAGGGATTAAACCTTCAGCCATGAAGTTCAACCTAGCAGAGGGGTCTGAGAACTGAGATAGTTGCGTTTCTTCCCAGCAGCCTCTATAGATAAATAATTGGACGGATCATCAATTTTACAGGAGCAGCTTTACTCTACATGCACTTTCGTTGATGATCTTTGGCCTTTTTTGGGCTAAAATAACAACATAAGTTGAACAAAGAGACATGAAGGAGGAAACATAATCTCACAATAAGTTTGCAAACATAAATTTACACCTTTATCCTCTTCATATCCTCATTCTGCTCAGAAAATTCACTGACGACAGTGAAACTTGATTTTTAGCTGGAAGGTCAAGACAGTCAAACAAATTATTATATAGAGAAAATAAAAACTTCTCAATGTTACAAAGACATGTCTCTTCCCTTGGTTTGCAATTGAAAGCATCTGGGACTAGGAAAAATGTAGCATTAGCCCATGGTACAGCTAATTACAAGCTTGATATCATTGCTGTCTGCTTGCTAACATTTTTCAGGTTTCCCCACAACTCTGTTTTCCTTCCAGTTAAAACATTCATCTATGTGGCAGATTCATGCTTTTAGTGCAATGGTGCTGTATAGATCTTCCCAGCCAACATATAATGCAAGTCATTGATGAAGCTACTACAGTTACGTGAAAAGGTCAGCTTTGTAAGATACACTGTAGTGCAGATGCATGAATTAAGACCAATACAAAAACTAAAGGGTGTTGCCTGTTGCTGGTAATGGTGTCCTTTCCACAGAATCTTAACAACTGTCAGTTATGTGGGGATTATGCCAACCTGTCAGTTCTTTTGAATGGACAATGTTTAGTATGGTGCAGTCCCAAGTCCTACAAAAGACTGAGTGGTGCTGCCTCTTCTAACTGAAATTCCTAAAGAGATGCATAAAATTATGTTCTAAAATTACAGCTAAACTGTGAGAAGCAGAAGGGTGAATCTATTTACATCATTATTATCTGTGTACTGACAGAGGGCAGGAATATTCGGTGGAGCAATTATCTCTGTCTTAATGCTGTGATGGCCAGAAAAAAATATTTCTGGGAAAACACATAATATTAACAAGCATCATCCTTAAATGGTGAATGCTAAAATCCACAGCTATAAATGTATTCTGCCCTAAAGGTGTTTGAACAAAGTATGGGAAATTATCCTCTTTAGTGCCAAGCACTTCAAAAATGCCATGTTGTGAGTCCAACACAAATGGTGCCTGGTTCTATGAGACTATGTTATGCAAGAAAAACATAACATTTCTTATCCTAAAACACTGAAATTAATTAGTGGAACGAACACAACCTTCCCCACTTGAAGAAAAAAACAACACCCCCCATCCTAAACATAACAAATGCAAACCTAACTTCCCCCTCCATGTGTACACAAATTGGTACATGGTTTTCAACGTTTATGTTGAGATAAACCCAAAAGACAATGATCACTTCTAGCAATGCTTTGCACTCCTGAATAAGCCCCTTCTTTGGAATTTGCTTGTAATCTGTATGCAGTATTTATTTATATGTACAAATTGTAATTATTTAATACTTGGCCCACAGAGTTTGATTTCTAATACCTTCACACACACCAAGGATGCAGCACAGGTTGTGCTTGACTGGTTTTCTTTTACTTTTTTTGCCTCCAGCCATCTAAGAATTTATGTACTTTATCAGCTAAACTGATTCTGAAAGAGCTTTTTCTAATCACTCAAGTCAATAATACTTTTTTGCCCTAAGAATGACTAACATATTTACTCAAGAGACAGGAATGACATGGAATGAGCCTCTCCAGGCTTTAGGATAAACAAACATATATTGTTATGAATTTTGAAGACAGACTCCCCATTTTTCTTTTCATATGAAAAATAAAATAATCCAACATGGTTATAGAGCACTTTTTCTCTCAGAGTGTACCCTGTGTGTGTGCATAAATATATGTGTGTCTATATATATGTGTGTGTGCGTGTATAAAAGTGTCATTAGATCCAGCAGATATCTTGATATGATTTAAAATACAAAAAATAGCTTAAAACCAATCAAATCACAGAGAGGATGCCTGGAAATATGATTTACTCAATCTCATCATATATACAGTGCATGCATCTGAGCTATGTAATTAGAGGTTGGAAAAGACAAATTAATTTACACTGGGAAAAGCAGAAGATCATCAATATGGCTGTTCTACAGAAACACAAAATACACTATAAAAACCACTGTGTGTTCACCAGAGTAGGAGTGGGGAGTAGGTCCAGGCTGAGATCCCCAGCCCTGCCTAGTGAGCAGGGCCATTTGAGGGGTGCAACTGTGTGTTGTCTTTGCACAGAGACATTGCATGCTCTGAAGATGTATCTAAAGCTTATAGAAGATTTTTGGAAACTGTGTTGACACAGGCTGGGACTTTTTTTTTTTTTTTTTTTTTTTCCTTAAAGCCACTCCATTTTAAATAGGTTAAAAGTTTTGATTTTAGGAGACTAGGATAAATCATCAACAGCAGTGTCTGGGAAAAAATACTAGAAAGTGTTAAAAGCTGGCTGTTCAGAGGTGACAGCAAGCAGATTTACAGACTTGGAAAATACAGGCTGCAGGAGTTGAAGAATTCAGGGTTGAGTCAAACACCTTAGGCTTCTGACAACAGAAAGTTAATAATGAAAGTGATGACATATCTTGAAGTATAGGGACACAGGTAGAAGTCCAGTAAATTCCACAGTTCACAGCTGACATCTTTACACTGAACAGCTGATATAATTAGAAACAGAAGGATTTAGGTAATTAAGGTTATTAAAAAACAAATACGGGTAATACAGATAAATGAAGGATAATGTAACAGCCATAAGCCAACGGAGAGACAATTTGTAGAGCATTAACTGAACAGTGAAACATGAGTTAGTGCTCAAATGCCTCAAGAATCTGCCATGAAGATGTTAATCTGCATGCTGCTAAGTGGTCAATTAACACAATAAAATAAAAATTAGCTACTTTTTATAGGGATTAGTTGGCTTCTTCAGCAGAAGCAAATGCCTTCCAGGTGGAAAGAGCACTGACAATCCACAGCATTCACAGAGGACATCCAACACTTCCAGAGCTGTCAGAAGTACAGTTGCAAGAGAGGATAAAAGAAGTTGCCCAGTCTTACTGTGGAAGCAAGTAACACCTAAAAATACCTCCCAAACTTCCAAAGTCCAAGATGTCCACCAAAGTAAAAATACAAACATTTTTTCAAATAAAAAGGTCTCCCTATAAGTTATAATGGATGTTCGTGAAATTATTTTTATTGGCCGAGAGCAAAAGGGGTTGGTTGGGACTGAGGTCAGAGAAGCCAGAAAGAAAAACATCTAGAACACCTAATCAGAATTCAGTCTTTGTGCTTTGTTCAAAATAAAAAAGAAAAGATATTTGAGGAAGGTGTCACATGCCTTTAAGAACAAACTGGGAGCATTTCATACCCAACACCTCCCATAGTCCAGGCCTGGTTTGTCCTTCCCCAGTAAAAAAAAAAAAAAAAAGACAGATGAATGACAAGAAAATAGGATAAAGAAAGAAGAAAGATGACAGACTAGTAACTTCACCTCCAGTTGCTTTTTATTTCTAAAGTTTCATACCTTTTCTGAAATCCTAACTTACATCAATCTGCCGGTAAAAAACAACTCATTTCTCACTAACTGATGTATTTTTTTTTCTGTCTACTCCCATCACCAACCCAGCTGAGCTCCCTTACTAACATCCTCACAGCAACATTCACAGGAGGTGGCAGACTTTGATTCTGCTGAGCACTTGTCTACATTGCAGGCTGGCCATTGTTCTTGCCATGCCCCAGCCCAGCAGTGCTCGTCTGCTCCAAATTCCTCCCATCGCATCTTCCTCCCCTATGCTCTCCCTTCAAATAAGTTCTAAGGCAAGAAAGAAATCTTTCCTTAGTGCATCAATAAGTAAACAACTTGCTACCCCCACTTCATCCACTGATAATGTACATGAAGTTGGGAGCCAACCCTCAGTGTCTTCCTTTGCTACTTTATAAGTGGTCCCAGGATGGAAGAAGCCCAGGAATGCAGGAATGGCTGAGGCTTCATTGCAGTACTGCCAGTCTTGAACTTGTCTGAAAGTGATTTAGCAGGGGAGAGTATTAAAAATCCAGATTGCATCTAAATTAAGGTGCAGAAATACATCCCCCAAAACTTGAGCCACAAACTGTCACTTAATTAAACTTGTGACTCCAAACAGCACAAAGATGACACAACGGTGACCTTTGGTTCATCCAAGGCTGGGTTCATAATCATTATTTAATCAAAAGTGCTTCACCGTTTGTTATAAACTCAGAGCAGTACAAATAATTACCCTGGACTCAACATTACTGGTTATTTTAAAGACTTAAAATGTGCAGGTAGAGAGTTGGCAACTTAAACTCCTGCACTGAGCAGCATGAGGCTTGTAAAGTTGGCCCTATCTCTAGAGCTGATACACTCTTAAAGCAGCAAGTGCACTTTAAGACACAGAGCTAAGCACAATGTAGATGAGACAGGCTGTCAGCCAACCAGTAAATAGAAAAAAAAGGTCACATTATGTTTTTAAAAGGGAAGAAAATGTTTTGAAATCTTGAAATATGTTTTAAAATTGAAGAGTGGAGTGAGAATTTTTTTCAACTTTATATAACTACATAAAACCACCGTATATGACATTTAGGTAGTACAATGATGAAGAACAAAGATTGCTAGTTATATCTATAAGCACTGGAACAATTTATTAATTTTTGTTTCTTTATGGCCCATTTATGTAGCTTAAACTTATCAATAGTAACAAGGGTGTTTTGCAGTATTTCCTCTGGACATCAGAAGACCTATGAGAAGAGTACATCCTTCAACTGTTTCAATCTGAGAAAGTGCTCCTTGAAGAAGAAAGCAAAGTCAACATCAGAAAGTAAAGCCAGAGCCAAATAAAATTATATTTGGGTTTGTTCAGGTTTCTCCCAACATCCTGATGTACCAGATTTATCTTGAATCTACAGGCCAGTTAGAAAGTCAGGAAAGCTGGCAACATAAACAAGAAGTCTATGCCTGTTTTATCTCTAATACTTCCATGGAGCTAAAGAGTGTTTTAACCTTTATTGTACTGTTCAGAAGTTAATTTCAAATGTGAATGGAACTATCCCCTGCTATTTTCACATTCATATTTAAACAATGAAAACCAGAAATAAAACAGCACCCAGGCATTAGAAAAATATAACAAACTTAGAAGTTGATTAACAAATAATGCTTAAACACATTGACCAAAAAGTGCAGCAGTTTGTGCACAAGTCAAGTATTCTGTAAACAGTGTGTGTATATAAATATATATATATATAAATATATATATATATATACATATATATATATATATAAACTTCTCTTAAACATGGTAAAGCCCACGAAGCAGGTGAACAGCTCAGCAACCTCAGAGCTGGCTCCAGTGCAACTCACTCTTTGAATACGAATTAGCAGTGGGTAATCACAGCATATTTATGAGGCCTTTTGCCTGGTCCTTCTCTCCAGTGAATGCTGTATTATTCATTGCGTGTGCCCTGACCCCAGTGCGCTCCTGTTCTGACAAATCATACTTGATTAAGACAAATCTTTATTAGTTAGCTAGTCAACTTCCCCATTTATCATTTGCAAATCCCATTCTCTTTTTCGGGTACAGTAAAAAAGTAACAGAAACCGAAACCATTTTTTCTCTGTATAAAATAAAATGCCTGTTACAGCCAGTAAGTGCAAACACAAGCCTAGAAGTCAGTAACAGATGATAAAACAAAGCTTTAACGGGCATAAATTACAAATGGGGCAAAACTCTAACACAACAGTGTACCTTGGATAGGCTGAAGAAGCATTAATTACCTCATCCTTTCAAGGTTTCCCATTTTTTTCACAAACTGAATCTCTCAAAATCTAAATGCCATAAAAAGAAATGCATTGCAAAGCTGGAGGATGAAAGTACCCAAGTTTAAAAAAATAATAATAAAGGCAATGCGGAGAAAAGTTATTGTTCAAGGTTTCTACCAATACTAAAAAAAAATTCTTTTAAAAGGAGGAAATATAAATCCCAAATTACTAATGAAGCTTTAGTTTCACTTGGAAATGCAATATAGCTCTAAAGAGGTGCAATTTGGAGAGGAAAAACCCCTTTCAAGACAATGTTAGTGTATTTATGGGGTAATTTACAACCAGAAAACCATATCATGTGCAATGCACAATATTTTTATCATAATGGTGCTTTTTCCTGCAGAGAAGGATGTTTCTTTTACCAAGACTCTGGAGACCTGAAGCAGCTACTTGGAGGTGGAGGGACAAGGGACAGAGGGAAGGGACAGTCTGTAGCTCATTCGGCTGGCTGCAGTTCAAGTTCCAGCTCTACCCCAGAATTTTATTCTCAGGAGGGATCTCTAGCAAATGCTTATTTGGCTGCATTTTTGTTTGGTGATGTACTTTAGTAGATTGTGCATTTTATTACATTTTGAATCTTGGTTTTCTACATGGTGCTGTTTATACCCACCAATTAGAGTCTGTGTTCATTTGAAATATTCAGCACTTTAAAACCCTGCACCTAAAGGACAAAACATCAAGATAAACATCTTGGTGCTCCTTACCCAGCACACTTCCTACTCTACTTACAGCTTTCCATCTCAAGCCATTTTTCCTTCATTTTTTTTTTGGTTTGTTTTCGTTTTTTTTCCTACCCTGCAGGACCAATGCAGCTATGGATTCTGCTGCTTTTTCACACACATGAGCTAAGTGCTAGTTACTTCCATCTGCAATGCTGTCTTTGATTACACACAGAGTAATGCTGAGAAAACCACTGCCTCACTAAACCCACAGCCAAGGTTCAGAGGGAACAATGAAAAATAGTCCATGGCCTTGAAAATCAGTGTTATCAGGAGGTATACAAAAGGGAAAGAATCCAGACTAATTTTAAAATCCTGGTTGAATTTGCAGGGCTATGTGTATATATATGCATGCACATATATATATATAATTAAAAAGTCTCTGCTCTTGTACTTGTAAAACAAAGATATTTCTTCTGGAAATTGCTGAGATGGAAAAATAACTACCCCATAACAGAATTTTTACAGCACTCCTCAGAGCAGACTCGTATTTTAAGGATCAAGTTAAGCTCTTCAGATGGTGTTTCAGAGGTTGACTTACATGGGACCTTTATTGCATATACACCCAATTTGTTTCTAAGGAATCCCTGATAGGAAAAATTGTTGAGAAATCTGATTTTTCAATAAGTACCTAAGATGACAAGTGCAATTTCTTCTAATGGAGCAACCCAGCAACACTTCCCAACAGTTTTGGCACCTGTGCATTAGACTAGCACTATATTGCTTGATTTAGGGCAGACCTGGAGATTTCTAAAAACAAACTGCTCCAGAATAGAGCAGTTTACTGCATGGGGCAGCAGCTTCTCTCGAAGCAGCAGCCTGGAGTGCTCCAAGTGCCATCCCAGCCACTGGAAATGGTCCCCAAGGATTTGGGTCAGGGTGACCAGAGCCTGCTGCTTGCTCTTGGGTGCCACTTGAACTGCAGCTGGCACAAACACGGGCACTGGAGGTGCCATGGAGAATTGCTGGCAGCTGAACAGTCTCTGTGGGGATGTCCCAGCCTTGGGTGACATCTCCCCTCTCTTCTGGTCTGCCAGACTTGTCAGCATGCAAGACGTGCTGCCAAAGGCACAGGTGGTCTGCTGTGGGACATCATTAACAAATTTGTGGGACTTGCTGGCAGGCCACTCTTAAGAGTTTATTTGTGTGGATGTCCTGTATGCTGCACACAGACTGAATTTAGTATGATTTTCTTTGCTGTACCTTACTTCTTGATTTCTAGAAGACATTGTAGAGTAAAACATTATGTCTAGCAGCCCTTAGCCCACACAGTAAAGAGACAAATATCTGGATTTTCTGTCGTGCTCAAAGATCAAGAACACAGGGAGGCAAGGTCAGATTTGAGAAAGGACCCCGGGACTGCTGGGTTCTGTATTTGAAATGGAAGTCATGCCACCTATGGGCAGGTACCATCCAGCCCAACATCCTCACTGATGTTACAGACCTGAGTCCAAGGCCATTTTCACATTTTACTGCTGTTCTGGATGCCAGCTAAAATAAATAAATAAATTAAAAAAAAATAAAAAAATCTTTCTGAAATTTCTTCAAGCAATCTTTAATGTTGCAAGATAGGAATTTGAGAGAACAGAACTGTAGTACTGGCTCAGGCACTACTTTACCCCTGCTAAATACTTGTGCCTGCTTCCCTGATTCTAAAATGGGTGTGAAGGAATCCACATTGGTCCAACAGTGTGTAACATTAAAAGAATAATTTTCCTATGAAAGGCATTTAAATAGTGCACTTAGCTTCTTATATATTCATTTTCATTGCAACTACTAGTTTGAACACCATTTTAATTGAAAAAAAAAACCCACCTAGATTAGAAATCATTTTTAAAATGAAATTTGAAGCAGTCCACTCTCCTCAATATTCTCAAGTAAAGAATATTACATTTAATCTAATAAGGGGGTTTTAGATTATTTGAGCCCCAAAATATAATTATCCCATGGTCTACTGAATTTCTAAATTATTGCAGTATGACAATTTAATGCAAACACCCAGTTTACAAACATAACTTTGCTGGAAATTCTCAAGAAGTGTTGAACCGATGTCAGTGTCTCAGTAATTTCGCAGTTTAAAAACAGTTAGAAATGTAATGACTACACTGCACTTGATTAAAGCATTTACAGCTCTAATCAAAAACTGACAGCAAGATCAAAGATGTTAACTTAAATCTCTCTTCTAATTATGTTTAAAATGCCACACCTCAGGCCTGTCTCTCCTCTTCTTTTTCAAACCAAATTCTGCTTAAGAAAGATCTAACACTTCTTAACAGTTCATTATCCAATAAAACTATTCAAAGCTTAAAAGCAATCTACACAATTAGTCAGGACCTCAGGGAGTCCACCGGTAGTCTTTATTACAGGGCTTCATATTAAAACACCTTAATTATATTTGTCAAATGGATTTCATTAAAACCCATCGTCACTTTAATTTTCATATTTTGACAGTGCTGGCATAGCATTATTACCACCTGCCAAGCTACGAACTACAACAAAATTATCAAATTCCTTCAAATACTAAGCAGTTTCTTTTTGTACCTGACCAATGATTTCCTTCTTTTTGGTGAATGCACCATAATTAAGAGAAATAATTAAAATTTCATATTCAAGCAGCACACAGGCAAGCTAAACGTGCAGGTGTGTAAATAAGAACCTATATGGATACCTGGTTGCCAGGAGCACATAATACAAAGGTAGGACACATATACTGAAGTGCTTCTGAATAATAAAGCCAAGACATCAAACAGAATGCACTATTATTTAATCAAATGACAACCATGAGGATTTGAAAGCAGAGGACATTTTAACTTCTGCTCATTATACTATCATTTCAACACAACAGATCTGGGGATTATGACCATATACAGTAACCACAGTTTTATTTTAGATTTAATCCATGGAGGTTCCACTTGACTTTAGACAATCACATTGAAATTTAATTAAAACAAAATTTTTCATCCTCTCTTCATACAGTTAAATACTGTGACAGGGTTTCTGATATTTAGGATACATTTCCAATGCAGGACATACCAACTGTTGTTTGATTTTTTTCTTAATGCTCAATGCCACAGCAATTAATGACTTTAGATAATTACCAATAATACAAAAGGTAGGTACCAGCATCTGTCATGTAACATAGTTTGGGCTGTTAACGTCATCTTGGATATAAATTATTTCCTCTTTTTTGTTATCTGAAATACTGTACAGAAAACTGAACCAATTTATTGTTATTGTGCATATATTTACTGAGCTAAATTCAAGCCTGATTAACTCCATGTTCTTCAGTGAACATGTGTGTGAGATGACTTTGGCCCACAACAGATAAAACAATGGCATGCAGATTGCAATGGGGAAAAGAACAGAGAATTTTCCTTTCTTCCATATAATCATAGCAAGAAATAAGAAATTAAGAGGTTTCTGCCATATGTCTAACACACTTCACTGCTTTGTATAAAGGTCTCAAGAGTAATGATCTCCGTGTGTTATGAATATTTTAAGACTTATTAAATGTTCTTGGATTATTGTGAGTAAAACTATGGGATTCTAAAGAACTGGTTTAAATGACAATCAAATATTATTCCTACTTAAGGTGAAATAAAAATTTTATAATTATTTAATGTATTATCAAGGAAGAAAGCTTCAACCTCTTTCACACCATATCACAAGTTTTAGCAGGAATTGATGAAGACGTGCTGGAGCTTATTTTATTTAATTTCTTTTATTTCTTTTCATTGCTTTAATTGCTTTTGAATTACAAAGACATAAAGCAGAGTACTTACAAGCAAGGGACTCTGAGCTGATCACAGATCTCTTATTTGATTTTTTGGCAAGTCACATTATTTCTTTTATGCTATTTACTCTATCTGTAAAACAGGGGTAAATAATGTTTCTACTAGAATTCCACTGAAACAAGCAAATGCCCACATGCTGCTTAGTTTCTGTTACTAGGACATCTTACAGGAAGCAATCAGAAGTTTTTGGTGTCTCTTGTTCAAGTTCAAACTATCACAACAGCCGTGAGGGTTTCTCTTAGAAACCCCCTAACACAGAGACAAACTAGGAGAAAAACAGTGTTTTGAAAACAATCCCAGCCCAAACCAGTGTAGGCTTGCTTCTACTGACCTGGTGGGAGACAGCTCCTCCAGCTTAAAACAAGGATGAATGGAGGGATAGGGAAACTTCCCAGATGGGGAGCTGGTGGATGAGGGAAGCTCACACGTGCCTTTGACACAACTGGTCAGGCTTTCCCTCTTGAAATCTCCTCCTCCCTCTGCACCCAGGGTTCTGCCCTCTCTGTGAGGGCTGTGTAAGGCTCTGGCTTTGGTTCCTTTCCTCCCCACAGATCTGCAGTTCATGTACAGCTGGAAAATCTAATGCACCAACTCAGTTACAACTTAATAAGGGACAGATTTCCCTCCTGCTACGCTGCCATTCCCTCTCCTATCTCTCTCACTGCTTAGCCTTCATCTCAAATTCAACACAACCCAGCAATTCCTTGTCCCCCAATATGTCTCCACACCACCTATTCTCATGACATGCAACATGAATTGTCTTCGTTTCTACCTCAACATCTTTTTTTACTCAGTTCTTTTTTTCCATCATTGCATTTTGGGCAAGTGCTCTGATTCTTTCTGCATGACATCAGTAGGAAACAGACTGGTCCCAGCCATTCCCTTCCTAAAACCCTCTTCTGGGCTCTCACCCTTTATTTATATTACCATATACTTTTGTTTTAGCCTTGACAAAAATATCTATGCACCACCTACAGTAATCTAGAACATTGCTTTTTAGTATCATACTGGTTTTTTTCTTTCATACCACTGTCTCTCCCCAGTGCAGCACATGAAACAATAGCTACATTCCTTCTGTAGCCCATCCCTTCATGGTCTGACTTCTCCCATTGTCTATCAGCACATGAACTCCTCTCTCAGCTCGAATATCATTCACTTGTTAAATTTTTACTCAAGCATTTCTGCACTTTCTCCCATGCTGCCATGACTGAAAGGAGCTGAGCATAAACAAGTCATCACCTCATCCCACTCTTGCAATCTCTGGTCTGGCTTCTCTTGTCCATCAATATACCAGGGATAATAATTTCTTCACAGTCCATGGAAATCTCAGGCACAACCATGAACCTTTGTGTTAGCTGAATTTCTAAACGTCTAGTCCCAGATGGATAAGCAATAGCAGAAAAATCTAGTGAGCCCATGGGAGTATGATCCACAGGGGAGGAGGAAGGTACAGTAAGAAACAAGTTAGCACCACTTGTCTTCAGTGTTTCAGAGCAGGTGTGACACAGGGATTTACAATGTGCACTGCATTACTGTCAGGTTTTGCCTTCCTAAAAGCAAACACTATCCCCCACAAGCTATCAGCAAATAGAATGTAAATCTTGTTGTCACGAGTGAATAACTTATTAAATTGACACCATTACTAATAATTACAGAAGATGTGTCTGTTTTTTGCTCCTGACAAACAGGAAGCCAGCCATGTTTCCCATTTCAGCGATGAAACACAAGGAACAATTCTAAGTGATGCTCGTCCCTGGCTGGCACGTATTCTTTACCATTTGAAGTTTATTTGATACAAATGAGGGTCTACAGAACCCTGCTGACATGAAGTCACAAAGAGCATATACATTTATGAATACTGCATTTACTGCACTCTGTATGCAATGTTTGTTAGGTCTCAGGGCTGAAATCACAGCTCTGAATCTATCTTGAAGACGTTAAGGATGCGTTGTGAGCTTTTGCTTTCTCTCCTCCAGCCCCCCAAACAAAACAAAACACTGTCACAGCCTTCATGGCTTTAATTATTAAGTTTATATTTTCTGTTTTATCTTAAATCCCATAATGGAAGCAACCAGGTCTTT